>OZ053298.1:8685344-9040600 GCA_964056655.1 Arabis hirsuta
GAACTGGATTAGATGTTTGATTGTGAGAATTGTTTGGTTTAGGTATGTATTAGCAAGACCTGCTGGAAAAAGATGCTTTGTAGTTTCATCAGATGGTACAACGGTTAGTAGACTACGCAATGGAACCATCTTGCATCATTTCCCTTCTGATTTACCTGGTGGTGCTAGGAAAAAAGGCGCTTCTGGCCCCGCAAACTCGTATTCGATACTAGACTGTATATTTCACGAGGTTAAAGACACTCACTCTCTCTTTGATTTGTCTGTTTATCCCTGTTCTTGATCTTATTAGGTCTTTTATTTTTGTTTGCAGTCGGATCAGACATACTATGTTATTGATATGGTTTGTTGGAGAGGTTACTCGCTTTACGAATGTACAGCGGAGTTCAGGTTCTTTTGGTTGGTATCGAAACTTTCTGAGACAGGTGCTTGTGATCCTCCTTCTTTTTACCACAAGTTCAGGTTCAGTGCAGTTCCTTTCTATAACTGCGACCAAAGCGGACTTTACTCAGCTTATACAGGATCATTACCTTATGTCAAGGACGGATTGTTGTTTTATAACAAGTAAGCGCATCCTTGGATGGTTATGAGGAGTGATGAATAGATTAGAAAGAAGACAGGTCTTATGTACTTCGTTCTATGAATGCTATTATATAATATATCTGGTTCCTTCATACTGGCGGTATCTTTATGACGCCAATATCTTTGACCATATACTCTCTCATTGGTTTGGTGCTCTTCTTTTGAGAAATTTCTGTTTCAGAACGATGTTATATCTTCTAATTTATTTTTTCATGCCATTTATTTATGGCCAACTGTTATGCGGCAACATATCACCTCTTTCCCCACTAAAGTTCATGTAATACTCACAGGCATGCACACTATCATACTGGAAGTACCCCGCTGGTGTTGATATGGAAGGATGAGATGTGTAGTCAGTATGTCATCGATACAGATAACAATGGAGAAGTTCCAAAGCAACAAATTGTAAGTAGAGTTGACATACATTACAGCTCATGTTTTGTCACACAAAATGTTTATTGTTAATCATTTACAGCCCACTAACGAAACTTTTGACATATAATCTTCTCTGTATCTTGTAAGGGCAGATCGTCTTGGAGTTGCAAGATGATGGAAAAATTGTAACCTCGGATGATCCACCCATACCATTTAGTTGCCTGAACTCAGATTTTGTAAAACAGGTATGTTTACGATTTTAAAATTGTAAGAAGAAATTATTATTCTTTGTTTTTCACTACTAGGTGATTGACGGGGGTCTGCGAAGTATACTAGTTAGTAATGTTAAGGAGCTTCTCAGTGTGTGCTTTGTGTGCCATGTTGGATATTACAGTCAGGACTGTCTTCAGGAAGCCTTGTTCGCTTTGCCATTGGCGATGGAGGGCTGAGCTGTGTGGATGGTAGATTCGAGAAGGCGGATTTGCAGTATATCGGTGTCTCAAATCGATCACGAGCTTTTGCTGACAGCTATTCCAAGGTTGGTATTATATTTCTTTGGCTACTGCATACCAACATTAGAGGAATCATGTTTATGAATTGACTCCGGATGATCCATCGTGCAGATCATGTTTCAGTATATGGCCCGACATTCTCCTATGAAAATAGAAGATCTCGCCTCTACGATTTCACATGAGAAGCAACCAGACAAGTCCCCTGAAGTAGAGATGTCCGATTCAAGAGGGGAGTCAAATAATATTGTTTAGTCTTGTGTTGGTTCAAACATAGAGAAGCAAATTCTTAAAAGCTTAGGGACCTTTTGACTCATGACACACTGGTTATGACTCCACATACATGAAAATGAGATTATAAAAAAAAAAAAATCTTCAAAAGAGCATTTCAGTGTTTTGAACACCAACTGATAGTTAGAGGAGATCATAAAAATTCTGTAACAACTAATATCAGAAATAAAATCGACAGTGAATCAAAACAAAGAAGAATCTAAATAAGACGAATGAATTGGATTACAGACATTAATGGGTCTGATAAGAAGAATATCATTTTCATGGATAGTTTCTTTTTTTACAATTTCTAATAACTTTCTTTTTCTTGATTGATATTTTGTTTTCTTGATCCATCGTTGTGTTCAAGTTCCTGTTTCATTTCTATGGATACATAATCTGCATGTTAGGGAGTCATTCCGGCATTTGTTGAAAATGTGGACCCTAAGCGCTTTGAGTCCGTTCTTTTGGATATTGTGCGCCAGCAGCTAAACCACGCGTACTCGTCAGCAGTCCCGTCTCCTTACCACTCGATCAGAACGTCCCAGACATAATTTTTCTTTGTTTTGTTTTCACGATATTTGTTCATATATACACAGATAAAGAAGCATAATTCATATCTATATATATATATATATATATTTTTTTTTTTTTTTAAATGTACCCACACTTTTTGTTGTTATAATATTCGATTCATACACGTGATAGATAAGAAATCATTGCCCACTATCAGATATTGCACTACAATTACTAAAGAGATAGATCTAAAAAATACCAAAATGGTTATATATAATACTCTTCTCCGTATTAACTATGAAACTTGAAAATGACTTACTTTATATTACGATAATCATTGTTTTTCTATTGAACGGTTGTATTTTATTGTAAACTTGAATATTTCATTTTCGTTTATGAGTTTCTTTTATTAAAATATTTCATTTTGGTTGTTTGATTGATGACATATTTTATATTTGCCCGCCCGATGCATAATTCGCTTTTATCAAATATCATTTAATGATGTTAACCAAAAAAACTATGGGAGGATTACTAAAATGACCTTAATAAATGAGTTTTTACTATTTTGACTCTAAAGTTTCATAATTACTAGAACGACCTTGAAAATTTTTTAACACCCGATTTGCCCTTATTTCATTTTATAACAAAAAACGTATTTACGAAACTGCCATTAATGAGCTTCCCGCCAAAATCGAATAAGTCTACCGCTCAAGTGGTAGACTTAATTTACTGTAGTGGTAGACTTAATTATCTGTTGTGGTAGACTTATTAATCTGTGGTGGTAGACTTAATTATCTGTTGTGGTAGACTTAATTATCTGTCGTGGTGGTAGACTTAATAATCTGTTGTGGTAGACTTAATAAGTCAGCATGGTAGACTTATTGATCAGTAATGGTAGACTTAATAGTCATTAGAGGTGGTAGACTTAATTTTCCTTTGTGATAGACTTATTCTTTAGTGGTGGTAGACTTAATTATCCCTTTTGGCAGACTTACAAATATGTAGTGGTAGACTTAATTATCTGTTGTGGTGGTAGACTTAATTATCTTTTGTGGTAGACTTATTAACTTGTGGTGGTAGACTTAATTTACTGTTGTGGTAAACTTAATTATCTGTTGTGGTAGACCTAATAATCCGTTATGGTAGACTTAATTATCTGTTGTGGTAGACTTAATTATCTGTCGTGGTGGTAGACTTAATAATCTGTTGTGGTAGACTTAATAAGTCAGCATGGTAGACTTATTGAGTAATGTAGTGGTGATAGAGTTACTAATATGTAGTAGTGGTGGTAGACTTATTGATCTGTTGTGGTAGACTTAATAATCTGTAGTGGTGGTAGACTTACTAATATGTAGTAGTGGTGGTAGACTTATTGATCTGTTGTGGTAGAGTTATTAATCTATGGTGGTAGACTTAAAAATACGTGGTGGTAGACTTAATAATACGTGGTGGTAGACTAAATTATCTGTTGTGGTAGAGTTATTAATCTGTGGTGGTAGACTTAATTATCTGTTGTGGTAGACTTAATTATCTGTTGTAGTGGTAGACTTAATAATCTGTAGTGGTAGACTTAATAATTCATTATGGTAGACTTATTGATCAGCTGTGGTAGACTTAATAGTCTTTAGTGGTGGTATACTTAATTATCCCTTGTGGTAGACTTACTAATATGTGGTGGTAGACTTAATTATCTGTTGTGGTGGTAGACTTAATTATCTGTTGTGGTAGACTTATAAACTTGTGGTGGTAGACTTAATTTACTGTTGTGGTAGACTTAAAAATACGTGGTGGTAGACTTAATAATATGTGGTGGTAGACTTAATTATCAGTTGTGGTAGACTTAATTATCAGTGGTGGTAGACTTAATTATCTGTTGTGGTAGACTTATTAATCTGTGGTGGTAGACTTATTAATCAGTTATGGTATACTTGTTTAGATTAGGCATGGTAGACTTGTTTGTGTTAGGTGTAGACTTGTTGCGAAATCACTGTTTTGCCCTCAAGCGGACCTTGAACGGTGAAGAACTAGGGTAGCCGCCGCCATAGCTTGTTTTCTTCATTTCGACGAACCTCCTCTCTTGAATATCAAATTCTTACCTCAACCTTTACTTCTTAAACTCGATATTTGGTTGATTTGCAATGGAACAAATAATTTTGGTTGTGGCACTTAGAGTTTTCCGAAAAATAGATGGATTTGTAGTGGTAGACTTATAATATGTAGTGGTGGTAGACTTATTAATCTGCTGTGGTAGACTTATTGATGTGTTGTGGTAGACTTACTAATCTGTGGTGGTAGACTTAATTATCTGTTGTGGTAGACTTATTCAAAAAGGGTAAAATCGTATTTTACCCTTCATCTTCTTCACCAGAAGCTGTCAAACCCTAACAATGGCGGCCAACATGTATTTAGCTCGTTTTTACTGAATTTTAACTTGTTTTCAACTGGATTTAGCCTACAACTAGTAGATTTAACATCATATATCTTTTTTTAACCAAAAATCAAAAGTTTTCAATTTTTTTTTTTGCAAAATGCTTTTTACTCACTTTAAGCTTCATGTTTACTGTAGCACCAAGGTCATTCTTTTCACTCTCCAATTTTCGAAGCAAAGGGAAATGATTCGAAACCAAGACTCATAAAAGAAGTCAGGAACCAAGCTTCGTGTTTACTGGTTTTGTTTTTGGTTTTTTTTTGTTTTTTTTTCAAATCTGAATGACATTTTTGTAATTACAAAGTTATATTTTGGTTTTTATGTCTTATATACTCGACCTTGATATTTTCATACTTGTGAAAGTCATTCTAATAATTATGGCATTTATCAAGGTCGTTCTAGTAATTATCCCAAAAACTATATCATATTTTTTGTCAATGGAAATCAATTTATTTAAATTTCGACAAAAGGAAAATATGTTAGTCAAAGAAAATCAATTTATTTATGAAGTTTGACTATATGCACGAAACATTGTTAAACATATTTTATTTTGAAAACTATTTCTGTTTATATAAAATTTTCATCAGCCAAAAATTCTTATTTCCTTTGTTTTTATTTCAAATTACCATCAAAATCCTAACTAAATAAAAGATATTACAAGAAAATGAAAATATTTTTCCACTTATATCATAATCTACCAATTTTATGTTTATGTATTTTTGTTTAAAAATAAATTAGATTCATGCACTTTACGTACCTTGAATATATAGAAATTTGGAGAAAAAAAAGAAAATAATATTCCATTTAGTTTATAAGAATTTTGATTCATGCATCCACTTATCGAATTTAGAAATTAAATATTTTAAATTTAGATTTAATTTTAATTCAAATTATTATTCTGAAATAATTTATTTTTTTATTAAAAAGTACAATATAAATATCGTTGTTGTGAAGGAATTTGTGAAACCTAAAAAGCAAACCAATAGGCCGCCACAGCAAAAATAAACGCAAAGGTATGTGCGATTATATATTTATAGATCTGAAAAGATTTGTGTTATTATGATTGCTGATTCGAACTCTGAAATTATAACTCAAGTTTGTCTCATACATCATTTTTCTTTGTTTTCTTTTCAAGATATTTGTTTATATATATGTTTTGTCGAAATATTCGATTCATACATATGATAGGTAAGAAACCATTGCACACTATCAGATATTCCACTACAAATACTAAATAAATAGATCTAAGAAATCAAAGAATAATAATCAAACTTGTTTCTATCCTTGCGGGTCACGTAACCTCTATTTTGTGAGCCTCTGTTTCTTGGTCTTATACACACGTTTGTTATCAAGCTTATGTTTCGATAGCAAGATGAGATCGTTGTAATTTAAGAACTACTCTTCTTTTATTGATTTAGAAAACTTCTCAAAAACTAAATCTCTCCTTCTCTTAAGGTCTTAAGAACAACTCTCTCTCGACCTCCTTTATATATAGGTTTAGACATTTCCTAAACTCATACGGAATTGCATATTTTCCTTTTTCCTAAATAAGCTAAACTTCTTATTTAGACCAATCTTCCTTTTAATGTTGGAATTACCCAACATTCTCCCCCGTAATTCCAACTTGAACTCCGGGTGATCCGATTGCTTGAAGTCCGATTAAGCTCCTCATCTCTTTGAACTTATTCCGACCTAGTGGTTTAGTTAAAATGTCTGCCTTCTGTTCCACACCTGGAACATGTTCGACCAAGATCTGATTGTTCTCCACACACTCTCGAATGAAATGGTACTTTGAGAGTATGTGCTTGCTTCTTCCATGGAATACCGGGTTTTTAGTGAGAGCTATAGCCGATTTATTGTCAATCTTTAGTGTAATCTTCTCATCTTTGCCGAGTATCTCTCTCACGAGCTCCTTCAGCCATATAGCTTGTTTTGAAGCCTCCGTTGCAGCCATGAATTCCGCTTCACACGAAGATAAAGCTACAGTAGGTTGCTTAGACATTGACCATGTGACTGGTGATGAGCCTAGATAGAAGATGTGACCTGAAGTACTCTTCCCATCATCTTTATCTATGTTGTGACTACTGTCGCTATAACCCGTTACCTTGCACCAACCATCTCTTGCAAAGAACAAACCCAAATTAGTTGTACCTCTTACGTATCTCAGGACATGTTTAAGAGCTTGTCCGTGACTTTCTCTTGGACTTTGCATGTAACGGCTCAAGACTCCAACTGAGTACGCCAAGTCTGGCCTTGTGTGCAGTAAGTATCTCAAACAGCCTATAGTTCTTTGATACTCTGTTGCGTTAATCTCCGGTTCTTCCTCTGCCTTTGAGATTTTCAGATTCGGATCCATTGGAACGTGTGTTGAGTTACACGACTCCATCTTTGTATCTTTCAATATTCCTCGAGCATATCCTTCTTGTTTTATGTAAATACCATCAGCTCCTTGTATGACTTCAATACCAAGATAGTATGTCAATCTTCCAAGATCTGACATTTCAAATTCTCTCGACATATCTCTTTTAAACTTCTCAATAACAGCTCTTGTAGATCCGGTTACGAACAAGTCATCGACGTAGATAGCTATGACAAGATAATCCTTCTCATCTCCTCTTAGATACACCGTAGCTTCCTTCATACATCTCTTAAAGCTCATCTCTTTTAAGATTCGATCAAGCTTAGTGTTCCAAGCTCTAGGGGCTTGACGAAGTCCGTACAATGCTTTATGGAGCTTGTAGACTCGGTTCTCTTCTCCTTTCTTCACAAAGCCTTCAGGTTGGTTTACATACACTATCTCATTGAGTTCTCCGTTTAGAAAGGCCGTTTTGACGTCTAAATGGTGTATTTCCCAGCCCTTTGTAGCCGCAATTGCTATAAGCAATCGTATAGTTTCAATCCGAGCTACGGGTGCGAAAACCTCATCAAAATCAATCCCTTGTTGTTGTACGTATCCCTTAGCAACGAGTCTCGCTTTGTACTTAGCCAAAGAACCGTCAGCTTTCCTTTTGATCGTAAAGATCCACTTCAGCCCTATTGGCTTCACTCCATTGGGTTTATCGACAAGCTCCCATGTTCCGTTTCTTATGATTGAGTCCATCTCGACTTTCATTGCTTCAATCCACTCTTGAAGACTCATAGCTTCATAGTAATTCTCGGGTTCACCATCAATAGTTAGTAGTAGCTTCTCTCCTTCTAACTCTGCTAAAAGAATGAAGTCATCGAGATATCTTGGTTTATTTATGACTCGACCGTATCTCGTCACATTCGGTTGATCCTCTTCCACTTGATCACCACCGTCAATTTCTTCTTCTACTTCTGGATTCATTGGCTCAGGGTCTGCTCCGTGATCATCACCGTAGTTTTGATCATCACCATATTCATTTCCTTGTTCGTCTCCGTCTTCGACAACATTATTATAAACAAACTTAAACATCCCAGGTTCACCGTGACTTTGTTTCTCGGCAGCAGTCCAATCCCAAGGTTTCTTTTCATCAAATACCACATCGCGGCTTACAACCACTTTCCTTGCGATTGGGTCATAAAGGCGATAAGCTTTGGAACCTGCTTCTGTTCCAAGGTTAACCAGACTTCTCGACCTGTCGTCTAGTTTCTTAAGGTGAGGTGTAGTATTTTTCGCATAAGCCACACATCCAAAAATCCTTAAGTGTTCTATGTTTGGTTTCTTCTTCTTGAGACATTCATAGGGCGTTCTTCCTTCCACAGCTTTTGTTGCCACTCGATTAATAATATATGTTGAGTGACGTACAGCTTCACCCCACAACTCATTCGGAACATTCATGGCTTTAAGTAGACTTCTCGTCATTTCCATTAAAGTCCGATTTCGTCTCTCGACTACACCGTTCTGTTGAGGTGTGTATGGTGCCGTGAGCTGCCTGTTAACACCGTTTTCTTCACAAAACGTGTTAAACTCAGCTGAAGTAAACTCGCCTCCTCTATCGGTGCGAAACGTTTTTAATGGATTTCCAATTTGTTTTTCAACAAATTCTTTAAACCTTTTGAATCGATCAAATGATTCGCTCTTCTCCTTCAGTAATAGTGTCCACATATATCTCGAGAAGTCGTCAACTATGACAAATAAGTACTGGTTGTTTGCTGGGGTTGGTGGTGATATCGGCCCACATAGATCCCCATAAACAAGTTCTAAAACTTGCTTTGCACGAAATACAGATTTACTTGGGAATGATTTCCTACTCTGTTTTCCTATTTGGCAAGCTTCACACACGCCCTGCTCGTGTGTTACTCGTGGCATACCAACAACCATCTCTTGTCTCAACATGTTGTTCATAACACCTGTGCTTACATGTCCGAGTCGTAAGTGCCAAGTCTTAGTTTCTTCGTTGACTTGTGCTTGGGCTTGAAGACACTTTGGGAGAGACACTTCCATCGCTGTCTTGTATAGTCGATTCGGAGATCTCTTAACCTGAACTATCACCTTTCCTCTCGAGTCCATGAAGGTTAATGTGTCTCCCTTCATGTTTATCTCGCAACCATGTTCTGTTGCTTGCACGAGACTGATGATGTTGTGCTTTAGGTCAGGTATGTAAAAGATATCTCTTAGTTGTCGTGATTCACCTGTGCTGCTGATAAAAACAACCGTACCTTTCCCAACGATGTCAACTTTTGATCCATCACCAAACCTTACCTTTCCTTTCACTCTTTCATCCACACTTGTGAAAAACTCTCTGTTTCCCGTCATATGATTGCTTGCTCCGTTGTCAAGATACCATATACTCTTGTTGTTTGTCTCATACTTCTCCGGGAACACTTTGTCTTCGTTTAGAAAAACTACCTCATGTACGTATAGTGCTTCACCTTCTTGAGTCTCGTTAAGGTTTGTCTCGTGATGCTCTGTGTTTCTCTCTGGACACGCAGAGACATAGTGACCCGGCTTGTCACATCTCCAACATATGATTTTAGACATGTCTTTCTTGTGGCCTTGGTTCTGTTTGGAGTTCTCACCTCCTCTGTTTTGGCCATTAGACCTGCCTCGTCCACGACCTCTCCCAGCACCATCATTATTGTGTCTCCCACGGCCATATCCTCCTCGGTTTCTACCTCCTCTGAAGTTTCCTCTTGAGCCTCGAAAATTTCCGTATCCACCACGAGAGTAATCATACCCTGAAAACATTAGTTTCCCTTGATCTTCACTACTTGTTACTCCCTTTATGCGTTCTTCATAGGCTTTTATACGGCCAACTATATCTTCAAAACTTGTGGTTTTTAGATCAAGAACTTGCTCAAGAGAAGCCACAATATGAATAAATTTGTTCCTTGGGAGTCCAGTCAAAAACTTCTTCACAAGTTTTGCTTCTTCGATCATCTCTCCAAGTGCCGTGGATTGTGCTGCAAGACTCGATATCTTCCCAGCAAAATCATCGACCATGTCACCCTCACTCATGCTCAGCCTATCTAGCTCGGCCGTAAGTGTCTGTAGTCTCGCCTCCTTTACACGGTCAGCTCCTTGATGGCGAGATTTAATGGCATCCCATATGCCTTTAGCGGAGTTGTGCTCTCCAACTTGTAAGATGAGTGCTTCGGGTATTGATTGGAATATAAGTGCTGTCGCCACATCATTCTTTTTCTGATCCACGGACCCTGGATCTATCGTATCCCAAACTTCACTCACGCGTAGAGTTACCTTCATTCTCATTGACCAAACCGTATAGTTTGTCGATGTTAACATTGGACATTGAATCGAAGGTGCTCCAGGATCCTTCGAGCGTTGCTGCTGAGGATTGCGTTCATCCACCATGCTTGAAGATGATCACAATTGTAAACCGCTCTGATACCAATTCAAAGAATAATAATCAAACTTGTTTCTATCCTTGCGGGTCACGTAACCTCTGTTTTGTGATCCTCTGTTTCTTGGTCTTATACACACGTTTGTTATCAAGCTTATGTTTCGATAGCAAGATGAGATCGTTGTAATTTAAGAACTACTCTTCTTTTATTGATTTAGAAAACTTCTCAAAAACTAAATCTCTCCTTCTCTTAAGGTCTTAAGAACAACTCTCTCTCGACCTCCTTTATATATAGGTTTAGACATTTCCTAAACTCATATGGAATTGCATATTTTCCTTTTTCCTAAATAAGCTAAACTTCTTATTTAGACCAATCTTCCTTTTAATGTTGGAAGTACCCAACAAGAAACACCAAAATAGTTATATATAATACTCTTCTCCGTATTAACTATGAAACTTGAAAATGATTTACTTTGTATTACGATAATAATTGTTTTCCTCTGAAAAATGCGTGTCTCGATCTGTTGATGGGTTGTATTTAATTGTAAACTTGAAAATTTCATTTTTGTGTATGAAAGTATATATTAAGAATCGCTTTTATTAAAATATATCATTTTGCTTTAACGTTGTTTAATTCGTTAAAATATTTGCGCGCCTAACGCATAATTCGCTTCTATCATATATCAATTAATGAAGTTAGCCAAAAAAACTATAACATATTTTTTTAAAACTAATGAAGACGAATAATATATATATAGTGTTACATATAAATGAAATAGATCTATATATATATTTTATTTGCTTATTGTTGTTTTTGGTGGAATATGAACAAAGACGAAGAAGAGACAATACAATTCGATACGGATACGACGGGGAAGCTGAGAGAAACTTGTCTTAAACATCTTTATCATCGGTGTAAAAAACTTGCCATTTGTTGCAACCAGATTCCAAGAGTTCACCATATATTCCAAATATGTCTTCCAGCTTCTCGAACAGAGTTTTGTAACAAGTTAGTCCCGCTAGATCAATAGCTCTACCGACAGTGCTTCCTTCTGGCGGTGCACATGCAAGACAGCACTGTTGGAATCTTGGAATCTGACAGCAACAAATGACAAGTTGTTTACACCGATTATTATGATGTTTAAGATGACAAAGTCTGCTTCGACATATTTGATGAAGCCACAATCTTAAACGATTGCTTTCACATGTGTGAGTCCTCAATTCACTATGTAATATCAAAGATATTCGCAATTCACTACGCGGGGATCGGATTTGTAAATATAGTTTGATTATGGTTTTGTTTTATTTCGTTAAATTCTAAGAATGATTATTGTCAGTGATTTAACATGTAAACGAATTAATGTAAAAAATTATTGGGATAACAGCTTACCGGTATACAATTTGACCATGGATTTAGAATACAATTTAACGATGGATTTAGAATCACTTTGTCAACATTTTCCTTACATTAATTTTTTTTTTTTAAATTCGTGTTTGAGAAATAATGTACATGATTTAAGTGGGGGCTTAAATAAAAAATGTTTAAAAGAACACAGTACGGGAGAGTATATATTATCATTTGATATACAGTCTCTTGCTCTATCACATTGATTGTCTAACAATGCTTTTCTAATCAGTTTCAACGAAGAATTCGGTGGTATACATTTACTCATTTATCATCTCTATTTCAACGGAATCAGTCAATGTTTCAAATCCATCATAGCTAGGGAATCCTGCTATAAATATTCTTATAATACAATTTTAGAAGTCATGCAACTTACTCTCTTAACTGTGTATGATTTTTGCAGTTCTGCATTTAAAATTTTTATTGTTATTAGGTTAGTATCCGCGTATACACACGGGTTTTATCGTAAATTTATTTTGCTTTGGGATTTTGATTTCTTACTTAAAATATTGGTAATAGAATGCATGGAATAATATAATAGAAGCCCTCAAAATCTGGCTGAGACCAAACCAAACTTTTTTTTCATTCATGTAGAAGGATCCAGTAGCCTACTTAATGGATTTTATAACCATCAAAACAAACGAATAGGCCTCACATAAGTTATAAGTCAGTTATCTGCCAAAGGTCATTGGACAGTGCGAACGAGCCGTCTTCAATCATAGTCATTGAAGATTTCGATGAATTTTTTCCGAGAAGTTGAAAATCTTCGTTAAGCAATCTTTCCTTTCGGTGTGTGTTACCGAATTTAGAAACCTCACATGTAAAAGCATAAAGATACCATACTCTATATGGCTTGCTACATTTCAATAGTGCATCAATTACAGGACGTCCCTGCACGAGTTTGCAAATACAATCATATAAGATTATATATAGGTTCAAGGGAGAATTGCGGAAGGCAGCATAAGATGGGAAAAAGTACAAGTGTCATCACCTGCTTGGTTCCAGGGCAAAAATCATAGACAATTATCCTAATGTCTTTGCCTACAAAATGCACATGATTCACTTGGAAAGTTTCAAACTAATCAGATAAAGTGGTAACAAAAATCCCTTCAATCAACATTATAGTGGGAAAAGAAACAGAGCTCATTTCAAAGAGAAATTTGATCTATGGCGCAAGAACCTGATAAAAAAAAAACTACTCAAAATCAGTTCTAGCAACGGAAACATACCAGTGACCTGTAAAAGACGTTTTAGTGGTTTCTTGTTGGAGTGTCGTCTGTTTGATTGAACGTTCAGCACGTACATAAAACATCCACTATACAAAAATTACAATGGATTAACAACATCAAAACCCAGAGCCTAACTTGACTAAAAATAATCCCATAATGCTGTCTCCAAAGGTATAATAACTGACCATTTGTTACACTCCTCGATTGTTACCAGCAGAATTGTACCTAGTAGAACAACCTTTCTGCTTCCTTCCCCCTTCACAAAAAGAAACAAGGAGTCCTCTATACTAATCAAACCATGAAGAGAGTGTAAAGAAGATACCACTGCAAAAGATGAACGAACCACACGAGACTCCATCAATGACGATGGAAATACCACTGAGGAGACAAATATTTGATTAAAGCAAAATTTAACCATACGACTCTAAAGAAGAAAATGACATTGAAAGAAAATGGAGGACATACTGCAGCATCGTAAGCTCTTGCAGCGTCGTTTTGAAGGTTCGAAACCAGATTCTTGTCCCTTCCCTCGGATCACGAATCTCAGTAGCCCATTACCCAAAGACGTTGCCTAATCCCTGGATACTGATTTTCCTCTTCCTCGTTTGCAGATTTCGCAGCTTCTCCATTAAATTCACCAACTTTCTGATGGTGACGATAACAACAAACACAAAAGAGTTCTTATATTATTCATTGAAATCATTAAGCCTCATGCCCTAATACACCACTCAAAATCATATTCAAACAGATGATTAGAAAGAACAACCAATAAAGACTTATCCAACACTAAAAAATATTAGACATAAAGATATCTAAGAACATATGATTCCAAAGATTGAGACTTTTAGAGAGAAACTTAGAAGCTCTGAAGGATACTTAGCTTAAAAGAAACAAAGTGAACACATTTTTTATAAGAATCGTGTGGACTTAGCGTATATGAGCCCAAGTTCTTTACCTTTCAGTGTGGTTTGAACTATTGATTTACGACCTTTTCGAAGGAAGAACTTTTGTTGTCTTGGTGTTATTAATTCATGTTCGTAATAGTTATGGATACTTCTAAGAGAATAAAGTTCTCATGTATAATTTTTCAAACAATAAAGGGCTCATATACGCTAAGTCCTAGCACAAACAACCAAAGTTTATTTTCAAAAAAAAAAAAAAAAAAAAAAAACAACCAAAGTTAGGTTAAAGAAATAGAGCCAAAATAGTAACCCTAATCTAAACTAAGTACGAAATATTTACTTAACCTTTAAAGATGATATGTAAGCCAACCGAGATTATATTTTGCACAGTGGTGGAGCTTGATTAGCTCGTGATTGGGTTGGTGAAGTCTGATTCCATTCTCCTGAAACTTTCACCTGCTCTCCTAATCGTATAACTTCAGAGCTACCCTGCCTCATTTGGACAATGCAAAGCACTTTGGACTTGGGTGTATCACGGGTTGTTTTTGCGCTTGATTGTCATGCAGAGATGGAGGCTCTCTCTAAGTCTAAGCCTTCTGAATGTGAACAAGAAACGCATGGATCTAACTTCATTGTATGAGAAATCTTCAAAAGTGTAACACATGATGGGCGTTTTCAATCTTTTCTATCCTCAGAAAGAATCGTCATGGTCTCTAATCTCTTTCTTTGAGGGTTGGATGCCTCTAATTTTTGTCTTGTCTTTTTCTTGGTTTGTTCTGGCTTAATAATGCCTTTCGAGTTTCATAGCTTGTTCTACAACTCTGTTTCTGGTTTATTCATTAATAATCTTAGATGTTTAATAAGAAAAAGTCATGTCAAGCTAATTCATATATTTTGATACAAATCAAAAATTCTAACCATTTTCTAAATTTATTTGTTATGATTAAAGTTAAGGACAACATGCTTCATTATTTTAAATTATATAAATTTCCGAAAAAATAAAAATATGTTAGTCAAAGAAAATCAATATATTTATGAAGTTTGACTAAATGCCAGAAAAATTGTTAAATTATATTTTATTTTGAAAACCATTTCTGTTTATATAGAAATTTCATATGCCACCAACTTTTTATGGTTCTCTGTTTTTATTTCAAAACTACCATCAATGTCCTAAATAAATAAAATATCACCAAACAAAAAAATTTATTTCCATTTATTTCGTAAGCTACCAATTTTTATGTTTATGTATTTTTATTTAAAATTAAACTGGATTCATGCACTTTATCCTTTACATATAGAAAATTAGAAAAAGAAAATAAAATTTAGATTCATACACTTTATCGTGTACATATAGAAATTTATCATGCCATTTAGTTTATAAGAATTTGGATTCATGCATTACCATTCCACTTATAAAATTTAGAAAAATAAATAACTAATTTGATCTAATTTTGTTTCAAATTATCTTTTTAAATAATTTATTTTATATTAAAATTATAGCTTGAGACTATAAATATCATTGTTGGGGAAAGAATTTGTGAAACCTAAAAAGTAAACTTGTAGCCGCCATAGCTACAATAAACATAAAGATATGTGCGATTCTAAGAGTTCACCATGTCTTCCAGCTTCTTGAACAGAGTTTTGTAACAAGTTAGTCTCGCTAAATCAATGGCTCTACCGATGGTGTTGCCTTGCATGTGCACCTAAATATGTTTTGTAACAAGAACATTTGGAACTATCGTATCGATATTGATTAGGTACACATACAAGGCAGCACTGTCGGTGATCTATTGATTTAGCGGGACCAGCTTTATTAATGAGATGACATAAAATCTTATAGAATTTATCCGCTATGGAGTAGTTCATCAACGAAAGATCTATTGAGTTAGTATCATGAATCAAGCTATTTCAAATATGTTTGCTATTTTTTATAATGATATATGTCGACAAGCGAACTCTAAGCACATATGGGTGATATATGTTACTTGAACTCTAAGCACTCTTGAAGAAGAGCTAAAGAGATCGTTGACAAGATTAATACTGAAATCAAGTATCTGAATGATATCATTGAGAATGATAAAGAGATCTCAATTAACAATGTTGTTACGATAAAAAGAAGGAACCAAAAGAATAATGAATGTTGAAAATATATGAGCTAGCGTGTGATATATATATGATTGATGAGGATCATGAGTCTCCACTTTGTAGATGAGTGTAGAGAGTAAATATTGGCCAATAAGTTAAAAGGAGGTAATCAAGTCTATATTATATTCGTTTAAAGAGTGAGAAGCTTTTGGACCGGTAGTTTAAACTTCATAAAGGTTTGTCAAGAAGAAGGAAAGGACATTATGACTTGAGTTGCGCCACATAGAAAAATCACTAAAAGAGTGATCTCTAAAGATTTATGATATCGTTATTACGTTCCCAGAAACTCTACACGATCAAAAGTCTTGAAAGTTGTCGCAAATAATTTAGAATTACAAACCTTGGAAGGACAACATTGTCCTTGGGTCTTCCAAAATTAAACATCTAGTGAAAGCGATATTGTCTGAAACTTTTCAGAGGATTTACATAAAGCTCGCATCAAAACACTTCTAAAATAAATGCTTTTTGGTCTAGAATTACCAAAATTTTAAAATGCTATGTGAGTAATTCATTAAGGGATACTTCATATATAAAAAGATTTGGGGGTATACAATATGCTTTCAAAAGGAAAGCCAAAATAAATTTTAAAGAGAGCATTAATAACTCGGAAAATATTGTTCGTAAAAGAAAATTTGGACCGGAAGTCCAAATAGATCAATAAATGATCTTCTATCTGAACGGAATAGACCAGAAATCCAATGGCCCGAAAAATTATATAGAGATCATACGAGTTTATTTACTAAGGTTGTATTTAGAGAATCTCCCAAAATGATAGTATAAATTAATAGATTGCATCTCTGGTAGATGATGCTTTCAAAGGGATAAATATATTGATATGCGTGGTTGTATGCTTTTTTCCTTATCATTGTTTTTGTCCTATTGGTTTTTCCATGAGAAGAATTTTAAAGAGGCAACAAAAAAAAAAAATATATATATATATATATATATATGTATGTGTGTATTATATACATGTGTATGTTTTTATTTATATCATTATATATGTTAAAAAATTTATCATGGAAAAATCAATAGGACAAAAACCATGATAATACAAAAAAAAAAGTACAACCAGGCATATCAATATCTTTCTCTCCTTAGAAACACCATCTACGAGAGATGCATTTTATCATTTTGGGAGATTCTCTAACATAACTTTAATGAATAAACTTGTATCATCTCTATATAATTATTTGGACCATTGGAATTCTAGTCTATCCCATTCAATAGAAGATCATTTATTGATCTATTTGAACTTCTGGTCCAAATTTTTTAATACATACAATCTTTTAAAAATTTGATTGTACTTCCGAGTTATTCATGCTCTCTTTATGCACCCCCACCTGGGTCCACCGCAACACCAGCCACACCGTGACCCACACTAGCCCCCACCAACCCTCACTATGGTACTCACGGCCACACCCACGGACCCCTCCTGATACGCTTACGAATCAGCCACCTGCTACTGCGTGGTCTCCTGGGCCATACTCGCGGCAGCAGACTCACTCTCGGCCTCCACGGCCCCCACGACCTCTGCTTTTAGTACCTCTAGCCATCTCACTCTGCCCTACACAGCAGAACACTAAAACTACTAGAAAAACAGAAAGTCAAAAACACATACCGTGGAATCTCATTGAAGGCTCGGGGAAGATGATCTAGGACTCCAAACCCACACAACAATCAATTGACTAACTCACATAATCAATCAATCATTCACCCGCCCTAGAACCAACCTGGCTCTGATACCAAAATGAAACAATCCAACCCGAAAAATTTAAAATTTTTCCCTTTCGAATTATTATCATAAACAATAATCCTCAACGGGTCAATACAAATAATGCGGAACGATTAAACAATTAAACCAATTCAATAAACCAATATCAATAACCCATAAACCAAATCATCAATTCCAATAACAATGAAACACTGGTTCTAGAATCACTAACAACCTAGCAATTCTAACACAATGACCACAAAATGAGACACTAGATCATCTCCTCTTCCCAGCCATGATTCCACGATCACACTTTGTCTTTACCTGCATCACAAGGCAAAAAGAGATGCGTGAGTATTATCACAAATACTCAGTGAGACGGTCATCCCGTCTACAGGCTATACACACAGGCATAAGCAATGATACAATACCCAACAATAACCAATCATTACACAACAATCAATATGTCAATCTGACGGCATCGATCGACACACGTCTTGTGTTGATCGACACAACAATTGCTTGTGTCGATCGACACACAACCTTGTGTCGATCGACACATGCTGCATAAATGCAGAATCGAACCTTCTCCTCTCTGGTCTGATTCTGACCTCCTCACGAGTCGATCTCCTGCACAGAAATTGTCAACAAACACATCCAAACAACACATAACACCCATATCAAGGAGAATCAATCATCAATCATCAAACAATCGTAAACTATCAATCATTTACCCAGATAAGCTTACGGTCACGCACTCACCTCGTTTTTGGATCGATTCTAACCCCAAAACTCCTCCAAAACACGATCGGAAATCTGTTCTAAAAACTAGACAGAACCAGCTACACAACAATATACAGATCGTCTCTAGACTCCTTTTGGTTGGACGGGAATCCTCCCTCGAAGTGGACAGATCGCAGAATCAAAGCTGCACAAACCTCTCTCATTAAAACGATCATAACTCAACGAAAACTCAACCGATTGATAAAAGGATTTCTCCTATATCAAGATCAGAGAGTGAAGAACTTACTCTCCAAGTTTCACTCAAAACCGATCTGATCTCTCCATCCGTTCATCCTCTCCAAAACCCGAACAGAGTTTGTCTCCAAAACCACAAACTCACTCAAACACTCAAATCTCTCACAACCCTGATCCTCTCTGTTTTTCTGCGAAAAACAGCCAGAAGGAACAATTCCCCTTTTATATCCGAGCCCTAGAACTCCTCAAACCAGCCCGTCGAACCGAACAATTGAAATCAAACCGGTCGGTCTAATTCTAACCGGTGTCGATCGACACACACACCATGTGTGCCCAGAAATACGACTTCTCACAAGTCAAAACATGTGCGCCGATCAACACACGCACCCTGTGTCGATCGACGCACCAACCAAAAATCACATTTTTCTTTCACGGGCGTTACAATTCTCCCCCACTAACACGGATGCGACCTCGAATCACGCAACACCGTCTCACTACGGTCTCAACTACCTGACCAGAACCCGGCCAGCACCATTCAAGATCACACTCGAATCATACACACCGTCCCACTATGGTTAACACTCCTGTTCGAAACCCGACCAGCTTCGCCCGAAAACACCCAGAATGCAACGTTTTCTGATCCGGACCAGGTCTGCCCGATTGATCGCACAACAATCAAACAAGAACATGCCCGAATAACCATAGACCCAGAATTAGACCAATTGATCACGTAACAATCAAACAAGAATATGCACGATCAAAGTCGCTACATATGTTTACCAGGGTCGTCTGAATCGAGATTCCAAACACAAGTAAAAACCCTACACTCGACGTCCACATGCACACTCTTGACCTACCCGGTCAGCACCACCTGAGATCCTTCCCGATCCCTGAAACATCCAGTCTCATACTTACAATCACACTACAAACACTATTGCTCATACTCATATCTATATACACCACCTCACTCTCAGGATCGTCACCCTTTGAGCTCTCGATGTATATCATACCCCGCCCACCTTCAGGACCGCCGTCCATCCAGCTCTCGGTATGCTCTAACCCCTCTCACTCTCGGGACACACAGTCCGTCAAGCTATCGGCTGCAGAGGAATCACACATCCTCTGGAGAGATCTCTGTCCCTCAAAGTATATGTAGGGAACCCACTATCCCCCGGAGAGAACCTTACTGTCTCCTCAAGTATATCCAGAAAACCCACTATCCCCTGGAGCAATCACTCTGTAACGTGCATCATATGCACCTGTCGACCAAAATCACCTCTCGTGGTTCTATCCTGACATTCCCATCCCGGAATATCACCTCATGGCCAATCACCAGGCCATCCGGAATAACCTAATCACCTAGGTGTTCCATCAGAGTCCCTGGAAAAGACAGTCCTAACTCACATAAGACTTCTGTTTCTAGACTCCCCTTAGGAAATAGACAGGCTCTAACTCACATAAAACCTCTATTTTCCAGCGCCATCTAGGGAATAGACAAGTCCTAACTCACATAGAACATCATCCCTAGATACTCCTCCTATAACATGGACAGCTCTAACTCACATAGAACTTCCATCTCCAGACTCCCTAGCCGATAGACAAGTTCTAACTCCCAATAACTCTATTGCTAGACCATCCACATAACCCCACCAGTCATCAAAACACATGACACACCAGTCACACCATAAGAACTCACGTCTTATAACACATTTAATAAGGAAAAACCAACTTATTAAATCTCAAAATGTATAATCGTTACAACACAAAACGATAAATACATCAAACTCATAGCAACATGCTATACAGACTCTGAAAACCAGAAAAGACACTCAAGCCACTGCTTGCTTCTCGAACCACTTCGAAAACTTTGTCTCCATCCTCGCTTCTAGTTCCCAAGTCTCCTCCTCAATACCATCACAGTCCCACATGACTCTCACCAACGGTATCCTCTTCCAGCGCAGCACCTTGACTCTCCTCTCGAGAATCCTCACCGGCCTCGCCACCAACGTCATGTTGGGCTGAAGATCCTCCAGAATCCTAGCCAACACCTCCTCAGACTCATGTAGACACTTCCGCAGCATCAACACATGAAAGACCTTATGAAAGGCTTTCATACTCTAAGGTAACTCTAACCGATAAGCTACTAGTCCAACTCGCTCCATAACCTTGAACGGACCCATGAGCCGCGCACTTAGCTTATTCTCTGAAATGGATCTGTTAGGACCCCTCAACATCGCTGCCTTGAGATACAACAGATCTCCCAGCTCAAACTCCAACTCTTTCCGTCTCTTATCGGCATAACTCTTATGTCGATCCTGAGCCTCCCTCATGTTTAGCCTCAAGACATGGATCTTCTCCATCGTCTCCTAAACAAAATCTGCACCAAACATGCCCATCTCCCCCACTTGAGTCCAGTATAATAGTGTACGACATGGCCTCCTATACAGAGCTTCATATGGAGCCATGCCAATACTCGCCTGGTAGCTATTATTGCTATATGTAAACTCCACCAGGTTAAGATGATCCGCCCAATGACCTACCAAAATCCAGCACACACATCCTCAACAAATCCTCCAATGTCTGAATCGTCCTCTCAAACTGCCCATCCATCTGAGGATGATACGCCGTGCTCATATGCACCTTAGTGCCCATCTCAGCCTGGAACGCCCTCTTGAACTCTGAAGTAAACCTTGGATCCCTGTCTGATATAATACTCGCTGGCACCCCGTGCAGCCTCACTATCTCTCGTACATACTTCTTAGCCAACACCGCCGCTCCGTCGGTCTTCTTGAAGGCAAGAAAATGTGTTGACTTAGTCAGATGATCCACAATCACCCATATCGCATCATACGTCCGCGAAATCGGCAACCCTGTCAAAAATTCCATGGTAATCATGTCCCACTTCCACTCCGGAATAGGCAAACTATGCAACATACCACTCGGAACCTGATGCTCAGCCTTCACTAACTAACACACGTTGCACGCTGTAACCCAGTTAGCGACATCCTTCTTCATCCCGACCCAGTGGTAATACCACTTTAGGTCACGATAGATCTTGGTCGCTCCCGGATAAATCGACAACATGCTCAAATGAGCCTCCCTCAGGATCTCCTGCCTCAGATCCTCATCCTTGGGTAAACAAACCCGCCCGTTCACAAGTATTGTCCCATTCGCCGAGACCAAATACTCTGAACCTTCAATCTTAGAAGCATCAATTAACCCCTGATCCTTCTAGTGAGCTACCCGAATCCTGCTCAACAAGTCTACCTGGTTAGCTGCTTCTAACCCCAACGACTCATGTGAGATAACGCACAACCTCAAAGTACTAAGCTCACTCGCTAACTCCTCCAAATCCCGCTCTTGAGCCGAAGCAACCCTCTTCCGACTCAACGTGTCTCCAACCAAATTAGCCTTACCCGGATGATACCCAATCTCCAATTCATAATCCGCCACCAACTCAATCCAGTGCCTCTGTCTCTGGTTCAGCTCTGGCCGAGTGAAGAAATACTTCAGACTTTTAAGGTATGTGAACACCTGCACCTTTCTGCCATAAAGATAAGATCGCCAAATCTTTAACACGAAAATCACAGTCGCCAACTCCAAGTCGTGAGTAGGGTAGTTGCACTCGTGCTTCTTCAACTGCCTCGAAGCATATGCAATTACCTTCCCCTGCTGCATCAGCACACAACCCAGACCAACTCCCGAAGCATCAGTATACACCACGTACGGCTCACCCAGCTCGGGTAACGCCAACACAGGTGTACTAGTCAGCATCTCCTTCAGCTTCCCGAAACTCTCCTCGCAAGCTGAAGATCACACAAAGGGAACATCCTTCCTCGTCAACTTCATCATCGACTGCGCCATACAAACCCTTTGACGAACCTCCGATAATAACCCACCAACCCAAGAAAACTCTGGATCTTGGTGGCATTCCTTCTCACAGGTCTTCTCAATCAGCTATTCAGTCTGTATCGCTGATATTATGAGACTTCCGAAAGTCGTTCTCACACCCTGATAAACCAACCTTCCCGCCTCACGCTCAAACACAACCCGTCCTCGATGACAATCTAGATGGACCCTGTACCGACCCAGCCAATCCATTCCGAGGATGACATTGTACAACTCCACCGGACTAATGATCAGATCTGCTTGCATCAATTCTCCCGCCACCAGAACACCGACACCACGAGCCCGCCCAAAATTAGCCAAGGACTTGCCACCCGCAACCTTAACTACTCTCGGCTGCTCACCAGAATCACTCCGGATACCACTACCCTCCGCACACTCCGAAGTAATGAAGCTATTCATAGCTCCATAATCAAACAAGACGTGGGACTCACAACCACCCACTACTAAGGTCCCTGCACAAATCTCATGTGCCTAAGAACCCTAACATTCCGAGTATCTCGAGAGTCGTCCCTCCTAAAACAGCTCGCCAGCTTATGATCCATGTTTCCACCCCCAAAGCATCCGGAATCACCCTAACCTCTCTGACTCGGTCCGGAAGTGCTTTCCTACTTCCTCTTCTGTCCTAGCGCAGGCTTGCCGCCCTTGCTCAGACCCATCTGCTGCTGTGACCTCCTCTGCTGCTGAACCGGTAGACTAACCACCACAGCCTGCTCCTAGAGGTCCCCCCTCTATCGCAGCAGTTGTCTCAACCAGCTCCGCCCTCATGGCTAACCTACTCGCTTTACAGCGAGTCCTTAAATCAGCTCGAAGTTCCCTCAAAAACTTCTTCACCTGGGCCCGCTCGCCCTCCATGCCTCTACTCGCATGCACCAGAAGTCGACTGAACTCCACGTTGATCTCTCTCACCGACCGGTCCCCCTAAGCCAAGTCTAGAAACCTCGACTCCAACCGATCCACCGCCTCCTGAAGAAAATACTTGGCATTAAACTCTGCCAAGAAATCCACCCAGGCCATCCCAGCCTGCACCCTCATGGCCTCAATACCTCTCTACCAGAGATGCGCATCACCCTCCAGGTAATAAACTACCACATCAACCCGGTATCCCTCCGGACACCTGATAGAGCGAAAGTTACGCTCTATTCTCAACCGCCACTCATCGGCCTCTTCAGGCTTGGCACCTCCCGAGAAAAACCTGGTGCTAATCCTCTGAATCTGCTCCATCATCCAAAAGTAGGATAGGAGTTTCTCCGCAACCGCCACACCCGGCTGCACCCCAGTCACACCCGGCTGCACACCAGCCATATCCGGCTGCACACCAGCCATACCCGGCTGCATCCCAGCCACATCCGGCTATATCCCAGCCATACCTGGCTGCATTCCCGGAGCCTAACCCTGAGCTAGCGCCCAACCTGGAAACCGCTCCAGGATCAACTGTAGCAGACCCGCCAGACGATCATCTCAGTCCTGGGCAAAACCCGCGGCAGCACCTCCACCTGGGCCCACCACAACACTGGCCACACCGTGACCCACACTAGCCCCCACCAGCCCTCACGCTAGTACTCACGACCACACCCACGGACCCCTCCTGATACGCCTGCGAATCAGCCATCTGCTCCTGCGTGGTCTTTTGGACCATACTCGCGGCAGCAGACTCACTCTCGGCCTCCACGACCCCCACGACCTCTGCCTCTTGTACCTCTAGCCATCTCACTCTGCCCTACCCAGCAGAACACTAAAACAAATAGAAAAACAGAAAATCAAAAACACATACCATGGAATCTCATTGAAGGCTCGGAGAAGATGATCTAGGACTCCAAACCTACACAACAATCAATTGACTAACTCACATAATCAATCAATCATTCACCCGCCCTAGAACCATCCTGGCTCTGATACCAAAATGAAACAACCCAACCCGAAAAATTTAAAATTTTTCCCTTTCGGATTATTATTATCATAAATAATAATCCTCAACGGGTCAATACAAATAATGCAGAACGATTAAACAATTAAACCAATTCAATAAACCAATATCAATAACCCATAAACCAAATCATCAATTCCAATAACAACGAAACACTGGTTCCAGAATTACTAACACCCTAGCAATTCTAACACAATGACCACAAAACGAGACACTAGATCATCTCCTCTTCCCGGCCATGATTCCACGATCACACTTTGTTTTTACCTGCATCACAAGGCAAAAAGAGATGCGTGAGTATTATCACAAATACTCAATGAGACGGTCATCCTGTCTACAGGCTATACACACAGGCATAAGCAATGATACAATACCCAACAATAACCAATCATTACACAACAATCAATATGTCAATCTGACGGCATCGATCGAAACACGTCTTGTGTTGATCGACACAACAATTGCTTGTGTCGATCGACACACAACCTTGTGTCGATCAACACATGCTGCAGAAATGCAGAATCGAACCATCTCCTCTCTGGTCCGATTACGACGTGCTCACCATTCAATCTCCTGCACAAAATTCATCAACAAACACATCCAAACAACACATAACACCCATATCAAGTAGAATCAATCATCAATCATCAAACAATCGTATCCTATCAATCATTTACCCAGATAAGCCTATGGTCACGCACTCACCTCGTTTTTGGATCAATTCTAACCCCAAAACACTATCGGAAACCTGTTCTAAAACTAGACAGAACCAGCTACACAAAGATATGCAGATCATCTCCGACTCCTTCTGGTTCGACGGGAATCCTCCCTCGAAGTGGACATATCTCAGAATCAAAGCTACACAAACCTCTCTCATTAAAACGATCATAACTCAACGAAAACTCAACCGATTGATAAACGGATTTCTCCTACATCAAGATCAGAGAGTGGAGAACTTACTCTCCAAGTTTCACTCAAAACCGATCTGATCTCTCCATCCGTTCATCCTCTCCAAAACCCGAACAGAGTTTGTCTCCAAAACCACAAACTCACTCAAACACTCAAATCTGTCACAACCCTGATCCTCTCTGTTTTTCTGCGAAAAATGGCCAGAAGGAACATTTCCCCTTTTATATCCGATCCCTAGGGCTTCTCAAACCAACCCGCCGAACCGGAAAATTGAAATCAAACCGGTCGGACCGACACACACCTTGTGTCGATCGACACACACACCTTGTGTCGATCGACGGAACGTCCAAAAATATGACTTTTTACAAATCAAAACACGTGTGTCGATCGTCGCACCAACCAAGAATCACATTTTGGTTCACGAGCGTTACAATAGAATTAATAGATTCTCATTCAAAAACATTTATTCTTATCGGAGCATTTCAGTTGCAATATAAGATTTCAATTTTTTCTTAAATGAATTATTTTTTGAACTTTCAAGTTCAAATTCGTCATAAGGATCTGTGATATTCTTTGTTGAAGTCTCATCTATCAGCCTTTTATTTGATTTGCCACATATTTTTGAATAGTGATCCTTTGAACTTTTGAACTTCAGGTTCATATTAACATGTTCAAGGATACCAATTACTCAACAATTTATCCATGTAAAAGTTTTATTAGAATGATGATTGCAAATCTTACAACAAGCCCTTCTTTACTTCATGACCTAATATATTACATGCACGACTGCATGTTATATGCCAAATCATAAGAGATTAAATTTCACCATTAATGGTAATTCGTTCGGCTTATTTTAAATGTTAACCTTATAGTTGCAACTTCTTCCGCCGTTGAAAGAAACCAATTTCTCTGGTAATGAAAAAGGAGCACAAGAGTAGGATGTTCTTGAGCTAAGTATGTCTTGGTTGGTCCTCTCCTATGGTAGAACTCAACCCTTGACTTGGTTTTCTCATGGTTTACTTATACCGCAAGTTATCTTGTGGCTTTCTTCTTTATTAATCTCATATTTTGCAAAACTCTTTTCTCTTATTGAATAAGTCTGCATCCGCTCTACTTTCAGATCAAGAAAGGGAAGCTTATTGATGTAATAAGGTCCAAAAGTTCTTGAACCAAACTTTGTTTGTTCGATTTTGTTTTATTGAACTAGTTTGTTTTGTTTTTGGTTTAAAGATTATGAACTTACATGATATATTTTATCTTGAATTTTGTACTAAGTTTTTTTTTTTTTGGTAGAAAGACGTTTCGTTTAGTTTAATTGATTTCAAAATATATAAACCGATTGGGTATTTTTTTTTTAAATCTCTTGTTCCATTGCTTTTTAATCGGAATTTAAAGTCAGAAACTTTCTTTTAATCAAATTTATATGGTAAACAATTTATCTTTTCTATTAGTAAGAGAAACAATTGTATTCTCACTATGTTAAAAAAAAAAAAAAAATTGTATCACTAAATGCAATACTTTTCTTGGGGACAAAAAAATAAGTAGAAGAAAACGACTCTAAAATTGCAAGAAGCTTCTGTATTACAACTTTGGTTAATGTAACAACATAAACGCTAAATCAAAGCGTAAGAAAAGAAAAATATAAACCTTGAAAATCCAACGGAAATGCATTACTTATTTACTTACTATCCACGTGAAGAATGGGATACGAACAAATTGTTTTCGAAATCAGCTCAGGGAAATCAATATGTTGCAATATCAATTTTGGAAGATATAACCAAATGATGATATTCTAGCTAAAAGGCTTTATAACAAACAAAGTTGTTGTAGCTTTTTTTTTGTCTTTTAATTTTGTGACAATTACTCAAAATAACTCAAAACTATGAAAAAATAACTAGACCAACTCATCCAAAAAAAGGACTACTAGTATAACTCAAATTTTGAGTAAAAAGACCATTTACCTAATAAACTTCATCATATTATCAAAAATACCATTTATATTTATTTAAAAAATTAAATAAAAAAATCTGTTTTAAAAATTAAAACATTTGTTTTTTTCTAAAAATTAAATCTGCAAAACACTCATCTGCAGAACAACTCGAACCCTAAAACAGAGAGGTCTTGGGCATGGCGAAATTTGAGGGGTCTCGTCGGTAAATCTGTTCTGGGTCTCGTCGGGGTCTCGTCGGTAAATCTGTTCTGGGTCTGTCGGCGAATTCTGAGGGGAATTTTGTGTCTCGTCGGCGAATTTTGGGCAGTTTAGGAGTGACCAAAAATTCGGAAGCAGTGAGGGCAATTCTGGGTAAGGGGCGGCGAATTCGCCCTTCTGTGTTATGCTTCTCTGTGTGGTTATGCACTTTACTTTCCACCCTTCTGTGTCCATGTGACGACCCAACCCGTCAAATAAAAAAAATTTCAACTCGGACCACTATTATCATAAATAATGATCCTCAACGGTCCAATAAACAACAGCGCGGAAACAATGATTCAAACAATCAAATACAATTTATCGTTTAACAAGCCCATACTTATTAATTCTAATTCAATTCGGTAATACACATAGTTCTGCAATTGCTAACACCCTATCAATTCTAACTTATTACACGAAAACAAGCCACTAGATCATTCCCCTCGTCCCGGCCATGATTCCACGATCACTGACTGTCTTTACCTGCATCACATGGTTATAAGAGATGCGTGAGTATTATCATAAATACCCAGTGAGACGGTCATCCCATCAACAGGCTATGTACAAATATAAGCATAAGCAATGCTATAATACCAGGATGAACAATCAACATGAAAACAACTCAATCGCGTAAAAACAACCTGTGTCGATCGATACACTAACCCGTGTCGATCGACACCGACTCCGACACTCATGTCCGTCAGCACACCATCCCGGTGACTTACTGACACCATGTCGATTGACACACCCATATGTGTCGATCGACACACCAAACCCAGAAAACTCGCACACGCGATTTTCTGCATACTAATCCATCAAACAACACGAAATTCGATCCCAAACAACACACAAACGCATCCTAACACTTCTTATGCTTATACGCACCTATGGTCACGCACTCACCTTGATTTGGGAAGGAAAACGGATTCAAAAGTGTTCAAGAACACCCAGAACACCAAGAACACGCACGCCCCAAAGAACTCAACGTATACTACGAACGGCTACTCCAAATTCCAATCGGAAACCGGCGCTGGAAACTAGACACGACGAGCTACACAATGGTATGTAGAACGTCCTCTAACTCCCTACAATTCGACGGGAAAACAGCCCGCAAGTTCAACAATCCGAACTGGAACAGAAATGACATGTTGAACAAGAAAGCACACTGGGAACGGAAAACACAACGGAATCAAGATCGGAAACACGATCTAAAAACTAGACATAGAGAGCTTTCTAACCGTATATAGAACGCTTTATGGGTCACAACAGAACGACGGCAAAACTCCTCCGAAGTTGACTGATCGCAGTTGAAGGCTGCACAAACCGACCAACTTAGAACGATCATAACTAACAATCTAACCGTCCGATTGACAAACGGATTTTTCCTACGACAAGAAAAACGACAGGAGAACGTACCCTCAAAAGTTCACCCCGATCCGACTTGATCTTGACCTCCGTTTGTCTCCTCCAAAACCGGTCCAAAACTGCCCAAAAACCCTCAAGAACACTCCCAAACTCTCTCAAATCCTCTCAATTTGCTCAAATTCTCCTTTCTCTCTCTGTTTTCTTCTGTCAAGAAAACCTGCCGACACTCATGTCTTTTATAGACAAATTTTTTTTTTTTTATTTTTTTTTTTTTTTTTTATTATTATTATTATTTTTTTTTTTTTTTTTTTTTTTATTTTTATTTTTTTTTTTCGTGTCGATCGACACACACTCCCTGTGTCGATCGACACACGACCAAATATTCCGTAATTTGGTTCGCAGTCGTTACAATTCTCCCCCACTAACACAGATTCATCCTCGAATCACGCGAAACCGTCACCTTACGGTCAAACATAACTGTAAGCAGCCCTCGGGCCCAACTGTGCCAGCATCCTAACCCCGTCTCACTAAAGTTGACACTCATGTCTGAATCTCGACCAGATTCCCCCAGAAAACATCCACGATGCAACACTCGCTGATCCGGATCAGGGTTGTCCGATAGATCGCGCAACAATCAAACAAGAACATGCCCGACCCACCGTAGACCCAGACCTTGGATCAATTGGTCGCACAACAATCAAACAAGAACATGCACGACCAAAGAGGCTACATATGTTTACCAGGGTCGTCTGAACTAAAATTCCAAACTCGAGTAACAACCCTAGCTTAGACATCCACAAACCACCTGAGATCATTCCCGATCCCTGAAGTTCATCAAATCTCATACTTATAATCACACTATAGGTACTCTTGCTCAAACTCATATCTCTATACACCACTCCAACTCGCAAGATCGTCACCCTACGAGCTCTCGATGTATACCATACCGGCTCTCGGTATGCTCCAGCCCCTCCCACTCTCGGGACACACAGTCCGTCAAGCTATCGGCTGCAGAGGAAATCACACATCCTCTGGAGAGATCTCTGTCCCTCAAAGTATATGCAGGAGAATATCACCATCCCCTGGAGCAGTAACACTGTAACGTGCATCATAAGCACCTGTCGACCGATTTACTTCCGTGGTTCCCATCTTGATATCCCCTAACCCGGAATATCACTCATGACCAATCCCCAGGTCATCTGAAACAACCCAATCGCCAGGGTGTTTCCTACCCCGATATTCCCAAACCCGGAATATCACTCATGACCAATCTCCAGGTCATCTGAAACAACCCAATCGCCAGGGTGTTTCCATCGGAGTCCCTAGAAAAGACAGTCCTAACTCACATAAGACTTCTGTTCCAGACTCCCCCTAGAAAATAGACAGGTTCTAACTCACATAAAACCTCTATTTTCCAGCGCCATCTAGGGATCTACCCGTCCTAATCCCTTAGGACCCCCATCCCTAGATACTTAGACAAGCCCTAACTCCCATAGAGCTTCTATCCTAGCCCCTCAAATGACCTCCCCGTCATTACACACATGACCTAACCCAGTCATCAAACCCATGATCTCCCCGTCATACCATAAGAACATCCGTCTTATAACCCAAGATAATAAGAAAACCCCCATCTTATTAAATCTCAACAATGTATATCGTTACAACCCAAACGAAAATACATACAACTCATAGCAACAAGCTAATACAACTACTGAAAACCAGAAAAACACTCAAGCCTCCGCTTGCTTCTCGAACCACTTCGAGAACTTTGCCTTCATACTTGCCTCTGGTTCCCAAGTCTCCTCCTCGACACCATCACAGTCCCACACGACTCTCACCAATGGTATCCTCTTCCGACGCAGCACCTTGACTCTCCGCTCGAGAATCCTCATAGGTCTCGCCGCTAACGTCATGTTGGGTTGAAGATCCTCCGGGATCCTAGCCAACACCTCCTCAGATTCATGTAGACACTTCCGCAGCATCGATACATGAAATACCTTATGAAACGCTCTCATACTCTGAGGTAACTCCAACCGATAAGCCACTGGTCCAACCCGCTCCACCACTCTGAACGGACCCATAAACCTCGGACTTAGCTTATTCTCTGAAATGGATCTGTTAGGACCCCTCAACATCGCTGCCTTGAGATACACCAGATCTCCCAGCTCAAACTCCAGCTCTTTTCGTCTCTTATCAGCATAACTCTTCTGCCGATCCTGAGCCTCTCTCATGTTCAATCTCAAGACACGGATCTTCTCCGTCGTCTCCTGAACAAAATCCGCACCAAACATGCTCCTCTCCCCCACTTGAGTCCAGCACAATGGTGTCCTACACGGCCTCCCATACAGAGCCTCATATGGAGCCATCCCAATACTCGCCTGGTATGAGTTGTTGTACGCAAACTCAACCAGGTTCAGATGATCCGCCCAATGACCACCATAATCCAGCACGCACATCCTCAACAGGTCTTCTAAAGTCTGAATAGTCCTCTCCGACTGTCCATCTGTCTGAGGATGATACGCCGTGCTCATGTGCACCTTAGTGCCCATCTCTGCCTGAAACGCCCTCCAGAACTCAGACGTGAACCTCGGATCTCTGTCTGACACAATACTCGCTGGCACCCCGTGCAGCCTCACTATCTCACGCACATACTTCTTAGCCAACACTACCGTCCCGTCGGTCTTTTTGATGGCAAGAAAATGGGCTGACTTGGTCAGACGATCCACAATCACCCAAATCGCATCATACGTCCGTGACAACGGCAATCCCGTCACGAAATCCATGGTAATCATATCCCACTTCCACTCCGAAATGGGTAAACTCTGCAACATACCACTCGGAACCTGATGCTCAGCCTTCACCAGCTGACACACGTTGCACGCTGCAACCCAATTAGCTACATCCCTCTTCATCCCGACCCAGTGATAATACTGTTTCAGATCACGGTACATCTTGGTCGCCCCCGGATGAATCGATAACATGCTCGAATGGGCCTCTCTCAGAATCTCCTGCCTCAGATCCTCGTCCTTGGGTACACAAACCCGCCCATTCACCAGTATCATCCCACTTGCTGAGACCACATACTCCGAACTTGTCGCCTTAGAAGCATCAATCAACCCCTGATCCTTCTCCTGCGCAACCCGAATCCTGCTCAGTAAATCTGCCTGGTTAGCTGCCTCTAACCCCAACGGCTCCTGTGAGATCACACATAACCTCAACGTACTAATCTCGCTTACCAAAGCTTCCATATCACGCTCCTGAGCCGAAGCAACCCTCATCCGACTCAACGCATCTGCAACAAGATTAGCCTTACCCGGATGGTATCCGATCTCCAAATCGTAATCCGCTACCAACTCCATCCAGCGCCTCTGTCTCTGGTTCAGCTCCGGCTGAGTGAAGAAATACTTCAAACTCTTATGGTCTGTGAACACCTGAACCTTTCCGCCATAAAGATAAGATCTCCAAATCTTTAGAGCGAAAATTACCGCAGCCAACTCCAAATCATGGGTAGGGTAGTTGCACTCATGCTTCCTCAACTGCCTCGAAGCATACGCAATAACCTTTCCCTGCTGCATCAGGACACAACCCAAACCAACACCCGAAGCATCGGTATACACCACGTAAGGCTCACCCGGCTCGGGTAACGCCAACACCGGTGTACTCGTCAACATCTCCTTCAGCTTTCCGAAACTCTCCTCGCACGCAGAAGACCACACAAAAGGAACATCCTTCCCGGTCAACTTGGTCATCGACTTAGCCAAACTCGCAAATCCCGCGATGAATCTTCGATAATAACCTGCCAACCCAAGAAAACTCCTAATCTCGGTGGCATTCCTCGGTCTAGGCCACCCTCTGATAGCCTCGATCTTAGCCGGATCCACAGAAACTCCCTCTGCAGACACCACATGGCCAAGGAAACTCATCTCTTGCTGCCAGAAACTGCACTTGCTCAACTTCGCAAACAACTTCTGCTCCCGCAGCTTCCCCAAAACTACTCTCAGATGCAACTCATGCTCCTCAGGACTCTTGGAATACACGAGAATATCATCGATAAAGATGATCACAAACACATCCAGATACTCCTGGAATACCCCGTTCATCAACCGCATGAACGCTGCTGGTGCATTCGTCAAACCAAAAGGCATCACCACGAACTCAAAATGCCCATACCTCGTCCTGAAAGCAGTCTTCCTCACATCTGCCTCCTTAATCGGAATCTGATGGTATCCCGAAGCCAAGTCGATCTTGGAGAACCAGGTAGCCCCTCGCAACTGATCTAACAACTCATCAATGCGCGGCAGAGGGTACCTGTTCTTCACGGTGACTCGGTTAAGTCCCCGATAATCGATGCACAACCGGAAACTACCATCCTTCTTCTTCACAAACAACACCGGCGCTCCCCACGGTGAAACACTAGGCCGAATAAAACCCTTATCCAACAAATCATCCAGCTGCTTCTTCAGCTCTGCCATCTCTGCTGGAGCCATACGGTAAGGTGCCTTAGATATAGGAGTAGTCCCGGGTTCCAACTCAATAACAAACGGATCCGACCGCGATGGCGGTAATCCCTCCAATGACTGGAACACATCCTGGAAATCCCGAACAACTCGAATATCCTCCACTGCAACCCCTCCAACAGACTCAGGCATCACTATCGTCACCAGATACGCCTCGCAGCCCTTGAGAAGCAACTGCTCGGCCTGTATCGTGGAAATCACGAGACTCCCGGAAGTCGGTCTCACACCCTGATAAACCAACCTCCCCGCCTCTCGCTCAAACACAACTCGCCCTCGGTGGCAATCCAGATGGACCCTGTAACGATCCAACCAATCCATACCCAGGATAACATCATACAGCTCCACCGGACTGATGATCAGATCTGCTGGCATCGACTCTCCCGCCACCAGAACATCCACACCACGAGCGCGCCCGAAAGTAGCCAACGTCCTACCTCCAGCCACCTTGACTACTCCCGCCTGTTCCCCGGAATCACTCTGGATTCCGCTGCTCTCCGCACACTCCGGCGTAATAAAGCTATTCGTAGCTCCCGAATCAAATAACACGTGGGACTCATACCCGCCCACAACTAAGGTCCCTGCACAATTCCATGTGCCTCAGAACCCTACCATTCTAGCACAGACTCACAATTTCCCAACAAACAAAAACTCAAACAACCATGAATTTAAAAAGTCAAGTTCGGAAATACCTGTGATCGGTCTGGTGCTAGATCCACCCGCCTCCGCAGACGTGAACACACGCGGTGCTGCTGCAATCTGAGACAACGGCTGCACTGCCAATGGCTGCACTGCGGCCACCGCCAACTGCTGCAGCTTCGGACACTTGGGCTTAATATGCCCCGTCTCTCTGCAGTGATAACACACCCGCGTATCCTGAACCCCGACCCGCACATCTCGAGTCCCGGTCCCGGTCCTCCTCGGACAGCTCGCCACACGATGGGACATGCTCCCACACCCGAAGCATCCCGAACCGCCCTGACTAGCCCCTGAAGTGCTCTCCCACTTCCTCTTCTGTCCCTGAGCAGGCTTGCCGCCCCTGCCTGAACTCGTCTGCTGCTGAGATCTCCTCGGCTGCTGCTGCTGCACCGGTGGACTAACCACCACAACCTGCTCCCCGAGATCCTCCTCGATCGCAGCAGCCATCTCAACCAGCTCCGCCCTCGTGGCGAACCTACTCGCCCTGCAACGAGTCCTCAAATCTGGTCGAAGTCCTCGCAAGAACCTCCTAACCTGGGCATCCTCGCCCTCCATGCCTCTCCCTGCATGTACCAGGAGTCGACTGAACTCAACATCGAACTCCCTCACTGACCGATCTCCCTGAGTTAGGTCCAGAAACCTAGACTCCAAACGGTCCACCGCCTCCTGCGGGAAATACTTGGCGTTAAACTCCGCCAAGAAATCCTCCCAGACCATCTCGGCCTGCACTCTCCTGGCCTCAACACCTCTCCACCAGAGATGCGCATCACCCTCCAGATAATGCACCGCCAGATCTACTCTGTATCCCTCTGGACATCTGATGGAGCGAAAGTTACGCTCTAACCTCATCCGCCACCCATCAGCCTCCTCAGGCTTAGCACCGCCCGAGAAAAATGTAGTACCAATCCGCTGCATCTGCTCCATCATCCGCAGATAAGATGGAAGCTCCTCAACCCCAGCCATACCCGGCTGCATCCCAGCCAAACCCGGCTGCACCCCAGCCAAACCCGGCTGCACCCCAGCCATACCCGGCTGCACCCCAGCCATACCCGGCTGCACCCCAGCCATACCCGGCTGCACCCCAGGAGCATGACCCGGAGCAGGCACCCCTCCCGGTAACCTCTCCAGAATCATCTGTAGTAGACCCGCCAGACGATCATCTCGATCCGGGGCGACGCCTACGGCAGCACCCCCACCAGGGCCCACCGCACCACCAGCTACATCGGGACCTACACTATCCCCTCCAGCCCTCTCACTGGAACCCGTAGCTGTCACACCCACGGACCCCTCCTGAAACGCCTGCGAGTCAACTACCCGCTCCTGTGTAGTCTCCTGGGACACCCACGTGGCAGCAGACTCACTCCCAAGTCCCCGCCCACGTCCACGCCCAGCACGACCACCACGACCTCTACGGCCCCCGCGACCTCTGCCTCTAGCCACTCTAGCCATCACTCTGCACTAACCAGCAGAATACTAAGTACTAGAAAAAACAGAAATCACAAAACACATACCGTGGAATCTCATTGAAGGCTCGGAAGGGATGATCTAGGACTCCATACCCACACAACAATCAATTGACTAACTCGCATAATCAATTAACTAACTAGCCCTAGAACCCTTAGGGCTCTGATACCAAACTGTGACGACCCAACCCGTCAAATAAAAAAAATTTCAACTCGGACCACTATTATCATAAATAATGATCCTCAACGGTCCAATAAACAACAGCGCGGAAACAATGATTCAAACAATCAAATACAATTTATCGTTTAACAAGCCCATACTTATTAATTCTAATTCAATTCGGTAATACACATAGTTCTGCAATTGCTAACACCCTATCAATTCTAACTTATTACACGAAAACAAGCCACTAGATCATTCCCCTCGTCCCGGCCATGATTCCACGATCACTGACTGTCTTTACCTGCATCACATGGTTATAAGAGATGCGTGAGTATTATCATAAATACCCAGTGAGACGGTCATCCCATCAACAGGCTATGTACAAATATAAGCATAAGCAATGCTATAATACCAGGATGAACAATCAACATGAAAACAACTCAATCGCGTAAAAACAACCTGTGTCGATCGATACACTAACCCGTGTCGATCGACACCGACTCCGACACTCATGTCCGTCAGCACACCATCCCGGTGACTTACTGACACCATGTCGATTGACACACCCATATGTGTCGATCGACACACCAAACCCAGAAAACTCGCACACGCGATTTTCTGCATACTAATCCATCAAACAACACGAAATTCGATCCCAAACAACACACAAACGCATCCTAACACTTCTTATGCTTATACGCACCTATGGTCACGCACTCACCTTGATTTGGGAAGGAAAACGGATTCAAAAGTGTTCAAGAACACCCAGAACACCAAGAACACGCACGCCCCAAAGAACTCAACGTATACTACGAACGGCTACTCCAAATTCCAATCGGAAACCGGCGCTGGAAACTAGACACGACGAGCTACACAATGGTATGTAGAACGTCCTCTAACTCCCTACAATTCGACGGGAAAACAGCCCGCAAGTTCAACAATCCGAACTGGAACAGAAATGACATGTTGAACAAGAAAGCACACTGGGAACGGAAAACACAACGGAATCAAGATCGGAAACACGATCTAAAAACTAGACATAGAGAGCTTTCTAACCGTATATAGAACGCTTTCTGGGTCACAACAGAACGACGGCAAAACTCCTCCGAAGTTGACTGATCGCAGTTGAAGGCTGCACAAACCGACCAACTTAGAACGATCATAACTAACAATCTAACCGTCCGATTGACAAACGGATTTTTCCTACGACAAGAAAAACGACAGGAGAACGTACCCTCAAAAGTTCACCCCGATCCGACTTGATCTTGACCTCCGTTTGTCTCCTCCAAAACCGGTCCAAAACTGCCCAAAAACCCTCAAGAACACTCCCAAACTCTCTCAAATCCTCTCAATTTGCTCAAATTCTCCTTTCTCTCTCTGTTTTCTTCTGTCAAGAAAACCTGCCGACACTCATGTCTTTTATAGACAAATTTTTTTTTTTTTTTTTTTTTTTTTTTATTATTATTATTATTATTTTTTTTTTTTTTTTTTTTTTTTTTTTTTTTTTTTTCGTGTCGATCGACACACACTCCCTGTGTCGATCGACACACGACCAAATATTCCGTAATTTGGTTCGCGGTCGTTACAGTCCACTTCTCTGTGTGGTTGATTTGAAAAGGTTTCCCTGAGTTTTTTTTTTCTTCTTGATAAGATTTGGTTTTATGGTATTGTTTGATGCCACGTTGAATATAGCTATGTGCAATGATCTTTGATGCTACATTGGACATAGACAAATTTAAGTGTTTCGTTTTTCTGGATTTTGAATTATCTGGATTTTTAATAGTAAATTCGATTTTGATTATTGGGAAGGAGAATCCGATGATGATTATTGCTAAAATATGGAATTACCGTCTGAGTTTTATTACTTTGATATGAAAAACGCTGGCTTTACTGAGTTAAATCTGTTGTCTTGGTTTAATCTCCTTCTTTTGTTCATCTTTGATAAAGAAAAGGAAAAACTTGTTTAAATCCCATACGTTTCTCAATGTTATTCTCTTGGTTTAAATAAATTGTTAATGTCTTGGTTTAATAAATCGTTATTGTCTTGGTTTAAATCCCTCTTGTTTCTCAATGTGATCAGTGTGTGTGAAGTTTGGTTTGTGTTTTTCGAAAGCAATGTGTGCATCATTTTGATATGATTTGTGATTTATATGTTGTTCTTATCGAATTTTGGCTTTAGGTAGTGACCATTACACAGCTTAGGCATCATGGTTATTTTTTTCAAATGATTAATGATTGTTTTTTATGTTTCTTTTAGGAATGGTATCCTCAACTGGAAAGCGTAATTACCCTTCTCGTCTCTATGAAGAAGGGAAATCTCCGTTACAAAATAGAAGCATTAACCATAACTGCTTCAGAGCCAAATTTGCAATCATAAAAGATGGATTAGGAGACGATGTTTAGTCAGATTTGAAGGATTCATCTGTTGGAGTGTTTATCAAGTTTGCTGAAATGAAGTACGTATGGGCTACTGGGAGGGTGCATTATTTTCTCACACATCAGTTAGCAATCCAGAACAGCCATGAGATATGGTCATTGTTTGGTGGTCGCCCAATCAGATTCTCTTTGAATGAATTTGCGGACATAACAGGGCTGAACTGTGATTCTTTTGCTCAGAATGACGAGTTGGATGTTGATCACAAGGATTTCTGGGAAGAACTTGGACTGTCAACTTCTGATGGTCCAACGTATACGGAATTGGTTGAGTTAATGTCTACATACGCGACATGGAGTAAGCCAAAGAGGCTAATGGTTGGAAGGTTAGTCGTTCTTTCTGTTGGAGTGTATGGCATCAGTCATGGGTCTAGGATTCCTTTATTGAGTGCGAAAAGAGTTCTTGATTCAGTTGCTTTTGAGAACTATCCATGGGGTCGAGTGGCATTTGATAGCCTCATTCGTTCGATAAAGGTTGTTGAGTACCATAATGCCTCCTATTGTATACATGGATGTCTTCAAGTGTTGTTGACATGGATTTATGAGAGTATTCCTGGAATTGGAGAAGCATATGGTAAGAAGAAGGAAACCACATATGTTCCCTTACTCAGTTGGGAATCATCTCGTACTCGTTTCAATTTCTAAAAGTTCATAGATGAAGAGAAGGCAGCTCATGGAGAGGTTAGTATTTCTTAATCATTAGAAAAAAAAATTTCCTTGTTAGTGTTTCATAATCATTAGACAATAATATAATCAATTGGTTTATTCGAACATATAATCAATGACTGTTTTGCAAAACTTACATTGTTATGTTGTAGGTGCGTGTGAGGCATATGATCCCAGTGTCTGAAGAAAACATGTATCCGGTTTAGAGTGATGATAGTGATCAGTCTGCAGAACTAGAGCTAGACAACCTCATTAGAGATATCATTAATGGTTGTTTGCCTATGAATGTTTGGGATGGGGTAGAAGCTGCAATTAATGGGGAAAAAAAACGGAAAGAACCATCTACAAAAAAAGAGGCTGGTAGTAGAAGTTCTAAGAAGCTGAAGAAAAAAGTTTTAGAGGAAGAAGATGCGGAGGTTAGTTCCTATTTAATAAGTCTATTAGTATTTTATCTTGATTTTGAATTGGTTAAAGACCAAACAGTACCTTCTTTTTTTTGGTTAATAAAAAACAATTCAGCATTTGGTTTAGCCATTGAATTAAAGTTTGATAAGTTAAATATGACACTTGTACGTTGACCTATACATTTTTGGTAATTATCGGTTAATTTGTTTCTCGAAAATTGGTGTATGTAGGATTTTAAAGAGAATCAAGTAACTATGGCGGGTATTTTGAAGATCATGGAAAAAATGAGTGATACAATGGAAACTATGGGGAAGGATTTGAACAGCAGGATGGATGCATTGGATGAAAGGCTAAAGTCACATGAGATATTGGAGAAGGATTTGAAAGCAATTCAAGTGCAAGCTGCTGCAGTAGAACTGCGATTGAATTCAGTGGAAAAGGGCTTCAAATACCAAGAAGTTCGATTGGAAGCTGTTCAGCCTAATGAAGCAGATAATTTAAATCCAAAGGTAGATGATGAAACTGAAAGTAACAATCTGATAAGTACTTTACCTTTATCTAAGTTATTAAACCTGTTTTACATACTATTAACCTATCTTACACTCTTGTGCAGTCATGGATGGTGGAGGTGATTGAAACATCACAAGATGGGTTGCCATCTCAAAGAGTTGTGAAGAATAAGAAAAAGAAGGTGGCAGTAGCTGTGAATCCTGTGATAGTGACAAAGATCAAGCAAGAAAAACCAGATAAAGACCCTGAGGAGACTTCGTCTAACCGTGCAGAAAATATGGATGATGCTGCGATTGGTAACGCTTTGACAGCTTTACATGACAAAATAACGAACTTGGGTGCAGGGACGTCTAAGTCGAGGCGGATTCCACAATTGAGTGTGTCTCAGAAATTTCCATATGTAGGGAGCTCAACAGTTAAGCGCATCATCAAAACCGTCACCGGTGTAGTTCCTTCTCCTGTTATGTATGATGCTTTCAAAACGGTTGAAGAAGATAAACTGCAAATGCTAATGGACTTTCTCAAGCTAGCTGCGTAAGTTTTCATAAACACTTTTGCATAAGTTTTTATTGTCTTATCAGTTTTACTTGGATTAGAAGTTAGATTGGATTAGAAGTTAGGCTGGAATTGTTTAATTTGTATCAATGACCAATTCTTAATGATGATAATATAAGAAGAGTGACTTATATCATTTTCAACAATTATATATTTGTTTATCATATTCATACATTTGGCCGAATCATACATTAGAGTAGAAGTCGTATCATACTTAATTGTTTATCATATTCATACCTTTGGCCGTATTATTCATTAGATCATTTGGTCGTATCATACTTAATTGTTTATGATTTTTAATAGGGAAGAACCAACTATCAGACCTGAAGCAGATGAGCGTTTTTATTGGAAGCTTATTACTCCTAGGATTGATTGGCCAGATAAGGAATATGGATGGTTATCTGATAGAGTAAATTTAAGTAATTGTTTTCAGATTTTGTAAGTTGTCACATATCATGTTTAATTTACAATTCCTGTGTTTTTTTATGTAGCACATGGGAGCAGCAATGACTATGTTCCGCAAAAGGCTTATGCGCGATCCATCTCCTTACTATAATCCACGCATCACGTTCTTGAGCCAAGATTTTGTGATGTCAATGGTTAATGATTACAAGAAGTGGGAGCCATCGCGTAAATCTTGGGTGTTCCGGAGTTTCTATTTAGACCACGTTAAAGGTATAGCTCCTGAAGGATCACCAACCAACAAAGAATGGTATACTCAGGCTGACCACCTCTATGCTTGTCACAACATCACCAGTGACCATTGGGTAGCTCTTGATATTGACTTGGCCTCGCACAAGATTTTCGTGTATGATAGCATCCCGAGATTGACGGACGTCGAAATGAGTTTCAATGCTTCAATCTGATCGAAGTAAGTTTGAAAATCAATGAGTCTAAAAGCATTTTTCGCCTTCTTAACCAACCCGAAGGCATCACGACCTTTAAAATTGACCAAGATGTTCTTGTACATGTGGTATGTGCATATTCCTCGACTAGACTTTGGGTAAACAATCTTAATAGCTCTACCAATAGAATTGTGTCTGTCAGAGATAATGGCAAGACTTTCGTCATCAGGAATCACGGAACTTAGCTGCTTGAAAAACCATTTCCATAATTCATCATTTTCAGTGTCAACCACAGCGAATGCGAGAGGAAATATTTGAAAATTGCCATCTTGAGCTGTTGCGGTAAGAAGAGTACCTTTGTATTTTCCTTGTAAGAAAGTACCATCAACCACAACAACTTTTCTCATAAATAGAAATCCAACAATGCTAGCACCAAAAGCTGGAAACAAATACTTGAATCTCTGCGCTGCATCAACTTCAAGACGCGTGAATGTACCGGGATTGGCCCTTTTTATCATGTACAAGTAATAAGGTAGTTGTTGATATCCACTCTCTGGACTGCCACTAACCAACTTTCGAGCCAATTTAAGTGTTCGATAAGCCTTCCAGTACTCCATCTAATCAAATAAATAGTTTCTTTCGCGTCAAATAAGTGTAAACAAGTATGTAAAGACTGTGTTTAAGAAATTAAAAATACAAATTAAATTCATACCTTGATTTGAAATCGTTTATTCATTGCTTCAGCAACATGCATTGGCAATACCTTGGGCCCAACTCCACCAACAAAATCTTTGTACAATGCTCCAAGTATATCAGGAGTTGCGTGTCGAGCACGTGCAGAACGCTCAGTAATTGAACATGTATGTTCCCCAACAAACACACGCACATGAAATTTTGGATAATCTCTTAATAGTGTAGCTCTCACCCTCCATGTACATCCCTTTACCCAGCACTTGACAATCAATATAGTTGGTGTTGATTTATCAACAGCAAAATCGAACTTCTGCAACACAGTTAGAATCTTCAACCGTGTCTCCAAGTGCTCTTTCGTTTCATAACATTTTCCAGCAGCTAAATCCAGTGAAGATAATTCTAACATCGCATAATCAGCAACATCTTTCTGATCATCAAGAAAAATACCTGAACTCCTTTTCTTTATAGGTAATTTCGTTATATCTTCTTCTGTCGAAATCCCATACGACCTGAAGTTCTCATCGTCAGAGTCAGTTCCATCAGAGTCGTCACAATAATCAAATCTAGGTCCATCATCATCACCGTCTTTATCCCCCTTGGTCGCGTCGTGGCCAGTGTCTTCATCTTCGTTGTTCAGAACATGTTCCACTCCGTGAGCGTTGGCCAAATTCGGAGCGGTCTTCTCTACATTAGCTTTTGGTTTTTTTCGTTTTCTTGATTCAGCAGTCTTGTTGTCTTCGACTCCAACACAAAGTCTCATTGTGTCCATTTTTGATTGCCCAAAAAAAGCTTGAAGTTGTCTACCGTTACCAATAAATACTGGTGGTGTATCTATGGGTAATTTCTCAAATATCTTATTCGGCAACATGTAGCTTAAGACAACACGGCATGAACTATGATCCAACTCGTAATCCTCATAAACCATTCGAATGAAATCTTCATAGCTTGTGTCTCTGTTACCTTATAGAATTCGACTTCCTCTATTTTTATCAACAACAAATAACCATCTGCTGTTGTCAAACATCCACTTCCCACTTACAAGAATAATCTGATCCATAGCTAGAGAAGAAGATGATAATGAGAGGAGATAGGAACAAAGGAAACAAAAAAAATAAAAAAATTAGGCTAAGAGGTGATGTTGATGATGATACAGTTGAAAAAACACAATAATAAACAGTTATGGAGGTGGCCGAAACCCTAGGCATAAAATGGAGTGGATTTAGGCAAAAATTATTCTTTTTTTGTGTCAAAATCGTTTTAATTTTGAATAAATCTTTCGTAAAAATATAAGTCTGTCACCATAGGAAATCTGAGAAAATAATTCTCTCAGTTATTCTGGTAACAAACAAATCTGCCATTATGTAAAATAAGTCTGTCAAAATTGAAACAAAAAATAAATCTGCTATAACCGTAAGTAAACCTGCTATCACTATTGGTTACTCTAGTAAGCAAATTTTACTTCAACAAATCTGTTATAACATGACAGAGTTTTCGTTCATATATTAAGTCTGTAGAGTCGCACATAACAAATCTGTGGGAAATATATATATATATATATATATACGCTGGTCACGTAAAAGTCTGTCACGAGTTGTTAAATCTGTGGTGTCATGCCTACAATAAGTCTGTCAGAAAAAAATAAGTCTACCATAGATTTTAAATCTGTCGTACAATTCATAAATTTGTCATCACGTATTTAAATAAGTCTGTCGTAGAAATAAGTCTGCCAAAGTAAATCTGTCCTTACAAAAATAAGTATGTCGTTAAAATAAATCTGCAGTTAGAAAAACAAGTCTGTCAGAACGCGGGTCTCGTAAATTCGGAGTGGCAGTTTCGTAATTTGAACAAACGCAGGTTTTTTTTTTGGATTTCTGAAAAAAAATTTCCTAACAAAGGCACAAATGCTATTTTGGGTATTAAAAAAACTCATATAACCCTCAAATTTTTGGATACATTCTAGTAATAAAAACATAATTATGAGTCATATAAGTTTTTTTCCCTTTAATTTTAATTGTACAAATGTGGTTTTACAGCGTGACACTCATGAAACAAATGAACAGATAACATTTTGTGAGGTAAAATTCAATGATTTATTCTTTTATTACGGTTTTGGAAGTGTAAAGTTCGGATAAAAATAGGGTGATTTGCGAAAATGAGACAAGAGGTTAAATGAGAGTTGGAATTTGTTTTTGACAAAATAGTTTTTTGACGAAATAGTTTTAAGACCTTTCGGTTGGGTTTTATGGAGAAGATGTTCACCGGAATGACTAGATTTTGGGCACGATGTAATTGTCCCCAAAAGCACTATAATGTAGCGTATCTACTTATTAAAATTAGAGTTAGTTTAAATGAGAAATTGAGGTCCAAAGTGAGTGACTCAGAATGCTTGTAAAGCTTCGAATTTGGCTAAATGTAAAAACTAGCAAATGCTCCACAATAGATATTAGAGATAAAATATCTTTGTATATAAAAAGGATAACTCATAAGCTCAAAACATTGAATACAATTCTGTGTATTGGAGAAAGGAGATTTTCGAACCGGGTTTTCGCTTTGGACTTTGAAATTTGATAAATGGGTCAATGGCTAAAAAAATCTCTTTTAATCCAAATACATTTTGAATTATGTAGTTGTTTTAAAATAAAATAAAAACAACTAATATCTCCTTAATTAATTTTTATTTGTAACGTTAATTGAGAAATCAAGTGTCATTGATTTTGGTAACGTCAAACAAGAAATCAATTGTATTTATGAGAGAATAATTTTTGTATCCTCTTTATTGCTTGTGTCGAGCACTTTGGCTATATATGAAGCCATCATCTTTCTCATGAAACATACACAAATCCAACTAAGCAATTCCCTCACAATTTCTTTTGTTTCTTAGTTTTGTGTTTGTGAGTACACATAGATTTCTTGGGATACAACCACACAATCGAGTGTTGCGGAATAGTCGGTCATGAGTTGTATCTTGGGATTCTGACTGCATCAAAATCGTCACACTACGAGAAATTAAAGGATTAAGGAAAGAGTGTCTCGACTCCACACAAATTATTCATCAATTTTGGTATCGATCAATGCTATTTTGTATATATTTTTTATCATTAATGTAAGCAATATTCAGTTTTGCTTTATCATAGAAATTGTGCTTCTACAATGAGAATTGAAGGCTTCATAAATCTTTATATACAATTTGTTGGAAATGCATGAATGAAAAGATAACACAAGAAGATTTCAAATGGTAATTACCAGAAGAGTCCGTAGAGAAATGAGATTTCCTTCTGTTAACTTGTCATTGATGCATTTCCATCATAAGTCTAATAGCGTCAATAAAAATTTTAAAATTAATTTTAGTAGTACTATTAATAAGTAAAAAATCTAAAAACAACACTTATGATGATATAACTATGTATACTAAATTTGCATACAATTTTCTCTTATTGCAAAGATTTATTAGTTGATTTTAAGATAAGAATTACAGCAACAATTTTTTTGGTTATTGTTTTTCCATTGGAAAGTGACTATTCTACTATGATATAATTACTAAAACAATTTTTAAAAATACCATAATTATTAAAACAATTTTTTGAGAAAAACTTTCCTAAAACAATGCTAATTGGAATGCCTTTCTGTAGAAGTCTTTATCATCTCGAAAAAAACTTTTAATTACAAGAATGTCATTTTGAAAAGAAAAAAAATACATGAATTAGGTTTTACGAATGGCTTTGTGTTTCACTTTTGCCAAAAAAAAATTACATCTTCTGCCTCATTCTCAACGGTGACACTGGAGAAAAACGGCGATTTCGACGAGAAAGGGTAAGATTTCTACTCTCGCGACTCCTCTATTTCAATTCCTATGATTATTGATACACAATAACATTGATTCCTAGGTAATTGTAATATTTTTATAGATGATTACGACCCACGAAAGTCCTAACGACTTTTAGGGTTTTTTTCAGTGTAGAAATTCTGAAACATTTGAAACCTTAATCTTCTATTTGTTTGGTAGTGTAGTAGAAATTCGAGTTTTTTTCTTATAGTAAACAGATTCTGACGATGATATTGACTTCTAGTGTCTATAAGTTTTAAATTTACACCATGCGGATTGAGATTTGTAACGAAAATAGAATTGTTTACCAAAACACCTCAAATATTTTTTACAACAATGCTAATTGGAATCTCGTGAGATAGAAGGACACTCTTTATGTTTTTATTTTTTTAGAACTTAATTGTGTTCAAATTTTCTTAATTATTAATGTGTATACATCAAATCACATAGTGAATTAAATGATTTTGATCTTACTATCAAAGAAGAGTATTCGTATGTAATTATGTATTTGGTACATGAACACAAAGAGTAGAGATTGGTCTCAATGCTTGAAAGTCACTTATATGTGAGATTTTTACATATATTCGCTTTGGCTGGTTCGATAAACCTGAGACATTATTGCTTAAAGATGATTGCTTTTTTAATTGTTCTTTTGGTATTTATGGAAACTAAATATGATGAAGAAGAAAACAAACAAGTTTCAAGAGTTGGCGCTATATGCCTGTATCATTGGGTTGTTTCAAGAATAATAATCCTGGTCATGGTGTTTACAAAAAAAGGCTATTGCCTTGGGCTACCAACTTATGGTTTACATTTTAGGACCTCCAACTTTAAGATTTTTTTATTTCATTGACCAAACTTTTGCATTTAAATTTATAATTTTCTATAAATTTGTTTGTGCTACCTAGTTTATTCTTGGTATTTTGGATTTTAAGATTGAATTCTCGATCTATAAATCATAACATTGATATCTCGTCACAAAATAACAAAAGGAAAAAATACAGGAATCTCTTTTTGGGCTTAGGAGTCTCCAATTGAATTAGAAGGTCTTATCTTGTGGTTTGTGTGGCTAAAAACAAAAGGAAACACTCTTTTGCTGATATTTTCTTTGTTCTTGACAGGGTTCAGTTAAGGGAGGTTTTGTGTGAGCATTTTTAGGAGATTTAAGCGAAGGATTAATTAAGAATTTGGTTCGTTGTTTATACTACCGATTCAAAAAAGCTTGGTGACTAAGATTTGGGTTTCTAGGGCTACAGTGTTTGGGGAATATTGAAAGTGATAGGAGTTATGTCGTCGGCTATGGATAAAGTGTAACGACCGCGAACTAAAGATTGTGATTTTTGGTCGTGCGTCGATCGACGCAAGACGCAAGGTTAAATCGAACCGGATCGATTCGATTTAAGTGTCGGTTTATGAGCCGGTTTTGAAACAACCCAATCCGTAAATTTAAAAAAAATTCCTTCCGGATTATTATTATCACAAATAATAATCCTCAACGGGTCAACAACACAAACTGCGGAAACAATATAATCAATAACCAATAACGACATTCAATAAATCACATAATTTATTGAAACCCACTAAACCAATTCAATCCAACAATACCAAATTCAATAACACAAGTCAACAACCAATCCAACAAGTTCCGGAATAACTAACAACCTAGCAATTCAATAAACAACATCAATCAATCGAGTCTCAAGACCATCTCCTCTTCCTCGCCACGATCACACCCTGTCTTTACCTGCATCACATGGTTATACGAGATGTCTGAGTATTATCACAAATAATGAGTGAAACGGTCATCCCATCTACTATGTTATACACAAGAATCGCATAAACAGCACGTGTGTCGATCGACACAAGCACCATGTGTCGATCGATGCACCCACTGTGTCGATCGATGCACTGTTATGTGTGTCAATCGACACAGACCCAAAAATTGAGCCAAACCTCACATAGCTCGACCCTTGGTCACAACACATCGATTTCGTGCACAAATCCACTAAAACAACACTAAATGCATCCAACAACAACAATCAAACGCATCCTATCACTTTTTTTACCCAAATAAGCCATGGTCACGCACTCACCTTAGATCTGGAAAGAAAATGATGAGAAAAACATGAAAACCACGAAGAATGACTCTCCAACACCGAGATCTACACTCTCATCACGAGAAATTAGTCCAACAACGATCTTCCAATCCTCCCAGACGAATCTCCTCTCACAAATCTCTCTGGAACTTTTCTGGAAACTTTCTGTAACTCTGAAAGTCCCAAAAATGCGGCCACACCCCTATTTATAGGGAGGCCCTAGGGTTTTACCCTAAACTGGCCCGCAAACCTACACTTAAATCGAATCAATCCGGTTCGATTTAACTTGCATCGATCGATGCATGACCAAAAATTAGATTCTTGGTTCGCGGTCGTTACAACTCTTCCCCACTAACACGAATTCGACCTCGAATCACGCGACACCGTCACTCTACGGTCAAAAAATCTGATATCAATCCTCTGGCTCGACCCGGCCAGCTCTATTGATATCACACTTCTGGCCCCCACCCGGCCAGTATTCCCCGAGATCAACACCGACCCCAGAACTCAACTAGTCTCATACTAGTCACATCGCACCGTCTCACCACGGATATAATCCTGACCCATCCCGGTCAGCCCCACCCGAGATCAACTCCCGATCTCAATCACATAACGCCGTCGCACTACGGTTATCATCCTGACCAACCAGGTCAGTACCACCTGAGATCCACTCACGATCCCCGAAGTTCATCCAGTCTCATACTTACAATCACACTACAAACATTATTGCTCATACTCATATCTATATACACCACCCGGCTCTCAGGATCGTCACCCTTTGAGCTCTCGATGTATATCATACCCCTTCCACCTTCAGGACCGCCGTCCATCCAGCTCTCGGTATGCCCCAGCCCCTCCCACTCTCGAGACACACAATCCGTCAAGCTATCGGCTGCAGAGGAATCACACATCCTTTGGAGAGATCCCTGTCCCTCAAAGTTTATGCGGGGAAACCACTATTCCCCAGAGGGAACCTCACTGTCCCCTCAAGTATATCTAGGAGAACCACTATCCCCTGGAGCAATCAACTCTGTAACGTGCATCATAAGTACATGTCCACCAAAATCACCTCTCGTGGTTCCATCATGACATTCCCTATCACGGAATATTACCTCATGACCAACACTAGGCCATCCGAAACAACCCAATCACCATGGTGTTTCCACAGAGTCCCTGGAAAAGACAGTCTTAACTCAAATAAGACTTCTGTTTCCAGACTCCCCCTAGGAAATAGACAGGTTCTAACTCACATAAAACCTCTATTTCCCAGCGCCATCTAGAGAATAGACAAGTCCTAACTCAAATATACCTGCCATTCCTAGATAATCCTCCTAGAACATGGACAAGCTCTAACTCACATAGAACTTTCATTTCTAGCGTCACTAGAAGATAGACAAGTCCTAACTCACATAGAACTTCTATCTCTAGTCCTCCCTAGGCAATAGACAAATCCTAACTCACATAGAACTTCTATTCCTAGCCATCACATGATCCACCTGTCATCGCCACACATGACCTCATCAGTCATCACCACATATGACCCCACCAGTCATCATAACACATGACCTACTAGTCATAACATAAAAACACACGTCTTATAACACATTTAATAAGAAAACCCATCTTATTAAATCTCAATAATGTATAATCGTTACAACACAAACAAAAAATACATCCAAACTCATAACAACATGCTATCACAGACACTGAAAACCAGAAAAAGACAACTCAAGCCTCCACTTGCTTCTCAAAATAATTCGAGAACTTTGTCTTCATCCTCGCTTCTGGTTTCCAAGTCTCCTCCTCAATACTATCACAGTCCCACACGACTCTCACTAACGGTATCCTCTTCCGATGCAACACCTTGACTCTCCTCTCAAGAATCCTCATTGGCCTTGCCGCCAGCGTCATGTTGGGCTGATAATCCTCCAGAATCCTAGCCAACACCTCCTCAAACTCATGTAGACACTTCTGTAGCATCGATACATGAAAGACCTTGTGAAAGGCCTTCATACTTTGAGGTAACTCCAACCGATAAGCTACTAGTCCAACCCGTTCCACAACCTTGAACGGACCCATAAATCTCGGACTTAGCTTATTCTCTTAAATGAATCTGTTAAGATCCCTCAACATCGCTGCCTTGAGATACACCAGATCTCTCAATTCAAACTCCAGCTCTTTCCTCTTCTTATCGGGATAACTCTTATGCCGATCCTGAGCCTCTCTCATGTTCAGCCTCAAGACACATATCTTTTCCGTTGTCTCCTGAACATGCTCTTCTCCCCCCCCCCCCCCACTTGAGTCCAACATAATGGTGTACGACATGGTCTCCCATACAGAGCCTCATACGGAGCCATCCCGATACTCGCCTGGTAGCTATTGCTGTATGCAAACTCTACCACGTTCAGGTGATACACCCAATGACCACCATAATCCAGCACACACATCCTCAGCAAGTCCTCCAATGTCTAAATCGTCCTCTCAGACTGCCCATCCGTCTGAAGATGATAAGATGTGCTCATATGCACCTTAGTTCCCATCTCAGCCTGGAATGCCCTCCAGAACTCTAAATTAAACCTCGGATCCTTGTCTGACATAATACTCGCTGAAACCCCATGCAGCCTCACAATCTCCTGCACATATTTCTTAGCCAACACCGCCGCTCCGTCGGTCTTCCTGATGGCAAGAAAATATGCTGACTTGGTCAGGCGATCCACAATCACCCAAATAGCATCATACGTCCGCAAAACTGGCAACGCAATCACAAAGTCCATGGTGATCATGTCTCACTTCCACTCCGGAATAGGCAAACTCTGCAATAACCCGCTCAGAACCTGATGCTCAGCCTTCATTACCCAGTTAGCGGCATCCCTCTTCATCCCGACCCAGTGGTAATACCACTTCAGATCACGATACATCTTGGTCGCTCTCGGATGAATCAATAACATGCTTGCATGAGCCTCTCTCAGGATCCTCATCTTTGGATACACAAACCCGCCCGCTCACAAGTATCGTGCCATTCGCAGAGACCACATACTCTGAACCTGCAACCTTAGAAGCATCAATCAAATCTTGATCCTTCTCCTGAGCTACTCGAATCTTGCTCAGCAAATCTGCCTAGTTAGTTGCCTCTAACCCCAACAGCTCCTTTGAGATAACGCACAACCTCAAACTACCAATCTTACTCACTAACGCCTCTATATCCCTCTCCTGAGCTGAAGCAACCCTCTTCCTACTCAACGCATCTTCAACCAGGTTAGCCTTACCCGGATGGTACCCAATCTCCAGATCGTAATCTGCTACCAACTCCATCCAGCGCCTCTGTCTCTAGTTAAGCTCTGGTTGAGTAAAGAAGTACTTCAGACTTTTATGGTCTGTGAACATCTGCACCTTTCCGCCGTAAAGATAAGATCTCCAAATCTTTAAAGCAAAAATCACTACAGCCAACTCCAAGTCATGGGTAGGGTAGTTGCACTCGTGCTTCCTAAACTGCCTCAAAGCATATGCAATAACCTTCCCCTGCTGCATCTGTACACAACCCACACCAACTCCCGAAGCATCCGTATACACCACGTAAGGCTCACCCAGCTCGGGTAATGCCAACACTGTGTACTCGTCAACATCTCCTTCAGCTTCCCGAAACTCTCTTCGCAAGCTGAAGACCACACAAAAAGAACATTCTTCCCTGTCAACTTCGTCATCGATTGCGCCATACTCGCAAACCCCTTGACGAACATCCGATAATAACCTGCTAACCCGAGAAAACTCCGGATCTCGGTGCCATTCTTCGGTCTAGGCAACCCTCTGATAGCTTCAATCTTAGCCGGATCTACAGAAACTCCCTCTGCAGACACCACATGGCCAAGAAAACTCATCTCTCGCTACCAGAAACTACACTTGCTTAACTTCGCATACAGCCTCTGCTCCCGTAGCTTCTCCAGAACCGCTCTCAAATGCACTTCATGCTCCTCAGGACTCCTCGAATACACCAGGATATCATCAATGAAGATGATCACAAACACATCGAGATACTCCTGGAACACTCCGTTCATCAACCTCATGAACGCTGCTGGCGCATTCGTCAATACGAAAGGCATCACCACGAACTCATAATGCCCATACCTCATCCTGAAAGCAGTCTTCCTAACATCCGCCTCGGCGATGGGAATTTGATGGTAACCCGAAGCCAAATCGATCTTGGATAACCAGGTAGCCCCCCGCAACTGATCCAACAACTCATTAATCTGCGGCAAAAGATACATGTTCTTCACCGTGACTCGGTTAAGTCCTTGGTAATCGATGCATAACTAGAAACTCCCATCCTTCTTCTTCACGAACAACACCGGTGCTCCCCATGGTGAAACACTAGGCCGTATGCAACCCTTACCCAACAAATCATCCAGCTGCTTCTTCAGCTTTGCCATCTCTGCTGGAGCCATACGGTAAGGCGTCTTAGATATGGGAGTCGTCCCTGGCTCCAACTCAATCATAAAAGGATCAGATCGAGACGGCAGTAATCCCTACAATGACTGAAAAACATCTTGGAAGTCCCGAACAACCCGAATATCCCCAACTGCAACCTCTCCAACAGACTCTGGCATTACTATCGTTGCTAAATACGCATGCAGCCCCTCTTAATCAGCTGCTCTGCCTGGATCGCCAAAATCACCAGACTCCCAGAATTCGGTCTCACATCCTGGTAAAGCAATCTCCCCGCCTCTCGCTCGAACATGACTCGTCCTTGACGATAATCCAGGTGAACTCTGTACCGGTCCAGCCAATCCATCCCGAGAATGACACCGTACAACACCACTAGACTAACGATCAAATCTGCTGGCATCAGCTCTCCTGCCACCAGAACATCCACACCACGAGCCCGCCCGAAAGTAGCCAAGGACTTGCCGCCAGCAACCTTAACTACTCCCGACTGCTCACCAGAATCGCTTCGGATTCCGCTGCTCTCCGCACACTCCAGAGTAATGAAGCTATTCGTAGCTCCATAATCAAACAAAACGTGGGACTCACATCCGCCCACTACTAAGGTCCCTGCACAAATCTCATGTGCTTAAGAACCCTATAACTCTAGCATAGACTCACAATTTCCAAAACAGACTAAAATTTAAACAAGTCAAGTCCGGAAATTACCTGTGATCGGTCTGGCGCTAGAACCACCCGCCTCAACCAAAGTGAACACCCGCGGTGCCGCTGTAATCTGGGCCACCGGCTGTACCACCGCCACCGCCATCTGCTGCAGCTTAGGACACCTAGCCTTGATATGCATCGGCTCCCTACAGTGATAAAACACCTGAACTCCCCATGCCTCGCTCCTCTTTGGGCAGTTCGCTACCCGGTGATCCATTTAACCACACCCGAAGCATCCCGGATCACCCTAGCCACCCTGATTGCTCCTGAAGTGCTCTCCCACTTCCTCTTATATCCCTGAGCAGGCTTGCCGCCCCTGCTCGAACCCGTCTGCTACTGCGACCTCCTCTGCTGCTACACTGGTGGACTAACCACCACAGCCTGCTCTCTGAGATCCTCTTCAATCGCAGCAGCTGTCTCCACCAGCTTCGTCCTCGTGACGAACCTACTCGCTCTACAGCGAGTCCTCAGATCTAGTCGAAGTTCCCTCAGGAACCTCTTCACTTAGGCATGCTCGCCCTCCAAATCTCTACCAGCATGTACGAGAAGCCGACCAAACTCCTCAACGTACTCCCAGACCGACCGGTCACCTTTAGCCAACATTAAAAATCGCAACTCCAAGCGATCCACCGGTCACACTTGGCGTTGAACTCTGCCACAAAATCTTTTCAGATCATACCCGCCTGAGCTCTCCTAGCCACCACACCTCGCCACCAGAGATTTGCATCACCGTCAAGGTAATGAACCGCTAGGTCCACCCGATATCCCTCTGGACACTTAAGAGACTAGAAGTTGCGCTCCAATCTACTCCTCCACAAGTCCGCCTCCTCAGGCTTGGCACCCCCTGAGAAGAACCCGGTGCCAATCCTCTGCATCTATTCTATCATCCTAAGATAGGATGGGAGCTCCTCAGCAACCGCCACGCCCGGCTGCACACCAGCCCTAACCGGTCGCACACCAACCACATCCGGCTGAACACCAGCCCCACCTGGCTGAACACCAACCAAACCCAGCTGCACTCCCGGAGCTTAACCCGGAGCCGGCTCCCCACCTGGTAACCGCTCCAGAATCAACTATAGTATACTCGCCAGACGATCATCTCGATCCTGGGCAACATCTGCGGCAGCACCCCCACCTGGGCCCACCGCACCACCGGCCACAACATGACCCACACCAGCCCCACCAGTACTCACACTGGCACTCATAGCAGCCCCACCCACGGACCCCTTCTGAAACGTCTGTGAATCCGTCACCTGCTCCCGCATGGTCTTCTAGGCCACACTCGCGACACTCTCAAGTCCACGCCCGCCACGACCACCTCGGCCTCCACGGCCCCCACAACCTGTGCCTCTAGTACCTCTCGCCATCTCACTCTGCACTACCCAGCATAAACTAAGCACTAGAAAAACAGAAGATGACCTAGGATTCCAAACTCACACAACAATCAATCGACTAACTCACATACTCAATCAATCATTCACTCGCCCTATAACCATAAGGGCTCTGATACCAAACTGAAACAACCCAACCCGTAAATTTAAAAAAAATTCCCTTCCGGATTATTATTATCACAAATAATAATCCTCAACGGGTTAACAACACAACTGCGGAAAACAATACAATCAATAACCAATAATAACATTCAATGAATCTCATACTTTATTGAAAACCATTAATCCAACTCAATCCATAAACCATAATCCACTAAAACATTCGATAACAATAAACCAATAACAATCCAATAAGTTTCAGAATTACTAACACCCTAGCAATTCCATAAACCAATAACCACACAAATGAGTCCCTACACCATCTCCTCTTCCTCGCCACGATTCCACGATCACACCTTGTCTTTACCTGCATCACATGGTTTCACGAGATGCGTGAGTATTACCATAAGTACTCAGTGAGACAGTCATCTCATCTACTAGGCTATACACACACGCATAAGAGAATGATACAATACCAGGGTGAACACACAACAAAGCAAAGCACGAACAAACAACACATGTTCGCCAAAACTGGCCATGTGTCGATCGACACAAGCACTGTGTGTCGATCGATGCACTCTGTGTCGATCGACACGAGCCCGTGTGTCGATCGATGCACTCTGTGTCGATCGACACGAGCCCGTGTGTCGATCGACACGAGCCCGTGTGTCGATCGACGCATCGACACAGAACTTGGAAATTGAGCCTATCCTCTCATGGCTCGATTCCAAACGATTCACCTGCATAAATCCGCTCAAAACAACACGAAATACACCCAATAACAGCAAGCAAACGCATCCTATCAACCTCTTTACCCAGATAAGCCATGGTCACGCACTCACCTCGACTCTGGAAGGAAGAAAGATGATAGAGGATGAAGAACGCAAAGAAATACTCCCCAACACCGAGATCTACACTCCACCCACGAGAAATCACTCCAAGAACGATCTCCTAAGCCTCCCAAACGAATCTCCTCTCACAAATCTCTCTGGAAACTCTCTGAAACTTTCTGAAAACTCTGAAAGTCCCAAAATGCTGCCAACCCCTTATTTATAGGGAAACCCTAGGGTTTCACCCTAAACCGGTTGCAAACCAGCACTTAAATCGAACCAATCCGGTTCGGTTTAACTTGCGTCGATCGACGCACAACCAAAAATCACAATTGTAACGACCGGTTCGATTATTCTACCTGATTTACCAGAGTTTAGTTCCTCTAAGCATAATGAGTTGAGTATCATAGGTAGGGATCTTAATTCGGCTCGACAAAAGATGTCAATTTTTATTCTACCGAGAAAATGGAGAAAGGTGGGCTGGATTACTAGAGTGGTTTTGTCTCAAGAGAGATTCAAGTTCTTCTTCAAGAGTGAACACAATCTAGTCAAGGTTTTGGAACAAGGTGTTCATACCTATAATGAAAGGGCCATTGTTCTGGAAAGGTGGTCTAAGATCCCTAAGATTAGCTCTCTTCAATTCATTCCTACATGGGTTCAAATTAAGAATATACCGGTGAATCATTGTACGGTGGAATCGATTACTATGTTTGGAGAATTGGTTGTGGAAGTGAAGTTAGTTGCTTATGATCCGAAAGTTTCTCGAAATAGGGACTATGTCAGAGTGTTGATAAGGTTTGATGTGTCAAGACCCCTGAGAAGATCGAAAGTGGTCACCGTACCTCGAGGAGGATGAACAGCCAATTTTCTCTTTGACTATGAAAGAGTCCAGAAAAGATGTTATTGATGTCAAAGACTGACTCATGATGTTGATGCCTATCCTTTGGCTCTTAAGGAGAACAGGAGATGAAAATGGGGAAGGGGATTGCCAGTGTTGGAGGAAGTAGGTTATCTCCTCTTGTGATTAAAGAAGGGGACCCTCTCTTTGGGATTTTGCATTAAGACCAAGTTGGTGTAGACACTAATACGGGCAGACCTAGAATAGTGTCGGATGTACTGGAAGGAATGCGATAGTATCTTTTGACTGAAATTGGTGAGGCTAGGACTACCAAATAAGAGAGAGCTAAAAGGTTTGTGAGGGATGTGGAAAGGAACCCGCTCTCTCAAAAATTCATTCTTAGGTTGGAGCCATTACCTATGGTTTCTTCTAATCTAAACATAGGTAAAGTTATGGTCTTTGGATATGAATTAGCTGGATCAGTTAGTAGCAGTGGGACAAAGGAAAAGGAAGGACGAAAGATTGTTGATGATGATGTTAACTCTGGCCTGGCAATAAGAATGGGCTCAAATAAGGAGATTAAGAGGACTCAGAGCTGCATTGGTGTTGATCATAGTAGAATGGATTCTTTTCTAGGTGATTCAACGGTTTTCAGAGTTGGCCTCTGATATGTCCCATATTTTACCACTTTTACTATCTATTTTACTATATTTTCTATGCACTTTAATAAACTTTTCAGCCAAAAGAGGTAGTTTTCCTCGTATTTGTAGTTTTAGAGTCTTAATAGGGAAATCAAGCAAAACTGAGCAAAAAGGACCAAAAGAGGTGTAAACCAAGCTACAGCAACTCTCATAAGCCAAAGACATCATCAAGACCAAAGAATTCACAAGGTACCACAATCTACCAAGTTGGACAGAACATATACGCCAGAAGTTTAGCAGTAAACGGAGGAACGAATCAATTTGGAATTTGATGAAACTTGGTCAGAAGATATATCTTTGAGTTAGCTTCATAAAGGAATTTGAATCATATCATTTGGAGCTGTGAGCAGAAAGATACGCTCGGTTTACTGAAGACACGTCAAGCTGCCTCTGAAGTGAAACAAGTGCAGAATCAAGTCAAGCACCGGGCCAGTCCGTGGACCGATGTTACAGACCGTTGTCAGCACTCATGAAGGCCCAAAGAAGACTCCAACACCGGCCTAGAAGCCCGTCCGTTATTTGGCCCAACATTGGAGCAGTTTTGACGTAAAAGACCCTTTTGTCCTAAACTAAAGCCCTAGAAGATCCTACACCTATATATACTTGTTTTTAGCCTCTTTAGGAGAGCAAGCATCAATAAGCAGCCAAGAGAGAACGACTAGGGAGCCCTAGGCAGCCGCCTATCTCTTCTCTAAACACTAAACACGTTTTCATCTTTGTTCTTCATTGGATTTGGATTCTAGGAGGAGATCTCCTTTGTACTTCGATATAGAGAAGATTTCTTATCTCTTACTCTTTGAATTCAGTTTATCTATGATGATTTGTGCCTGTCCTTGTTTCTTTGTTGTTACTTCAATCATGTCTGAGTAAATTACTTGTTAGGTTTTAGGCATTCAAAGATTCCATGTTTATGCATAATTGAAAATCGAACTTTGTTAGGGTTTATCTAGTGGATTCTACACCTCTATTCGATCGTAATGCTTTTTGCTTTTTTGGCCATCTTGCGAACAGATCTTAGGTTGATATACTCTCCAAAAGCTTGTTATATTTGGTGAGTACTGCGTCATAACAATTCGAAAGGTTAGTTATGGAGTAGTATGAATAATCGAACTTACACTTAAAGCATGTTTTCACCTTATAATAATTTGCGATAGTTGAGTCTATTAGGGTAGAAAACGTAGATGGTTAGTTACGTCACGACAGTGGGATGACCTTACATTAGTGATTTGAGTTCTAGAACGATCTTTAAAACCCGATATCTTTATGTGTTTCATGAGTCTCTGCGAATTGTCTAATGTCTAACGCTTTTCTCTTATTGATTTATCCTTGCTTTTACTTTCTTTGCTTTATAATTGCTATTTATAAAACCACAAAACCAAAATCATATTTTGTCTTAGCTTAATTTGCATCACATAAATTCGTAGCGTATCATCTCTAGTCCATGTGGATCGACCCCTAAGTACTACTGCGTTTGCCTGTGCACTTGCAGCTTTATCTAGGGTTACAAATTTAAAACTTGAATAACCCACGACATCAGCCTCTTTGAGGCTAGCTCTTCCGGGATCAGACCTAAGAGAGGAAGGCCAAGAAAAAGACCTCTAAAAAGTCATAGAAAACCTAAAGAGCTGGAGATGAAGCTGGGCAGTGGACTTGTGGTAGTTAAAAAGGGTGTTTAAGTGGGGATAACAGAGAACAAAAGGATCGGGAATGAGATTGCAAGGGAAACCAAGTTCCCCAAACTTGGTAAACCAAAGATGGTCCCAAATGAGAGAATGTCCAGCCCCCAATGAGCCTTCTCAGCTGGAATTGCCAGGGATTGGGACGGTCTCAAAACTTGGTAATTCCCATACTTGGGGAAATACGTAAAAAGATTTTACCGAGGTCTTGTTCTTGATGGAAACTATGCATAAGAGAAACGTTTTGGTTGATTACAAGTCTGGTTAGGATACGAACGAGTATACACAGTTGATCTGGTGTGTAGATGTGGAGGATTAGATGTGTTTTGGAAGTCTAATGTAGAAGTAGAGGTTCTATTTGCATATAAGAATCTCATTGATATGAAAGTGGACCTTGGTTCTGGATGGTTCTTTGTTTCTTGTATATATGGTGTCCTTGGATGTTCCTTAAGGCCCTACCTTTGGGAAAGGATGACTAGGATTGGTGTAAATAGAAAGGAGTGCTAGTGTATGATGGGGACTTCAATGATATCCTCAATAATGGAGAAAAAGTTGGAGGACCAAGTAGAAATGATGAAGTTTATATACCTTTTAATGATATGCAAGAGCTTGTGAGTTCTGGAAATAGCTTTACTTCGAGTGGAAAAAGATATGACTTGTGGATTCAGTGTAAATTGGATAGATGCTTTGGAAATAAGCAGTGGCATCAAAGATTTCTTGTTTCAAATCAGAAGTTTTTGGAAAAAGAGGGTTGGATCACAAAGTGGTGTTGATCAGCTTGGTCTCCTCTCTGGAAGCTTATAGAGGAAGTTTCGGATTCGACAAAAGGTTTCTTAACAAACTTTTGGTTAAAGAAACTATCTTGGAGAGCTGGAATAAATCAAGGTGGTGGAAATGGATCTTGCTCGGTCTCAGAAAGGCTTAGGAATTGCAGGAAAACTCTTAGTGGATGGAAGAAGGCTAATAATACAAATTCCAGAGATCAAATCCTCTAGATTCAGATTGCTCTCAAGGAGGAAGAATCAAAGGATTTTCCTCGTAGGGGCGTAGTGAATAGCCTGAAAAGAGACTTGTGTCTACCGTATAAGGATGAGGAGATATAATGGGGTCCAAGGAGCAGGGATTCTTGGTGTATCTATGGAGACAAGAATTCAAAATTCTTTCATGCATCTGTCAAGGATAATAGAAGGAAAAATAGGATTGTGAAGCTGAAAGATGAAGAGGGGATTTTTCAGAGATCAGAGGCTTCAAAAAGAGATATTGCGGTGAAATATTTCAGGATTTGTTTAGATCATCTTCTCCAACAAACTTCCATGAGTTGTTTAGGGGTTTTAGATTAAGAGTCGCTGACAGTATGAATGATGAGCTGATCAAAGAGGTGACTGAAGAGGAGATTAGAGATGTTGTTTTTGCCATCAAATCAACAAGTGGTCCTGGAGCCGATGGCATGACAGGGTTGTTTTTCAAAAGTATTGGGACATCATTTAAGTGAAAGTGATTGAAGAAGTTCAAGCTTTCTTCATTACAGGATAATTCCTTGGGGAATGGAACTTCACCCAGCTATGCTTGCTACCTAAGGTAACAAAACCTTCTCTAATGTCAGACATGCGTCCAATCAGCTTGTGTTCGGTGAGTTACAAGATTATAGCTAAGATCCTAGTTAAAAGACTTCAGCCTCTCTTACTTATCTTGATTTCCCCAAACCAGTCACCCTTTGTCTCGGATGAGGTTATGCATAGTTTAAGAACTCCCTTGAAGCTTCTCTAGAATTTTTACTATCAAGACAGACATGTCTAAAGCTTATGATAGGGTGGAGTGGAATTACATTAGATAGTAGCTAACCTCGCTTGGGTTTCACCAGAGGTTTGTGGAATGGATCATGTTCTGCATTACTTTTGTTTCCTCTATGGTATTGATTAATGACCAACCGTTTCGCCTGATAAAGCCTGCTAGAGGAATCAAACAAGGGAACCCATTATGTCCCTTTTTGTTTGTCTTATGTACGGAAGGGCTTACCTATATGATGAACAAGGCTGCTTAGGCTGGTTGGATTCATGGTCTCAGTTTCTCCCAGCAAGGTCCTATTATCCATCACTTGCTCTTTGCGGCTTTTCATCTGTAAGGCTAAGGTGAATGAAGTGAAAGTTTTGTTCAAGATCCTCCAGGTTTATGGTGAGGCTACATGACAGATTGTTAATCTGAATAAGTCGTCAATGACTTTTGGAGACAAACTTGATGTGGAGTTGAAAGGGAGACTTAAGGAGATTGCTAGCATTAGTATTGAGGGAGGAGCAGGGGTCTACTTAGGACTACCAGAGTATTTTAGCGGTTCTAAAATTGAGATGCTAGCATTCATTCATGAGAGATTGAAAACTCAGTTGTCTAGTTGGTTTGCTAGAATGCTTTCTCAAGGGGGAAAAGAGATATTTATTAAGGCAATAGGGCTAGCTATGCCTATATATGCCATGTCTTGCTTCAAATTTCCCAAAGCTACTTGTGCCAAGATTACAAGTGCCATGGCTAACTTTTGGTGGAATTCAATAGAGGAAAAAAAGAAGATACATTGGGTAAGTTGGGAGAAAATGTGTTTGCCCAAATATCTTGGTGGTTTAGGTTTCAAGGACATTGAATGCTTTAATCAAGCTCTTCTTTGAAAACGGACTTGGAGACTGATCCAATTTCCTGAAAGTCTTCTGGCACGTTTCCTCAAAAGTAGATATTATAACCAGAGTGGTTTCTTAGAAGCTAATACAGGATTGAGACCTTCATTTGGATGGAAGAGTATTCTTTATGGTCATGATCTTCTGACTAAAGGGATCAAAAAACAGATTGGGAATGGGCAAAGTCTTCATGTTTGGACTGAATTGTGGATTAAAGGTCAACCTATGAGGGCTCCTCTTGTTATGAATGACACCATTGAACTCAACCTTAAGGTTTGTGATCTCACTGATACAAGGTCTAGAGGTTGGAACATCCGAAAACTGAATGAGTTATTTTACCCACAGGATGTGGTGAGTATTCTGGCTCTGAAACCAGTATTGAATATAGATGATTTTTGGGCCTGGAAACTGAACAAAAGTGGGGATTATTCTGTTAAGTCTGGTTATTGGAAAGCTTGTCAATTGAACAGAGGTGAACTACTTAGAGAAGCCATGGTGAAACCGTCTACACATGACCTTAAATCCCAGGTACGGAAAATTCAGACTTCTCCTAAGATTCGGAACTTCTTGTGGAAATCTCTAAGTGAAGCTATTCCTATTGTTGATCTGGTGACCAAAAGAGGGGTGAACTTGGATACTAGATGTCAACTGTGTGGTTAAGAAAGTGAATCTGAGAACCATGTTCTTTTCTCTTGTTCCATTTCTAGACAGGTTTGGGTTGTATCTTCCTTTCCGGTTCCAGATTCTGGATTCCATATAGAGGCTATAATGCCAAACATGTCATATCTGCTTCAAACCTCTAAGGTGAGTTCGATCTCTATCCATATCATAAGAATGTATCCTTGGCTTCTTTGGTATATATGGAAAATATGAATGGATGGTGTATTGAAAGGAAACAGTTTTCAGCAATAGAGGTTGTAAACAACGCTTATCAGGCATCCTCACAATGGTCTGAGGCTCAATCTAAGGAGAGTTGTATTGATTCCAACAGTGGGGGAAGAGAGAATGAAATGCCACTCATTCTGAAAAAATGGAAGCCTCCACCTGAACTGTGGCTTAAATGCAATGTGGGGATATCTTGGTCTAAGAGACACAGTATGTATGGAGGAGCTAGGGTGTTGAGAGATTATATAGAGGAGTTGTTCTGCTACATAGTAGACAATGTTTCGGGAATGTAACTTCCATAGAGGATGCAAAGCTATAGATTCTTCTATGGACCCTGAATAGTCTTGTTAGCCATAGATGATTGTGGCGATATAAGTAGGTGATCTGGTGGAGGCGGTGGAGCGGCCCCAAGCTTGGTGAGTGGAAACTTTTGAAAGAGGAGAAAGAAGCAAATAGAGGGGCAAATCTCGTAGCCCAAAGTATGACTCAAGATTGTAGAACCCAATCTTATGTAGCAGTTGGCTATTCGGGATGGTTGAAGGGTCTCTTTGACAGTGTGAGTGTATCTCCCTCTATGCTGGCTACTACGACTTGATCCGAATTTGACATAGGGAGGTTTGCTTTTGGTATTTTTTGTAACCTCCAAATGAGTCATGGGTAGAAGTAGGAATTTTTTGGTGTACATAAGTCTTCACTTGGAGTGACTGAATGATTGATGTAATGAACTCTTATTCAATCTAATATATAATTTAGATGAAAACAAGAAAAACATTGATATCTCTTAAAACTGTTTTTTTTTTATATTGAATCCTCGATCTATAAATCAAAACATTGATATTTCTTAACTTCTATGAGACAATATCAATTTCTAGATTCAACTTTTAATATATTTAAATAAATATATATTACATGAAATAATAAGAAAATCATCATAGTTAATTTTCAATATTGAATATTTTTCTATTTTTATTTAGCAAACATAATAGATTGTATTATCTTTTAAAAAATTGTATTATCTTTTAAAAAATCTTATGTACAAATTTTCATGTAATTTATGTATGTTTTAATTCAATTTCTTTCAATGCTAAATTTGGATTTTTTTTTTTTTTTAATTGCGCCTTAAGCCCCTAAATGGTTAGGCACGACTGGTAATCTCGCTTGAAGAAGTGAAAGAAGCTGCACTTTGAATGAATCTCTCTTTAATATTCATTTACGACGTAATTATTTTAATGTTTATGGTGGTGATTTGACATTGCAGATTTTTTGGTGTAGATTTGTCTGTCTGAATGATAGTAAAATTATATTCAAATTTTGGCAGATTTAGTTGTGGAATTATGGAGGAGATCAGTGAATTTAAGAATAAAATAGATGAACTCACGAATTGAATTTGATACATTACAACGAATGAGAATGACAAAAATGTTGACCCTCGGATTATGTGGCATAATGTTTTGTTTCCTCGGGACCAGATGTTCCCCTTGAAAGAGTTAATTTGGGAGATATATGATTATGATTAAAGAAGCTTATAGAGATAGTTCTGACATTTGAAAGGTCTGATAATGATTTCAGTGAGCTTAGTTAGATAATTCTCAAACTTGAGAGCATGATGATAAAGCTAATGATTGGAATGGAATGCTTGTTGGTCTTGCTTCAGATGTCTTCTTTTTTTATTTACTTTTTTTTTCTAATTTACTTGTTTAAGTTCTTATTTTCTTATGTACCGCCATGTTTTTGTACTACTGACTATTTGAATGTTTCCAGAGACCAATTAAGCTATCGTATTTGTATTTCTTTGATACTCACTCGTTTATATAACAAAGTAAAATTGGTTTTTGTATTAGTACAACTTATAAAAAAAATAGCAACCTTTCATGAAATTTTTTGAAAGTTGAAACTACTGAAATTTGAACTTAACGTAACGTTACTAAATAAATTTAACATCAAAGAGAATAAATATGTAACACTCCGACCGTCATCGTCTATGGACCCCACGTCCATTCTCGGTTCGAAAGACTCGTTTACAGACCTCCAAATCACCACATAATCTTTTTCGTATTTTGTCTTCACTTATATGCTAATGAAAATGACTTCTATCCTTAAATTGAGAGAGAAATATAGATAGAGAGATGAGTTCGTGCATCTATATATAAATAAATAGAGATAGAGAGATGAGTTCGTGCATCTATATCTTATTATATAAAGCTTGATGCATCAAACGTGATAATTAACATGATAGGAGAAAAACACGAAAAACGGAAGACTAAATTAGATTACTCCCCACGAAATGATAAAATAAAATTGTGAATGTCAGTACAAAACTACTTATTGAAAATTATATTAAATATTTATCTATTTTATTATCATATTTTATTTTCTTTTTAATTAAATTATATCACATATTTTCAAATAATTAGATTTTCCTAATCCTATTTAAATTAGATTTACTTTTAAATATTTTACAAATAAACATAAATAGATAAAAAAAATTGACATGTATGTAAATCTAATTGAAAATAAATTTTTTACACGTGTTAAATCTAGTTAATCGTTTTGACATGTGTCACGATCATGTTAGTTACAATGTTTGATACATCAAACTTTATATAATAAGATGTTGTTTACGGAGAATTAGTTACGGACATTAACATATAAAATTATTATTATTTGACGTAACCAAAAAAAAAAAAATTATTACTATTTGGTTTTGCCTTAGGGCAAGCGAGCCAAGCCCATGCTTGCGGCCCAAAATTTTTGATGTTTTGTTTATATATATTATCGGCCCATAAATATGCATAAAGTTTCTTTAGTTCAATTGGTTCATCGGCTACGTGGAATAAGAAAAGAGGAGGAAATAGATAAAAAAAAATTGACATGTATGTAAATCTAATTGAAAATAATTTTTTTACACGTGTTAAATCTAGTTAATCGTTTTGACATGTGTCACGATCATGTTAGTTACAATGTTTGACACATCAAACTTTATATAATAAGATGTTGTTTATGGAAAATTAGTTACGGACATTAACATATAAAATTATTATTATTTGACGTAACCAAAAAAAAAATTATTACTATTTGGTTTTGCCTTAGGGCAAGCGAGCCAAGCCCATGCTTGCGGCCCAAAATTTTTGATGTTTTGTTTATATATATTATCGGCCCATAAATATACATAAAGTTTCTTTAGTTCAATTGGTTCATCGGCTACGTGGAATAAGAAAAGAGGAGGAGGGTTTGACTAGCCCTTTAAACATTTGGTTTAATTTTTTTCTTTCAAAACATCAATTATTACCAGCCCAAATTTTTTATTTTGTTTGTAGCCCTTAAATTCTTAGATCGGCTCTGTTCATATTGGAGATTTACGATGGAATACAAGTGGATTTTTGACAAACAAAAAACACCATAATGTATCGGTTAATTGTAATAAATTATTTCCAATTCTCATATGACACTATAATAGTTTTCACCTATTTTTCAATTAGTTTAACCAATAAATTTAAATTTAACACTATATTAACAGCATATTTGTGAAAATAGATACTTATAATATGAATGTGTGATTATGGATTCGGATGATAATGATATTGGTTAAAACTTAAAAGTAACGTAATCTTTGAAGAAAAAATAACTCATTTAACTTATTAATTTATGAAATTATGAAAATACATATTTAAAATGAAACTCCACGTGTATACGCGGGTATTCGTCTAGTATATACTAAAAGACTAATAAAAGAAAAAGTGAAACTGAGAATAACCTAAACTAGAAAGTACCCAAAAAGACTTCAACTTTGGTGTGATTAGAAGGTACAAACACAATCACATATATGGCTCATCGGGTCCTGTAAGAGAGATGGGACCAAGTGCATCGTCGCCTTCCATAGTTGCCAGAACGTAAATATCGTTTCTTCTATTGTTTGGTATCTCCTCAAACCGCACGTCCATCACCGCAAACCGCACAACAACTCCAACAGCTATCTTGGAGAGATCGTCTTTCTGAAAATATGCCTTCTCGCCCTCTGGCTCTGTCGAAACATACTGGTACTTCGGCATTTTCAAGGTAGAGAGGTATGCGTATCTGAGTGGTCCAGACCTGATGATAACGCCGCTCCAATACACTCTGGCCACTACCCCTTGCAATATTTCTCCTCGTAAAGGCAAGAATGTGCGGCATGTGAAGGAGACTGGAATTCTGAGGACGTCTACTCCATGAATATCATTGATGTTGTTGTTTTTACCGATGCTTTTTATGGCCGTGATGCCGAGATAGAATCCGTGTTCCTTGCATGCTTTCTCGCGTAATAGATCTTCAAGTAGTCTACGAAGAATCTGTTGGTGTGGCGATTTGCCCTTCAAATTTTTGGCACATATAGTCACCTCCCGAGACAATTCTACTTCTGGAAACATGATATTCATCTGTCACCTGAGGGAACACAAAAGAGTCGAAGTTCAAGGGTGAATCTTATCACAAGAAATAGACCTCTCCGTCTTTCGATTCATTCAAACCGCAACCCACAATGAATCCTAAAATATAAAACGAGAACCATAAAGCAACTGGCCTCACAAATTTCCACATGACTAATAAAGATTATAGTGCAGTAAAACCGCAAGTCATTGAGGTTATTTCACGTTTAAATCAACCGCAGATACCAAATTTTACGATGGCTAAATAGGTTGAGCATACATTACTAAGAATGATGAGCTCAATTCTAGATCAGAGCAGAGGAATAACCACAAGAGAAGAAATTGAAAGCAAAGTACTCCAAATTTTGAGATTGATAATTTACATTAAACCAAAAACAAAGTACTGAAACCGCCGCACTAACAAGACTAGAATGTCAACAATTTCTGGGGAAATTACAAACTCTAAAATAATCTTAAGAAATTCAAGAAGATTCCTTTGTTCTCTTTCTCAAAGAAACCACAATCACACATTCCAGAGAAATAAGCATCGATCCATGTATAATAACCTTATCAAAAGATTCCAATCATCAACTAGGTACAGTAACATATGTAACTGTCTGATTTCAATAACCTTAAAGAAATCTCTTTTCGATTTTCAGACACAACGACCCTTCTAAAACGCTACAGACAGTAAATAGAAACGCAACCTTTAAAACCTCGTTTATAGTGAAAAAAAACCCAACAACATCTTAGAAAAAAATCAAAGTCTGAATCTTTTCCCTTTATCTCAAAAACCCATATCAAATCGATTCTCTTTTATCACAAAAATTCATCGTTTTGTTCTCTCTTCATACTTTATTACATTACATAGAAATCTTCAACAAAACAAACAAAATTAATGGCGAAAAACCTAACCTTTTGAGAAGAAAACTCGATAGCTCATAGAGGAAAGGGGCAAAGAGAGATGCACGGAAGAGATTTCTACTCTCTCTGCATAACACTTTTGACTCAAGAAGAAACTGAATCCGGACACAGTGCGCATGTTAGTAAACTATATTAATTTATGATAAGATAAGCACTTTAAGCGCATTTTAGCTATATTAAGAAAGATTTTTTTATAATGCGCACTTCTTCGTGTGGATACGAAAAACAACGTATCCAAACAACCCTCTAAACATCTCGACCCTTTCTTCTTCTTTCCCCGCCATGGATAACACAGAGTTCGAGCTTCGTGTTCTAGCCCACGAAAGCTGAGATTTTTAATTTCCGATTTCATTGTATCTCTAAGGAATCGTGTTCCGGTGAATACCCAATTGAGATTATTTTGTTTCGGATATGGCGATGCATTACAGTCGCTATTTCTGCCCAAATGTCACGACGACGACGACGTTTACTTCGGCAAATTTTGTCGAGTCGTTGGGAAGCTCCTTTTGTAAGTTTCATGGAACCAGTTCGATTCGATTCTTAAGGTATAGTTCATCGATTTCACTCAGGTACCATAACGTTGTTGCTGCATCTGGTTCTGGTTCGACAAGTGATCAAACTCCAACGAGGAGTTTAGGTTTCTCTAACTTGAAAAGGGTTAAAACGGAGAATTGGAACAAAACCCAGAAGCTGAATAATGGAAAAGAAGGGAGATTTTCTGATTTAGGGGTCATGAGTGGTGAGAACAGTAATGGAATTAGTGATGGTGGTGGAAGTAGTACAATGGAGAGGATTGTGGAGAGGTTGAAAAAGTATGATTTTGTGGAAGAGGATCAGGTTGAGGATAAGGAAATCGAACAAGAGAGAAAGATTGAGAAATGGTCAGTGGAAGAAAGGAATTTATCGAATAGGAGAGGTGGAGTTTCGGAGGAATCGCCATTTGGTGTATTTGGAAGCAATGGAGAAGTTAAGTTTCCTTGGGAAAAGGTAAGTTCTAAGGAGAAGAAGGAGCAGGTAGTGAATGGAGAGTGGACGGCGAAGAAGGAGAGTCGATACTCGCTAGCGGAGATGACTTTACCACAGTCAGAGCTGATTCGGTTGAGGAATTTGATGTTTCGAACAAAGAGTAAGATGAGAGTTAAAGGTGCAGGTGTTTCTCAGCCTTTGGTAGATGCAATTCAAGAGAAGTGGAAGAGCTCAGAGATTGTGAGACTCAAGATTGAAGGATCAAATGCACTCAACATGAGAAGGATGCATGAGATATTGGAGGTTTTAATTTATTTGCATTCTTCTACAAATATCTACATTAACTAGTCTTGTTTTACAAAGGCTTGATCTTTGGAGTGTTTAAATGATAAGTCAAAGGAATTGAAAATTAAATTTTGTTTCATGGTCAAGTGTAATACTAATTGTATATTCACTGTGGCAGAGAAAAACCGGTGGTTTGGTGATTTGGAGGTCAGGGACTTCCATTGCCTTGTACAAATACAAAGGTGTCACCAACAGGGATGCATCCCATAACAAGCAAGTATACAGAAGAGCAGAGAAGTCACCGTCTTCCTTACCAACAAGTACAAGTACAGTGGATCATAGTATTCAACAAGTGCATCTTCCTCAGCTAGAGAAGGAGACAACCATTGTGGAAAAGAAAGACAGGACATCTCAACGAGAAGTCGAATATGAAGATGAGATAAATGAACTGTTAGAGGGACTTGGTCCTCGGTACACAGACTGGCAGGGAGGTTATCCTTTTCCTGTTGATGCTGATTTGCTTCCAGGGATCGTTCCTGGTTACGAACCCCCTTTCAGGGTACTTCCTTATGGAGTGAGATCAACTCTGGGAACAAAGGAGGCAACGGCTTTAAGAAGACTTGGCAAAGTTCTTCCTCCACACTTTGCTTTAGGTATTGGATTTCCTTAGTGACTTTTTGTAGAGCCTAATAAGGTCTTTGAAAAGTGAGATTTTATTTTGATCTACAGGTCGAAGTAGACAGCTGCAAGGCTTGGCAACAGCCATGGTTAAGTTATGGGAAAAGAGTTCGATTGCTAAGGTTGCCCTTAAACGTGGTGTACAATTGACTACCAGTGAGAGAATGGCTGAGGACATCAAGGTAATGATGTTTCACAGCCGAGTAACATGCAAATATATTGTTACTGTTTTCATATTAATGTAGATAGCATTCGAACATAATTAGAAGGTGTCGATATTTGATGCTGAATGTTTGATATCATGATCTTGGTAAGTGACTGCAGAGATTGACGGGTGGTATGCTGCTCTCTAGGAACAAAGACTTCTTGGTTTTCTACAGAGGAAAGAATTTTTTGTCACCAGAAGTAGCTGAAGCATTGGTGGAGAAGGAGAGACTTGCAAGGACTTTTCAAGACGAAGAGGAACAGGCACGTTTAAGAGCATCATCGGCTCTGGTTGTCCCAAGTATTAAAGCTAATCAAAACCTTGTTTCTACTGGTACTCTTGGAGAAACTCTTGATGCATCTAGTAAATGGGGAAAGAATCTGGATGACGATGATAACGTGGAGGAAGTTAAACTAGAGGTTGAGAAACTGAGGTCTGCAAATCTTGTCAAGAAGTTGGAAAGGAAACTTGCTTTTGTGAGTCCCTGACTTGAGCCTTTACTTACCTGTCAAGTTATATTTCACATATTCTGTTACAAGGCTGCTCCTTGAGCTAACCAATTATGACTTTTCGATAAATCCTTCTAGGCTGAGAAAAAGCTGATGAAAGCTGAACGGGCCTTGGCTAAGGTGGAGGAATTTCTTAAGCCAGCAGAGCAGAGAACAGACCTTGAGGGCATAACTGATGAAGAGAGATTTATGTTTCAGAAGCTCGGATTGAGAATGAACGCATTCTTACTTCTTGGTAAACTATCTGTTAGTAATGTGTAGGCAGATGTAGTCAAGTATGTTTGACCAATGTTCTCTCTAGGATGTGTACTCATCTGAGAAACTTGAATTGATTTCTGTCAGGACGAAGAGGGGTGTTTGATGGTACTGTGGAGAACATGCACTTGCACTGGAAATACAGGGAGCTGATCAAGATTCTTGTGAAGGCTAAAAGTTTTGAGGGTGCGAAGAAAGTGGCCATGGCCCTTGAAGCCGAGAGTGGAGGTATCCTGGTTTCTGTTGACAAGGTTTCCAAAGGGTATGCCATTATCGTGTATAGAGGAAAAAACTATAAGCGTCCTTCCGAGATGAGGCCTAAAAACCTCTTGACAAAGAGGAAAGCTTTGGCGCGTTCTCTTGAGCTCCAAAGACGCGAGGTTTGTGATACAAATATGCAACAACGTTTGTTCATCTCAAAATCTGCAAACTTATCATTAAATTCTACGTTAATGACCAACACTCGAGTCTAATCACTTAGTTTGCTTGGCTACTTTGCATTCAACAGGCTCTTATAAAACACATTGAGGCAGTACAGGCGAGATCAGAGCAGCTGAGAGCTGAAATTGTATGGATCTATTTATCTATCATCTGCTGATTCAACAAAGAATGCGTTAGTTTTTGCTCCGAAATGTCAACTAACCTGAATTCCTGGATCCATTCTGTCAGGAACAAGTGGAACTTGTAAAAGACAAGGGAGATGAATCGTCATACAACAAGCTCGACATGGCTTATTCTTCCAGCGACGAGGAGACCGAAGAAACAGATGTATGATGTTTTTGCTCTAAATTATTTTATTGTCTTGAAATTTCACCATCATGATGTGTTGTGTGTTGAGGTCTATTCCGTGGCACTCTTCGGTTGTTGTAGGGAGAAGAAGATGACATCTATTTAGATACATATGCAGATGGGGAAGAAGATGGTGAGATTCAAGCCAAGAGTTTACTATCCGATGTTGAATTTGATTCAGATGATGAAGACTGGGATTCAGATGAATCAGACACTGAGTTTGGTGATGATTCTGCATCCTCCACAACACCAGGACCAACCTTTGTAGATCTGCAGAACGAGGAACTTCATCTGAAACCGTAAGAGGTAATAATAAAGAACGGCCAGGAGATAGTATTGACCTCTTGCTCTCTGATGATCAATGCAGTGAGAGATTCTAAGTGTGTAACATGCAAAGATTTTGAGCTTTTTTAGGAGCTATGTAGATTCATATAATTGATAAAAATACATATCTCAACTCTCCTTTGTACCAAGATAGGACTCGAACAATTTAGACTCCATAGCTTAAAGCTACTACTCTACACGGTTCACCATCAAAACCACATGCCCTTCTCATCGGAGTTGCAAGAAAAAATACATTTCCCTTAGTTATATATGTATATGTTTCTCGTTTTCGGTCAAGAGAAGTTAATAATAAGAATACGACCAAGGCTTTTCACCTCCGAGCAAGTCTCTGGCCAGCTCCAGCTAGTAAAGCTTTACCAATGATCCCAGTGTGAAGGCCACAAGCCAATGCGACACCTCCAACAACAATCCATTTCCAGTCCATTCTCAAATTGTCCCGTTGTCTCCTTGCATAGTCCATTGCTCTGCTTCTGTCTTCATCATTTGTAGATGATTCTGCAGAATTCATGTTTAGTTTTGTGGTGATTCTTGCCATTTGAGCGATCCGGGATAGACTCGAGTCTGACTTTCTGACGGTTTGGTAGGCTCGTAAACCAGAATTTAGCTTCTTGACAGCTCCCCACATGCCATGACGGACGCCTAACTTTGCTACGTCTTTTGGAATTCCCATGTCTTCGTAGTGGACTAGGGATACTTCACAAGCCGATTGCTGTCCATCTCCTTTTCGGGATTCAACTGCATTTATTTTGTATTTGCTTAAAAATCAAATTATAAGCAAACATAAAAAACCAAAAAGACTAAACGCTTACCTGCTCTGATAACCCAACTTGAGAAATAAAGCTCAACACGCCTCGGCTTATCACGCTTTGGTAGAGCTGGATAAGGAACTCCCTATAATATCAACAAGAGTTACGTTATATATCCATAAAAATGTATCTCCCAGTGATGTAGAATCAGCATGTTCCATACAATAAAAAAGGAGAATTACGCCGTAGTTCTGAGCTTTGGGCTTTGTTTTAGATTAAAAACTTAGCATGACGTTTAAACAAACAGCATGTTGTCTTTATTGACCTATGTTTTTCACTAGTAAAGGAATGAAATTAGATAGAACAGGAAACTAAGAGACAACGGTACCATTCCCAGAATTATCACAAAGCATTTCAGCTTCTCAGAGCTGAACTTAGATGTTCATTCCCTACAGGTATATACTAAACACTTCGATCCGTGGAAGGCAAAGACAAGTTATTGGAGTATAACGTTACCTTTGTCACACAATAATACTTGTTTCCAGATTCCCATATCCTCCGACCAATGATATACTCTCGGTCACTACAGAAAAAGGGAAACTGCAGGCAAAAGAAATTAGTAACGACAACAGCTTTTAATGTGGGAGTAAAGTTTATTCAGAAGACCAAAATTATCATAAGTTTAAAGACCTTTTTTCTCCACTGAACAATCATTGTTCCTGTCTGAGTATCCTCCTCCAAAGTTTTGAAGTTGGCAAGCATAAAATCCCATTTAGGTCGAAATTCATCATCCCAGAAGAAATCCCTAACAATATCTGGAGTTGCATCCTCAAACACAGTTCGACTACGATAAATAACAGGACCTGTCTGACAAGCAATACAACCTTTCAGGCTAACATGTCACACAAAAGAGTAAATGCAACAGTTCACCACATGGTGCCCAAAAGGAACCAACGCGAAACAATGAAACACGATGAATACGACTAGAAACCACAATGATTGTCCATGGCCATCTCAAAGAAAACTATATTCCTCATGGAAACCCATAATTTAAAACAGGAAAACTATCAGGAAATCCTCTGTCTCTTGAGTCAAATGTCATTCAAGTTTCTTTAAAGAATCCGTTTTTTCCGAGATACTTGCACCTACTACTAAAAAATCTTAGCTCGGTTCGATAAGTAAACATACACAAAGAAAGAGTTAAAAATTTAGATTACCTCAGGCTCATGACGCCAAGCCTGATACCTCATATTTGGAGTAGTCTTATCCATCATTGATTGCCATTCCATATTTGCATTTCCAACTTCAAGCAACTGTAAAAGATGCTCTAAATCACTCTCTGTCACAATATCCTCTTCTTTCACCGTCGTGTTATCGCCATCTCTGCAAAATCAATCACCCATTTTTCCCTCAGATTTTATCCAAAAAACATCATTCCTTTTTCCCCAATGTCATTAGAATCAAAGCTATGGCTAAAATGGAAGTCAAATTCCTCTAAAATCACACTCTCTGTCACGAAAAAGAACACTCTGAAGATTTCAGAGAAACAAAACATATATACGAACCTTGTTTCATCAGTTTGAAGCGTCTCTTCTCCAGGTGTCTGCGACGAAGCTGGACCGGTCGTGGATTTGTCGGCGGTCGTGTCGCGCCTTGACCAAATGGTACGACAAACGGAGAAAGCAGAGAGAGCTGTGAAAGCAAGCCAAAGACGACGAGCACCAAATCCAGGAGGTGCAGTCCATAGAAACCGAAGCTTAGATCGAAACCCTAGGTAAATCAAACCGGTCCATCTTGGTCGCCATGACCATCCGATTAATAAACCGATCATGACGGCGAGCCAAATCGGAACTGCGCAGAGTAATATGTCGACGAATGTTTCTGTAAACGATGGATTCTTCAGGAAATACAATACATCGGAATAGATAGAATCCATGGTGGTGGCTTTAATGGTTTTCCACAGGATTGACTACTTCTTCCGATTTAGAAAATTTTTCTCGGGAAAAATGTCAGATTCCAGAAGGAAAACGGGATTCTGAGATCGCCAACGACATGAATCGATTGACTCAGGTGAATCGAAGAAGAAGAAGAAGAAGAAGGGTAATTTTTCTTTATTTTATTTTTATTTATTTAAGTTTGGTGATTGATTTGATTTTTAATTTAAAAAAAAAAATATCTGATTCATTTGCTCTGCAGAAACGTAGTTGGCGGGATAAGGAACAGTTCGATGAGATGACGTGGGTCTCTCGTTGACCGACAAATAATATCCCACGCGTCAAATCTAAGCGCGTCGTGTTCACTACACAGATATACTCAAATCTCAATTATTGTTTTGTCAATATTTAAAATCTTTTACTAAATTGCAACAAATATCATCAGAACCAGAAATTTTGTACGTATAAGATAAGAGACTATAAGTGGATGAGAGCCTAATTGTATGTTTATGGTAAAGAGGTACTAGTATAATAAATTTGGTTGAATTTTGAAACAAAATTACTTATTGGAAAGTTTTTTTTTTAAATCAAAACTACAAATATATATTGTTGGAGCTGGATTTGTCATCCAAATTTATTCCATAAAAACTCAAGAATAAATAAATTTTATGTTCTAAAAATGAGATACATTTTGGGCCTAAACAAGGTCCAAATACGTTAAGCAACAAGTGTTGAATTGAAAATAAATCAAAGAAGATATTTGACTAAATCAGTTTCACGAGACTAAGTTAAAAAAAGATCTTTTACTAAGTCAGCTCTCCGAAAAACACTCAATTATCTTCTTTGACTTATTTGGGCTTTGGTTCGGTTAACCATCTACGAACGTGCATGAGATTTCCAGAGCTACCCCGAGATATGCGGAGCTGAGGGAGAGATACGCGGAGCTGAACCAAAGATATGCGGAGGTGAACCCAGTTTCGCGAGATATGCAGAGCTGCCCCGAGATATCAGGAACCACTCCGAGATATGTGGAATCGTTCTAAGATATGCGAAGCTGACCGACGAGCTGGAGAAATCTATATATATGAAGAATCATCAAGAGGCGAAAGGGGATCTTTTCTACTAGCTTTTTATACACTAGAACACTCTGTTTCACGAGCAACATTGTAAACACATTTCACTCGAAATTTTCTTTGTATATTCGATTTTTATCAATATAAATCCAATTCGTTGAAACTCATCTCATTTGTTTATCAGATTTAGAAGGACCATAATTTCTTTTCCGAATTCACATATAAATTCTTAGTACGGAATTCAGCTTTCATATATACTCTATATATATATATTTTTTTTTTCTTATTAAATTTTAACCAATTCAATGTATAACACCTCCTATAGATTAGTTTTTTGTGTTGAACTTGTAATTTTACATTTTCGGTCGATATATTTTTCTAAAAAAAAGTGGAAGAAAAAAAAATTTGTCAAGAATATTCAACTTGTAGAATCGGAGATGAAAGTACATTCTCTTTGTTGCATGGCGATATTCGTATAGTCGTTGAAAGTTGGTAGTTCGAAGGTTTATTTCTTTCGATGGAATTAGTATATTGGGTTCTTAATCAAAAAATATCTATAAATCTTATTTGGAAGTTGGTCAATGTAATAAAACAAAAAAAATTAGTGTTTGGTAGTTTCACTGATGGGTGATAGGATGAAAATCGCATAGTGCGAACATGTTGAAAAATAATAATAGAATTGATATTCTGTTTGTAAGTAAGATTTTGGAAGAAAAGCATCATTAAAAGTCATTTTTTTTGTTTTTCAAAATTTTAGTTATGTTGGTTGTAACTTTTTATTTTCGATATGTATTATGTAACTTTGGATTTTATATAAATAAAATGATAGATGTTAAAAAAAAAGTTATAAATCTGAGAAGGTGAGATACACGCGAGGGTAAAAGAGCGTGAGCGTTGAAAGCAGTGTCGAATTGGGTAGAAATTGTGGATAAGGAGAGATGATTCACGTGTGCTAAAAGTAAAGGGTAAAAGCCCATTTAGGCCCATTCGGTGTCCATGTATGTAATCTTGTACATTTCAAATTTCAAATTCCCTGTCAAGCTTCGACGAGAGTAGTCCTGGGCGTTCGGGTTCGGGTTCGGGTTCGGGTTCGGTTTTGGGCCGGATTTTAGCATTTTGGGTTCGGATTTTAGAAACAAAAAAGTCACAAAGGAAACAAGTTCAAAGATGCGAAGGTTAGGAAGTTACACACATGGCCACGGTTTGATTAAACGAATACTTGAATAATGAATAATTGAATACTCATGTGACAATCATTAATGCTTTGCCGGATCCTCAACTGACCCAATCTATTTATTATTTTTTATCAAATGACAATGATCGATATGTCAATTTTCTATCTAAATAATCCATTTGAGAACTTCTCTGATTTTTGAATAATTCTACAACATCATTTGGAAATGAATTAGGAAAAAACAATAACTAAATAGAACGAGAAGACATATCTCTCTGGAAGACATGATTTGCAATAAATCTCAAAACTATATGCCACGGGAACAGAGCGAGATAGCCACGGGAACGAGCCACAGACAAGAGAGAGAGAGTCATTACCTGATAATGACTCGAAAACTCAGAGGAAGGAGAAGCCATTTCTCGAAAACTCAGAGGACGGCGGCGGCGGCAATGGCTACACCATCGTTGAGACTAGCCTTCCTCAAAGGTCCAAGAGACGGCGATACTCTACAGTAAAAACCCGATCTACAATTCGGTTTGGTCGAATCGTTCGTGATAACGAAATCGCCGTCAAAGACGCCGGAATCTCCACAAAGCATCTTCGAATCGAATCGGTTTCTGGGAATTGGGTGATTCGCGACCTTGGATCTTCAAACGGCACTTTATTGAACAAGAATTCTCTCGATCCAGAGACTCCGGTAGATCTCCGACATGGCGATATCATCGAACTCGGTGAGTATACATCGATCTCTGTGAACTTTGTGATTGATGTTGTTCTGGAGCAGAAGCTTCCGCCTCCACCAAGGAGGAACAATAGGCGAACTAGGGTTTCCAATTTGGGGGATAACTCCGAGGAAGAAGAGTGTTTGGATGTGAGAAATGAGAATAAGCGGAGTTCTAGGGTTAGGAAAGCTAGGAAGATCGAGAATACTGAGAAATTAGGAATTTCTGAGGAAGAAAAAGGGCTTCTGGATGTGAAAAAGGGAAACTCTAGGGTTCGAGAGCTAGGAATGCTGTTGCAAGTGTTCAAAGTTCATGTGTGAACTCAATCAAACTGGAAATTGAGGATGCCAAGAACATTGAAATTGGAGAAAAATCGTGTTTGGGAGTGGTTAATGTAGGCAAGAACGAGATTGTAGCATTAGGAGATGTAGAGGAAGGTTTAAAAGAGAAGAGGATTACAAGGGCTACTAGAAGTCAGAAGAATGAAATTGCTGGAGATTTGTATTTGGATTTGGAGACGGTTTTAAATCGAGCCAGAAAGAATTGTGGGAAGAAGAAGAAAGTAGAGCAGAAGCCATTGGAGAGCTTCAAAGATGGTAAGGATACTGATGCGGGAGAGAAGGATCCGAGCTGTTCTGTTGAAGAAGATATGAAGAATGAACAAGGTACAGTGGTGGAGATGGATTTAGGGAAGATGACATTAGGAGAATGGTTAGGTTTTCTGGAGGTTCATTGGCCAAAACAGATAAAACACGAGACAGAGAGTATGATTGAGCCTATGCGAAGTAAAACTTAGAGAGTTTGCGAGTATATCGCAGAACAGAGAGAAGTTCAGGCTAAAGCATGAGTGTATTACACTATGACCTAAAGCAGTTCTGTGTTGAATTGACAAAGTGTGCAGCTGATATGGTGCACACCTATTTTTACTATAGCTTCCCTAAATGAAGTAAGAAACACATAACCCCAGGTACAAAGTTTCTTATCATGTGGACCTTAATGGTGTGTTGCTTAGAGTTTTGACTGCAATGATTTACTTGCATTTGCTTTGTCTGCGACACAAACTATGCAGTGAATTTGCTTATGTTTGATTTTATCACAAGTTAGACTTTTTCCCATTTTATAGTAGAGCATCACCAAAGACTCATCTATCAATTTTTTTATGTATACAAATCATATACTGCTGGTGATTTTATATCGTAGAATACTGATGATTGGATGATTGACCATTCATGTAGTAACCAAATGGCTTGAAGACGGATGTCCTTACTCTAGTCTCTGTTTGTTTCTCGTGTTGTCATAGACAAATGCAAGTTCCTCAGAAGTGTGGCTTCTATTATATTCTTTAAGTCCATGAAAAAAAAAGAATCGGAAAGCGTTCTAGACATCTGATCACTACTTTTTCTTTAAAATGAGGAAAGATCTGTTGATAGCTCCATCATTGTTTTTGGTCTCTAACCGGGACATGTGCTGTTTTTGTTATCACAGGAAAGCTCATACCATTTGTTACACTAAGAAACCGAGCTAAAACGCGCAGAATTGAAGATTTACGTTGTAACATTGATGACACTTCAACCAGTAATCACACGCTCTTCTCCTTACATAACTATTGCAACCATGGAGTCACTTATATCACTGATGCTAAGGTTATTTTCACGTAAAAATTAAAGCAATTCGCCTTCTTGTCATAGTCCTTGACTTCTATTTGACCATCTTATGTAAACTTTCATCAATTGGTGAAAACATGAAACAGGGTTATGATATGTAAACTACTCAAGACGCCTTTTTACCGTTTGAAATTGTCAGGATTTTGTTTGCCCTTTCGGTCCCGGAAAAGACCAAAGGTACGAAAACTCATTAAGTCAGGTTAGTTAGTTAGCAATTTCACATGCTTCATCTTATTATCTCATCAACATATTTCATCGTCTTTAAGAAAGAGATAAGGTTTCTGCTTTTTACAATTTAATGCTTCTCTCTTTTCTCAAGTTCACATGTTAAGTCTCCTAAACACACTTCCTTTTTCACTCCCTATATGAATAGCCTCATGTTACTATTAGCCTCCCAAAAGACCACAATTTCCACTAAAAACCAAGGATTCAAATAAGCAAGAGTACTCATCTTGTTTCTTTGATGGCTCGTAACAAGCTCGAGTTCCCTCTTGATTCTGAGGCCTACGAGATCATATGCAAGATAGGCGTTGGTGTCAGCGCTTCGGTCTACAAGGCCATATGCATTCCGATGAACTCAACGGTAGTTGCCATCAAAGCCATCGATCTTGATCGGTCTCGGGCTGATTTTGATAGTCTTCGCCGCGAAACCAAGACGATGTCTCTGCTTTCTCACCCGAATATCCTCAATGCTTATTGCTCATTCACTGTTGATCGGTGTCTTTGGGTGGTTATGCCTTTCATGTCTTGTGGCTCTCTTCATTCCATCGTCTCTTCCTCTTTCCCCAACGGGTTACCGGAAAATTGCATTTCCGTTTTCCTCAAGGAAACTCTGAATGCAATCTCGTATCTTCACGATCAGGGTCATTTGCACCGTGACATCAAGGCAGGTAACATTCTGGTAGATTCTGATGGATCAGTTAAGCTCGCTGATTTCGGAGTGTCTGCATCGATCTATGAACTCGTAACATCGTCATCTGGAACCACATCGTCTTCTTTAAGGTTAACTGATATAGCTGGAACGCCGTATTGGATGGCTCCGGAAGTGGTTCACTCTCACACAGGATACGGTTTCAAGGCAGACATTTGGTCGTTCGGTATAACGGCGTTGGAGTTAGCACATGGTAGACCTCCGTTATCTCACTTACCGCCGTTGAAGAGTTTGCTCATGAAGATCACAAAAAGATTTCATTTTTCCGATTACGAGATCAATACAAGCAGCTGCGGTAAAAAAGGTAACAAGAAGTTCTCGAAAGCGTTTAGAGAAATGGTTGGTTTGTGTCTGGAGCAAGATCCAGCTAAAAGACCATCTGCAGAGAAGTTACTGAAGCATCCGTTCTTCAAGAACTGTAAAGGAGTCGACTTTGTGGTCAAGAACGTGTTGCAAGGCTTGTCAAACGCGCAACAAATGTTTACAGAGAGCCAGATTTTGATCGATAGTGTTGACGAAGAAGATGATGAAAAGATAGTGAAGAACAGGAGAATCAGTGGTTGGAATTTCCGCGAAGACGATTTACAACTTAGTCCAGTGTTCCCAACTGAATCAGACACTTCTGGTTCCAGTCCACGTGAAGAAGCTTCTCACGAAGACAAACCGGAAGGCGATAACATTGCTTTAACCGGCTCTGAAGTAGGGTTAGACGAGGAAGATAAGAACCAAGAAGGTGAAGTTGTAGGGTTTGATAGGGATCTGATGTTAGAGAAACTGAAACTTTTGAAGACAAGTTTAGAGCATCAAAGAGCGAGAGTGTCGGTAATAATCGAAGCATTGAGTGGGGAAAAATAAGAGAAGAAGAGCTTTTAGAGATGGTGGAGAAGCTTAAGATTGAGTTAGAAGCTGAGAAGTTGAAGACCTTACGTGCTGATAAAGAAAGTGTTTTGGGTTAAGCTTGATTTGGACTAAATTGTTAATAAATGCTACAATCATTAGTGGCATGACACTATATGATCATTTGGTAAAGGATTTATTGAATTTTCAAAAAATTAGGGTAGTATTGACAAAAGGAGTTACAATGTATAAAATTGGGGATTTGATAATGGGCTAAAATAGATCAATATGCTGGGACGAAAATAATAATATCAAAACAGTCGACAAGTTTCTACAGGCCCCATTCACAGATCCCGTCGGTTTTTAGTACCATGAATTCGGGTTTGCATGTAATATTCCTTATTTTTTAAACCCCAGAAAAAGGTGTTTACTGTTTAGTATAGTCCATAACATGATTTATACATTCCAACTAAGTTAATGTCAATTTAATTATACCAATTTATGGATAAACATGATAACATATACGAACAAACACAAGTCATGGTGCCAACATTATAGAAACTAATGGAATCTGACATTATTCATTTATGGAATATGTTAAATTTGACTAAATTAACTCATATCCGAGACAAGCGAGTTTTTAACCCGGTCCAAAACATAATTAATCCCGAAACCACATGTTTTGGCCTAATCCAAGGTACTGGCAAAAAGGTATTAAAAGAAAAATATTTTTCTCGAAACAAAAATGTATAATAAACTTCATAGAAACGGTAACAACTTACAAATCCGTCTTAATCGTCGATTCAAGAAACAATCACAAAACTTCTTCCTCATGAAATATAATTGATCCCGAAAACATCAACTAGAGTTCTTCAGAGGAAAAAGTTTCGTGATTGTTTCTTGAATCGACGATTAAGACGAATTTGTAAGTTGTTACCGTTTCTATGAAGTTTATATATATTTTTTGCTATATAACAAGTTAAGCTTATCAAACCATCAGGAGTATTTGCAGTGTTCACCACCACCATCATAAATACACATCAAATCGATTTATTACTATAAATAACAATTTCATCAACTCAATTTCGAGCAAAATCTACATAACTTATACAGCTATGAACCTTCGACCCGTCTGTCGATGATTTGAAAATATGTGTTGGCAAACAACAATCACACAATTTTCAACCTCCATCATGTATGTTTTTACTGCTTTAGAAGATCTCAAGCTTAAATCCATCTGCCATAAAACATATAAACAACTAGATACGATAATCCGTTTCTTCACTTTTCCATCAAACCTATATATCAAACTGATTGCTGATCATTTTTATCGCAATCGAGCTCCAACAAGGTATAAGTAGAAAGAAATCTCAAATGCTCCTTCTTTGGCGTACCTGGACATTCTTAGGGTTTTCTTTCATTGAGAAACCTAATGTTATTAAGGCATGTGTTACTCGGGAAAACGGTTATTTAATTCCCCAAGTATTTCAATGTCGACAATTTATTCCTCAACTTGTCGGGTTGTCATTTTATTCCTCAAGTACTCGTTGACTTTGTCAATCAGTGCTTAAAAAAGTCAGCTGTTAAACTGACGTTAATGACCGTTTAACTCATTAATAAAATACAATAAATCCAATAAAAATGACCATAATCTGATTTTTTCCCCAAATTTCTCAAGAAACCTAATTTCTTCTCTCTCTTCGATTCTCTTCTTCCACAAACCAGAAACAAAATCTCGACTGAAACTCTCTTAGGTGATGAAGACGTGAGGGGGAAAGACTGGAGGAGAAACTGCAGACATAAAGGGACGAGGAGGAGGAACTCTAGGCGTCAAATCTGGAGGAGTGAAGACTCGAGGCGTTAATTCTGGTGGAGTGAAGACTCGAGGACGAATGACTGGAGGAGGAATGACTCGAGGGTCACCTAGTCGAGGTGGAAAGAGTCGTGGAGGAAGAACGATTCCAAGAAGAAGATACCAGGAAGAAGATATCCATTCCATAAACCAAAAACGAAATCTGACACTAAATCAAAATACCAAGAAGAATTCGATTCAAAACTGAGCTTCACCAATTTAAAAGGAAGATCCTGGTGCTTTTCGTTTGTCTATGTTTCTTAGCTTTTGTGATAATTTACGTGATGTTGGCATCAAAAGGAAACAATCTTCTCTTTAGTAACTAGTGTGATTAAAATGTGTGTATCTTATCTAGATAGTTGCGTTTTTGTTTAAGATTATCTAAGTTTAAGACATTATTTTGTTCATAGGATTTACCTAAGACTTTTTATGCAGACAAGATATAAAAAGAAATGAGAAGTTAATAAGTATTACAAGAGATGAGAACCAACTTGCAGAACGAGTACAAACCAAATTCAAAACAAATCCAAAACAAAAAGTCGATCGATAAAGAGACAAACCAAATCCAAAACAAGAAGTTAATAGATAAAGAGACAAGTCTTAAACAGAGAAGCCAAAAACATATGTTGATTCCTCCTAAGACAAGTCTTAAACAGAGAAACCAAAACGCCCTTGTGATCCAGCTTGTGATTGTGTACCTTGAGAAGATCCAGCTTGTGATTGTGTACCATGAGAAGCTCCTACATATGTTGATTCCTCCTAAGACATACACAAGGTAACAACCAATTACAATCTTAAATAATTAATGTAATCATATAGTGTGAAGTATTCATGTAAGAACCCAAACCTGGTTCTTCCTTGGACGTCCTCTTGGCCTACTTGGTGCAGGATCTGCAGCTAGATTAGAGCATCTTGTCTTATTATGCCCTTGATTCTTACAATGTGAGCACATTTGAACACGACCATGTCGTGTTAACTTGTTTGGGGTTTGAGGAAGATTCATGAGGAGCCTTTTTCCTATCATGATTACTCGGCCTGCCATCTTTAAACCTTGATGGTGGTGGTAAAACACCTAAACGACATGTATTTTCCCATAAATCACTCCCTTCAACTGGCCTTATTCCCCTAACATAAAGTGCCCGCCACCATGTAGTCAAGTAGAACGGAGAGACATGCGGCTCAAAAGGTAACTTCAAAACAGTTATGACATGCATAGCATGCATACAAGGTATGCCATTCACTTGAAAATAGCCACAACCACAAGTTCTTGCATCCATATCAACAGAGTAAGCAATACCATTATAGTCAATCTCATGCACATTACCTGTTATCATCCATCTTTTGCAATCTTTAGCCTTGTCCCTATTTAATTCTATCTCTTTATCTGCTTTCGGTGTGAACTTTTTCTTCCACCTAAGAGTCAAGGCAGTCCTTTTTGCATTCCTCTCCATGCAAGACCTTCTCACCTCTTCTAGCATATCCAAAACAGGTTTCCTCCTTGCTTCCCTAACGCTCCTATTGAAAGACTAAGACAAATTGTTGAGGTTGTCATTGCAGCAAGAATGTAGCTTGAAGAATGCCCGAGACCAAGTGGTTGGCTGAATGCGTAATAGTGACTCGTAGGCACCTAGATTGTATGTCTTCATTGCTTCCATGTTAGTAAGATACTCTGCATTTGTGTAACTGCGAGCTATCTTCCAAAACATGCGCTCAAGTACTATGTCTTTGTTATTCTTCTTCCAATTTTCTAGAATGTGTCTAGCACACATTCTATGTTCTGCTTTAGGAAGTTCATCTGCAACTGCCTTTAACAACCCCTTTTGCTTATCCGATATGATTGTAGTACCTTCTCCATCTTGAAGACCCAAATCCTTTTTCAGCAGTTGCACAAACCAGAGCCAATTAGGCCAATCTTCAACCTCAACTACTGCCCAAGCTATTGGAAAAATTCTATTATCTCCATCCCTACCTGTTGCAGCTAACAATTGTCCCTTGAGATCCCACTTCATAAACGCAGCATCTAACCCAATTATTGGTCTGCAATTGTGCTTCCAAGACGATTTCAAAACCTCAAGACAAACATAGAGTCTATAGAATCTCTGCATGCTTCCAACCATTGGACCAGGAATCGTTTCAATCTCTAAAGTTGAACCTGGATTTTTCTTCTTCACCTCTAGCTGAAAATCCCATATTTTTGCAAATTGAGCTTCATGAGTTTTCTTCCTCTTCTTTGCAAGGTTCCTCTTTGCTCCCCTACACTGCTCCACAGTCACAATCATATTGTATTCCCTCTTTATTTCATCTACCATCTCTTGTGCCGTGATTTTGTTATTGCGTCTAAGTCTTTCCTCAAATAGCTCACCAATTGTTCCGGCTTTCAAAAGCTTAGTGTAACCAGATCTACAACAAATATGCTCATCGATAAATACCTTTGTCATCAGCTTGTTTTTGGCCTTCTCAAACGAGCAATAAACTCTCCAAGGACAATTTTCTTTTTTCATTTTTGTACATCTTGCACCAAGTCTGTCGTTTGATGACTTGTACATCGTGATATCGTAAGAGGTATTTAGAGAATACCTTAGCATTGTATTCCTGAACTCATCTGCATTGTTGAACATTTTCCCTAGTCCTAAAAGCTCATCAAAACTTACTACAGGAGTTGGCCTACCGTCTAATTCATCATCAGAGTTACCTAATGGATTAGGAATGGTATCATCATTCCATATGTTATCTCCACTATCATCATCACTAGCAGCTAGATCATCACGAACAGGTGAACCAAAATGGTCCTCTAAATTCTCAGAGACTTCGACATCAATCATCTCTGCATTCTCCTCTGCCTTTGAATCATCTCTGGCTCAATCTCTCTGTATCCAGAATTGTCTTCGACAATAACCTCACAATCATCTCCTTCAACACTATCATCGTCACTATCCACAATATATTCATCACAATTATCATTGACTGCCTCTTCCTCTATATTAGCCTCAACCCCAGTAGTAGGATCAACCAATGTAGATTCCGAAACATTTGGTTCCACCGTTTCATCAATGTGTCTTTGATTACCTCTTCCACGACTCTTTCCTCCTAGACTCTGTGACCCTCGAATCGTTCTTCCTCCACGACTCTTTCCACCTCGACTAGGTGACCCTCGAGTCATTCCTCCTCCAGTCCTTCGTCCTTGAGTCTTCACTTCACCAGAATTAACGCCTCGAGTCTTCACTCCTCCAGTCCTTCGTCCTTGAGTCTTCACTCCACTAGAATTAACGCCTCGAGTCTTCACTCCTCCAGATTTGACGCCTAGAGTTCCTCCTCCTTGTCCCTTTATGTCTGCAGTTTCTCCTCCAGTCTTTCCCCCTCGCGTCTTCATCACCTAAGAGAGTTTCAGTCGAGATTTTGCTTGGTCGGATTTTGTTTCTGGTTTGTGGAAGAAGAGAATCGGAGAGAGAGAAGAAATTAGGGTTCTTGAGAAATTTTGGGGGAAAAAATCAGATTATGGTCATTTTTATTAGATTTATTGTATTTTATTAATGAGTTAAACGGTCATTAACGTCAGTTTAACGGCTGACTTTTTTAAGCACTAATTGACAAAGTCAACGAGTACTTGAGGAATAAAATGATAACCCGACAAGTTGAGGAATAAATTGTCAACATTGAAATACTTGGGAAATTAAATAACCGTTTTCCCTGTGTTACTCAGTATAATTATGGGATGGTTCGGAGTTCTATTACTTCAATTAACCGTCTCTATTTATGTTTACCATATTCAAAGGTAATATCTTATTATTTATCCATGGTGTTTGTATCATCCCAATCCAATAGCGATTAATACTTCATTTGTTTCAAAATATAAGTTGTTTTGAAGATTTTTTTTTGTTCAAAATATAAGTTGTTTTGACAATCTTATTCTTTTATAACTTTATTGAATATTGTGTGACCACTAGTATTTTGTAGTCTTTTGTGTAGTTGGTTAAATTATTTTTATTAAATATATTAAATAATACTTTTTAATAAAAAAAATAGTTTTTAAAAATTTGTGTTTTTAGGTAAAACAATTTACATATTGGAACGCAAGGAATACTTTTTTCAATTGGGTTACAAGAAAAATAGTCAGATGGAATAATAATATTGTTTTAAATTATGAGGCAAATTGCCCGGTTACTACGGGAGGAAAGGCATAAAGAGAGGATCGAACGCACGTGGGAGATGTTGAATCGGTCAAACCTTCCGTTTCCTCTTTTGTCTTTTTCTTGTTTCACTGTTTTTGCCCCTTTCCCAGATTTCTTTCCTTGGAAAATGGAAATACTTATAACAACAATTCATCGAAAAATACAACAATATATCCTCCCTTTTGTTATAAAATTTTCCTTTTTTTAATTTCTTTTCAGAATCTTTATAGCCGCAAGTACCGCAACAAAGAATAAACATCTTATCATTTTTATAGAGCTAAAATTGAACCCAAAAAATAAATCCATGCATATTATAAATGATGTATTTTATGATATTGTACTAAGAAACATGTTATTGATAGCATAATGTTTTTTAAACACGTAGAATATGTGTTTTTATAGCCTAAATATTTTTTATTATACAAATCTCTACAAATTTGATAAGTTTTTCAACTTTTATTAAACTACTTTCAATCAGTAGTTTATTTGATTGACGACCAGAATAAAAAACTAGACTGGTATTTTTTGTTAGTTATTTTCCAAGCATGAAGCTCTTTTTAATCTAACATCAATTACAAATTAGAACAGCTCTAAATATGTTTACTCTCTCTTTCAAAATAGTTGTTTGATATGAGTAATTAATAAATTTAAAAGTAGAGATAAAAATAGAAAAATTAATCATAAATATGTATTAAAATTGTAGAATAACAACTAATTTAAAACAAGAAAATAAAACTAAAATGACAAGTATTGTGAAACGGATGGAGTATTATAAATAAAGAAGACATACAAAAGGACAAGTCACTAGGGTTAATTGTTGGCCTTTATTTGGATTTTTCACAGATAAAGAACTTAAACATTGCTTTCTATTTCAAATAAGTACATAAAATAGTAATGCAAAGTGGGCGATGATGGTATGATGTCAGACTCCATAATTTGGAAATCTTTATTTGCTTAGTTCAATCACAGGAGTCATCTCATTAAGTAGAATTAATATTCCAACCAATTATTATTATTATTATTATTTTTACGGCAACCAATTATTAAATTTAACTACTAATATTTTCGATACCCAATGATTATTTCGTGGATAGGGAGTTTCGTCATTTTTATTTTATTTTAGTTGGTTTATGGTTTTATGGATGAATCCGCCTTTTACTTTTAAGTTGCTAAAAATTCTACTCTCTATTGGAAAGAATTGTTATTTTCAGGTTAGCTAGGTGCTAAAGGAAAACGATAAAGATCGATTAATTGCATGAGTGAGAAATAGATGACCCGAAGCATTCACAAATGATTTCAAAATAATAAAACATGGCAAACTAATGCCCTAATATGAATTTTACAAAATACTGTGTAGTATTATAATTAATGTTGCTAAAAAGTACTCTCTCCGTTGTAAAATATAAGATATTTTTGGAAGTTTTTTTTTGTTTTAAAATATAAGATGTTTTAACAATCCTATGTATTTTTTAATTTTATTGAATATTGTGTGACTATTAGTATTTTACAGTTTTTTTTTATAATTAGTTAAATTATTTTTATTATATTTATTAAATAATACTTTTTTAAAAAATGATTTTCTAAATTCTGCGATTTTAGCCAAAACATCTTATATTTTGAAACAAATAGAATATTAATTTAGTCTGTTTATATGGTGGACCAAAGTTCATTAGTTAAGATTAGTGGATGCCTACGGTATACTCACAGTAAGTAAGTAATTAAGTATGAGATTGCGGCTTTTCCACCACCCAAAAGTGCATCATTTTGGGTTGTCGAAAAAACAAGTGCATCATTTTGTTTTTATGTTTTTAGTATGGAAGTTTCACAATAATTGGTGATTTGATAAAGATAAATAGTTAAAATGAAGTACAAAAAGTCAATGTTTAAGAAACTTCGAGTCTTTTTTGAATGGTGATGAACTAGCTAGCATAAATGAGTGTTCCACTAATGTTTAATGAATTCATTAGTAAAAGTATATAGGTTTCGTTCGTTAGTACTTTTGGATGCAACATTTGTATACAAAACATATTTAATACTCCCTCTATCTGTATGTATTATATATGATGTTTAAGATTTATACATTCTAGTTAAGAAATTATTAAATTTTTATTTTGAAATAAAAAAATCAATTTTTATTTTTCCAAAATATTTTAATCAATAATATACAGAATTCAAAGAATCAAAACAATACAAAATCAATTTAGTGTACACAAAAAATAAGAACATCACTTAATAATAAACAAACAAAACTCTTAAAATATCTTATATAAACAAACGGAGGAAGTATTCATTATTGACCAACTTTTATGATCTAATATATCTATCTCAAACCGTTTTTATCGTTTTCACCAATCAAACAATTATTTTGCACAACATGTTTTTTTTCACCAATTAAACATTGTTTGGTCTCACTTTTTTATACAAACCACACTTGTTTTGCAACCCGCACATACCGCAGTTGTATTATACCATACCGCTCAATTTATTTTCCCACACCGCACAATTCAGTGCCACAATTCGGTCCCTTAGTATTCACATTTGAAAGTTGCATGCATATGCAAAACCAATCGCATAAAAGGAGAATTAATATTTCCGATGCAAAACATTCTTAAATTTTGTATGTATACTTTGCATCCATTTCTAACCTAAAACCAAAAAAAATTCTTATAAAATTCATTAAAATACTATAATACTTTTTTTTAAAATTGTGTTAAAAGGTTTTCTGATAAAGTTATATTATTACTAGATTATTTTTTAAATCCACTTAAAAATCATATTTTTTCGTTAAAATATTAGAGAAGTTACAAATCGACATAGTAAATATGCAAATAACCAAATGTTGTGGTGCTTTAATGGTAACACAATGGGTTGGTGCATTTGTGCCCCGGGCTCAAACTTCTTTTGGTACAGAGGATTATTCTTAAATCGGAACATCTAAAAGCTAACTCCGAGTATCGAGGAGATTATACGCCAAATGTTCGAAACTGTCACATTGTATTTCAAAAAATAAATTTTGCAAATACATTTGGCATCAAAGATGAGGAATCTTGTGTTAGTAGTTTACAAAATAATATTCATTGTAATGTGATTTTGGGAACTTTCACAAGTTTCTCCCGTGAAAACTAGAAACGGACAATAACATCTTAAATCTAAGAATTTCACTATAAACTTACAAAATAGGGTTTTCACTTTGTAATTGTCATTATTGGATTGATTAGTCCGACTAAGTAACTAATTAATGCTGTCTTTCAGCTTTGGAATATTGTGGCCCAGCTGTTATTGGTTATATTATACCTTACGATATCAATCATAAGTAAATCATACTAATAAAATAGTTATACACGTCCCATTGGCTTTGACAAGTGGCACGTTAATTCATGTGAATATGGTCCTTCATGTTGCGCCATTTCTAGGATACTCCCCCACTCCTCTTGACCGTGATACATATGGTTTTTATTAACAAATTAAGGAACTATAAATTACTATTTATTTATCTTCAAATTTTTATTTTGTTTTGTTAGTTTTGGCTAAAAAGTCTAGTTTAATAGATTGTCTTGTCCGAGCTGATCGACATCATCCGGTTGGAGGTTTGTTTTCACTTCTTGTCTCGACCTGATTGTGATCAATTAAATTTTATTTTTTATTTTTTTGAAACTTATAATAATAATAATCAATTAAAAGTTTCTAACGAGACGTCCATAAATCAAGATTTTTTACATCGTCGCTTCTAAAGAATTATGGAAAATTAACGATTAGTCTTAATTCTTTTTTGCCATTATAGAAGCCTAGGAACACTTTATACAGAAGGTATAAATCTTGTTTCACTGTAAGAGGTTTCACAGTCGTATTTGTTTGCATTTGTTTCGTCCTCTTCGATTTGCTTTGATTTTTTAAGAGTTATTAACCAATACTTAATAGCGGTAGAAAGTATATACTTTTAGTTAGTCAACAAAATTCTTAATACCCACTTTCATAATTTGGTTTGTGAACAATCCCCCAATAGCATCATTACCCGAAGATTAAAGCTCGACCACTATGATAATTATCACTAATGGTGCAACTGCAACCTTTATTAGAAATGCTTAGGAATCAGAACAAAGTAGAAATTTAATATCGAAATGCAAAGATAGGTAATGCTCTCGATCCTTCATCGTTAACCATCATTATATATGTATACATATTAACTTATGATTTTGTGCAAATCAAAATGTAAAGTACTCTAAAAGTCACAAAATCAAGCACATATACAAATATTGTAGTTAAATACTACTAAACAGAAAAAGAAGAAAAAAACATTCTAATTTACAGTACACTATATATTTATTCATTTCAATAATTAAGAAATCCGAAAGTCCTTTCATTTCGTCTCTCTTTACGTTCCAAGCCCTATGTTTCCTTTCATAACAATCAAAAGCTTTGATAATTTATTTATTTTTTCCAAACAGGCAAAGCTTTTGGAATATAAAGACTACCACAAATCATAAAATATAGAAATGGCTCACTGAGTCAATAAGGTGGTCTAGCGTGGACCCAAGTATATGGTTCGTGCCCTAACTGACCTGACCCGTTCGGAATCATATGCGGATTGTAGCCTGGCCCAGCCATCACTGATGGATCAGCGAGGCTACCGATTCCGGGCGGTGAGTCACCGCCTCCATGAATCGGTCTAGAACCGTCTCCGCCTCCACCACCACCATCTTCCTCCTCTTCCATAGGCAATCTCTCATAAGTAGCGTTAGAAAAAGTGGCAGCAATAACCATGACCGACCCTATAGCCACCAGCGGTCCCACGACGCTACCTCCAATGACCTGACCCTGGACTCCGGCTAAGTAAACCGTTAAACCGGTTGAACCGGGTGGGGCAGGTCCAGGAAGGAAAGCACCGGTTAAAGATAAGATCTCGAACCTGCCTTGGAGGGAGACGACTCCTCCTGGTGCGGCGGCTTGACGGAGGGTGACGTTAGCAACGGAGCCTGTTCCACTTAGGACACAAACGCCGCGTTGTCTGCGTCTTGAGAAGTGAGCGATTGTCTCGGCCACGTCACTACCGTCTGAGATCTCCATGACATGGCTACGGAGTGCGTTGGGGCTATCTCTTGTCACAAAGATTGGAGCTTTAGGTTTGTTTTTGGATCCTGGTGGTCTACCTCTTGGTCTTCGGTTAACAACCTCGACCGCTCCTTCTCTTTGGTCGTCTTCTTCATCTTGGTCGTTGTCTTGGCTCTGGTTCATAGCTATACCAAGATCGCCTTTGGTAAGAAGACTTTGGTGGTGGTTTTGGTGATGGTCAGATGAGGCTGAGTGGTCCACCATACCGGCTAAACCACTCTGGTTCGTCCACCAAGGATTTGCCATAATTTGCCCCAAAAATCACTAAAAGAAAGATCAAGAAATTGTTAACCTGATGATTTAGCTTGAGGACTTCTAGGGTTCCAAATTCACAAGGTTAAAAGGTGTATTTATATATAACTCTTTCTTGGAAATTTTATTTTTTCATTTAGATTTCTCTAACTTCATGTGGAATTAGGAATTGTTGATCAATAAAGAAAGAAAAAGGCTTTGAGGTATGAGAATTAGATGCAATTTTGGAATTGGAATTGGAGATCGAATCAAAGCAAAGAAAAGCTATTGAGACTTTGATTTTCTTTTCAAGAATCAATCTCTTCCCAGAAGAGACACAGAGAGAGAGAGAGAGAGAGTGGGTAATAATTAATTTTTCACAAGTTAGACCAAGTATAATTATTTATATAGGGTTTATATAGAATCCAAGAACGCAATACTATATGCAATCTCTTTAATTACATTTGTATTTATATATCTACTGGACCCATTTGTGAGTCTATTTCAAACCAACAGTGGAATTGAATACCGGTTATGCCGAAAAGACCATAACGTATTTAGTGAAATCATCTTTTCTCAGGTAAAAGTAATAATTATATACTCCTATTAGTATTAGTGACATTACCCTAACAAGTCTTGGGTTTACTTCATTGATCTGGTGCAATATTTTAGGAAAGATCGGTCACGTTCGTAATTCACATGGGGGAGAATAATTTCAGAAAACATACTGATAATTGTCTGATATTCCAAAGCCCAAGAGACAGAACAAACATTTGTAGTATTAACATAAACAAAAAATAATGAATTGGGGAACAAGACCAAAATGTTAGTTTCCGTTTTCTGAATCTTTGGAAAGAGATAATTGTATTAAGTTGGAGTGTTGTGGGATGGGGAACTAGGAATCATTTTCTTCTTAATTTAGAGGAGTGGTTTCATAATAAATATCGTTTTATACTTTAGTGTAATTTGATAAACTTTTAATTATTTTTTACTTATTAATTAGTGACATTAGATTATACAGTGTACTGATAAGGAGCAAAACATAAAAAATTAATTGTTTTTTTAATATTCCCTAGAAAACTTGAGGCAACACTTATAATGAAGGGAAAATTGAAAATAAAGGACATCTTCGATAGACAAAGTCTATAGATTTTGTCTATCTATACTTTTATTTAAAATATCTCATTTACGCATAAATTACCATTTTTGTATAAATAATTAATTTTTTTCAAATTGTTTTCGTTAAAGTGAGAAACAATTGAATAAGACTTTTTATCAAATGAGCAACTGTTGTTTGATAACCAAAAGGTTGAATTTTACACTTATAAATTCGTTCTAGTTTGTTTATAAGACATTTTCTGAAATTTATACATGTTCTAAAACATTCAGATTACATAATATGAACATTGTACATGTTCTAAAAAATTTAGAATACACTAATGTTCTACAAACTTTGGAAGACAATTTCAGAATACGTCAACTGGACTTTACTCTATGTTCTTCAAAATTTAGAATACGTATTTTTCTATTTGCTCTATGTTCTTTAAAATTTAGAATATGTATTCTTCTATTTGCTATATGTTCTTCAAAATTTAGAATACGTATTCTTCTATACGTATAATCCCGAAAATTAAGGAAACTAAATATTCCAAATCTTTAAATGAATCTAACAGTTTAAGAAATCAAATATATTGTAAGATTACGCTTTGAAGAATTTAGAATACATATTCTGTTTTTTTCAAAATTCAGTAAATTGTCCATTTTCCTTCTATATAACCTAACGTTTTTCTGACGAATTTTCTTTATTTTCATGTGTCTAGAACTTGAATATGATCAGATGTATGTAACTAATGCATAGTGTACATATACCAAGTATAAGTGATTAAAGATTTGCAATATAAAAGCAAACTTGTAAATAAACATAGAGTAAATGCAATTAGCTATTTCTTAAAAGGATTTAATGGTTCATAAGGGCCTTCATAAATAATTAGAAAATGTTTAAAAAGAAATTATTCGTGAAACTTCAAAAATATGACTAATTTATTAAGATTGTTATCACAGTTTCGAATTAAAAACATGAGTAATTGTATTCAAATTCTGTAATTCATTAACAAAAACATGTTAAACAATCAGAACACCAATTTGTATTGGTTTTTTGACGATTCAGGAATAAATTCAAATTGAAAAATAATTTGTGTTGGTTTCTTAACGATTCGGTAACAAACTAGATTTCATTATTTATAAGGTTGCTGTTTGATTATTTTTGTATTAAAAATTATTATTATTGATTAAATAAAAAGTATTAAAACAAAAGAGAGAAGGAAGGTTCGAACTTGAAACATCACTTAAAAATTTATAACTCATCAACCAACTCAACCAATAAATATTATTGTTAATTACTCCCTAAAATATGATTAAATATAATAGTTATGATTAAAGTCATAATAGGGTTTTAACTAAATTAAAGTATATATCACCAAATTTAAGTAATAAATGTATAGATGAACAAACTAAAAAAAAACCATCATTTATTTCCAATTTTCCCTATAATGAAATAGAATGAGTAATGTTGTATACATATATTGTTTAGAAACTTATACATAACATTGATGTATATAATACCATATGTGCTTATAGAACATATCTAACTCAATCTGTTTTTCACTTTGTGCTAGATTTTGGAGTAAAACTCTCTCCTAACTCTTTTCATTTTCAATTTCAAATTTTGAATTAGAAAATAAGATTACTCAAAATCGAAGAGTAATTCTATTTAATACTCCATCCGTTTCTCTATATAAGATGTTTTAGAAGTTTTTTTTTGTTTCGTGATATAAGATGTTCTTCAAAGTTCTATGTACATTTTACTTTGTTGAATACTGTGTGACTAATAGTATTCTGTAGATGTTTTCATGATTGGGTAATTATTTTTGTTTATGTATTAAATAATACTCCTTCTGTCTCATTATATAAGATGTTTATGGAATTTGGTTTTTTTCATTTTATAAGATGTTTTACTAGTTTCTATATAGAATTTAATTTTATTTGTATTTTTAATCTTTTAAATTATGTAGTCTTATACATGATTGGTTGAATTATATTTCTAACTAATTATTAAATAATATTTTGTGTACACTTTTTTTTCTTAATTCCCACATATTCAACTAAAATGTCTTATAATATTGGACGAAGGGAGTATATTTTAAAAGAAAAACAATATCATAATATGAGTGTTTTTAGCCAAAATATTTTATATAGAGAAACGGAGGAGTACTTCATTTAATGCTCATCCCTTTATTTTATACTCATCACTCTTATTTTTTACAAAATTTTAGTAGAGTTTGAGCTAAACATAACTTCAATTTCAAGTAATTCCGTTTTAAAATTAAAAAAAATGAAATAATAGGTTGGAAATGCTCTTAATAACGTGGTTAAATTGTCATTTTTCTTCCTTGAAGTTCAACTCCATGTGCTTGTATTATAGAGTTATGGTTAGTAGGTAGGGTTTTGTCGATCAAAAATATGTCAAAAATTTGTACATAATATACATTGTTTTCATAAAACGAGAAATGGAATAAAATGTAATTAATGGATTAGCATTGGAAATTAGGGTTAAGTGGGGTATAGTGCGCGTGAGCATTGGGGTGGTGGGGTAGCACGTCATTTTCCCTTGCCCCGACGTCTCCACTCTCCACAACTCTCACCCTCTTTCTATATTAAGATATTCACATATTCTGACTAATTAATACAATGTGACTGACATTAAATACGTTTGAAATAACTAATCCAATCCACTAACTTCTAATCTAATTATTTGACAAAAAAAGAAAACTTATAAATTATAATCTAATAAGTAGATGTTAAACTGTCAGTCTAACCAAGGCTGTGCCAATTGATGTTAAAGAGGCAATGGCTTCGGAGTCCCGGATGATTTATGTAATTTAGGGTTTCATATTCTAAAAATTAATCGTAGTATAATGATAAAAATATGGTAAAAACAAGTTTGAAATTCTCATCCCAAATTCAAAACTATTTTGATCTAAAATAAAAGCTTATTTTTTTTTATCTCAATAAATTGTTATTGACAATCTAACAATCATCTCAAATTAAATTATAATTGTGGCTAAAAAATCATATGTAAAAAAATTACTTTTAAGTTCGTCTCGGTTTCCTAAAAGTCTAGAGGCGCCTGAGTCTAACCTAAGTGGCTAACGGTTAAACGATGTTCTTAGAAACCAGTTATGTTATGATTAAGTTAATAATGAGTTTGTTTATAAAACCCTTTAACAGAAGAAACATATGCATACACATATATAAGAAACATGATAAACGATGTTACTAGGCTGATATCTTTTTAAATATATATATATATATATATATATATATATATATATATATAACTTTTTTTTTCCGATAACCTATTTATATATATACTGAGAATATATATTATATATATATATATATATTTTTTTTTCGATAACCTATTTATATATATATACTGAGAAGTAAGGTTGAAGTTCATACTGAACTATAGAGTCTTTATAACTATAAACATGTATTTTTCCTTTCACTCTTTAAGATGTTAACATCTGTATAAACATTGTTTAACATGTTTATATAATTGGAGAGTTATTATCTTTCGAGGGCATGTGAAAAAAAATTACAGATCACAAAAATAGGAATGGACTTAAGTAATATATAAGGAATATGTGCTTTTACATTATTTTTTTATTGGTTTTGAGTTATATACCCACGAAATATCTAAATTTAACATGATATCAGAACTCATTACACGTCGACCCATTAATTCAGCCAAAAGGTCCAATCATGCCCAGTAGTTGATGGTCTAAAGAGAAGTTCAATTCCTCAAAATGATTAAACAAATATTTATCTCGAATGGGCGTGATGGATTATGTCGAAATTAGTGATTAGAAAAACCATTATTTCGAGGAGGCGTATGGAAAAAAAAATCTACATCAAAAAAATAGAAAAAGACTTGATATAAGGCACGTAGGTCTTTCTATTAATTATTAATTGATTTTGAATTGGAAACCTATTAAACTTAGCATGAATTGCACTGGAAATATGAACTTATTTGAATTTTTTAACTATTGGACGGCCACGAATTGGTTACAATTTTGAGTATACAAATTATTAACTTGATTTTCGTATAATTGATTTTTATCTGAATCGTTTTAACTGTTATAATTTCAGTTAAGTATTAAAACAAATTATACTAACTGTAATAGTACACTACATTAGTTTTTCTCCTCCGACATTTTTGATTGAATAAAATAGTTATATATTAGCTTGTTTGCCGATTATTATAAGCATACACTCTTCGGTAGTAGGTTAGATTCCGTATACTTGGTAAAAACCTATATTAAAACTTTGTAGGTGTTACATCAATAGTTATAACTAAACTAAAATAATAATATTTTTACAAGAACAAAATAATGATAAATAAATAAAAAATTAATAACGATGTTATTATTAATCTCATAATAAAATATAGGATCAAGAGAAATTTTAAAAAATGCCACATCTCAATTGCCATTTTTAAAAAATGTCACACTTTAAAATTGTTTGCAAACGTGCTACTATTCATTAAACCAAAAGTCAATTTTGTCATTTTCCCCTTTTCTATTTTTTTTTCTCTTTTCTCTTTTAATCTTTTTCTCTCATTTTTTTTCTTTTCTCTTTCGTGAAAGAAAACACAGATAATTTTTTTTTCTTCTCTTTCTTTTTCTCTACAAAAATAGTGTGATGATAAGGTTGAATAAGATAAAATCAAATCAGATTTCTCTTTCTTTTTCTCTAAATCTCAGATATCTCAGATCTAGATCTGTTTTTTTTCTTATTTCTCTCTCTTTTTTTCTATGCAAAAATGATGATTGAAGTTGAAGAAAAAGAATAATCTCTCTCTCTTTCTCTCTCTCTCTCTCATCCTGTTATAGATCTAGATCGAATTTCATCATTTTTTGTTACAGATTTGGGTTTTGATTTTTGATTTGTGTTAAATCTAAGTTATTGATTCTAATTATGTTAGATATATGAGTTTTTGTTTATTTATGGATAATTTTTTTTAAACAGTTTATATAGTTTTTAAACAATTTATAAACCTCGTAAAATTTTTTTATAAACCTTGTAAAAAACCCTTATAAACCTTTTAATTTTTTTATAAACTTTGTAAAAAACCCTTATAAAATCCTTATAAACCTTTATAAGACTTTATTAACCTTTTTAAAAACCTTACAAATTATTATTTCAATTGTTTATTTTTTAAAAGACAGATAGAAAACTCTTATTAACTGTTAAAAATATTTTAAACGGTCTAATAAAACTTTTAAAAAATTTTATAAACCCTTAAACCCCTTATAAACCTTGTAAAAAGCTTTGTAAACCTTTAAAAAACTCTTATAAACCTTGTAAGAAATCCTTATAAACCTTTAAAAAACTGTTAGATTTCTAAACAAAATCGAATCAAACAAAACCTTAGATTTCTAAACAAAATCGAATCAAAAACTCGGATTTTCAACACAAATCAAATAAAACCAAATTTGAAACAAAAAAATGATGAAATTCGAATCTAGATTTGGATCTATATGAAAAAAGAAAAAGAGAGAGAGAGAGAGAGAGAGAGAGAGAGAGAGAGAGAGAGAAGTTCTTATCTTCTGTGATGGTTTAGAGAGATAATTCAGATCTGGATTCATGGTTTCTAGATTTTGAGAGAGAGAAAAAACGAATTCATAGTTTCTGGATTTGGATTCATAGGGAGAGAGAGAGGGAAAAAAAGTAGATCTGGTTTTTGTTTTGACAAGAAAAAAGAGAAAAGAGAGAGAAAAAGTAAGAGAAAAAGAGAAAGAAAATTGGACAAATTTGCCCTTTTTGAACAAAGTGGTGGCATGATTGCAAAATAGAGTATGTGTGTGGCACACTTGTAAAATGTCCACCAATTTGTGGCATTTTTTCAATTGTCCTTATCAATTGGTGACATAAATATCAAGTTGTGTTGTGATATTTTATAGTATTTCTCTTCGAAATGACATGATGTTTCAACAATAAATTCATGACTCAAAAAAATAACAAGTTCCGCGTTTACGTGATGAAAATATTATTTTTTGGAAAATTTGTAAAATTATGACACATTGAAATAGAAAATGTTCCAATACATTTTTATCTCTATAGAAATATCCTATTAGGATTTAGTTTCAGTTAATCCCAATTTTTGTAACGCCCGTGAACCAAATTCTGAGAATTTTGGTCGTACGTTGATCGATGCAAGGTTAAATCAGACCGGATCGGTTCAATTTAAGCATCGGTTTGCGTGCTAGTTTAGGGTAGAACCCTAGGGCTTTCCTATAAAAGGGGTTGGCTGCGTTTTCTGATGGATTTTAGTTCCAAAAAGTTTCCAGAAAGTTCCAGAGAGAAGAGGAAGAGATCCCTGAGTGTTCTTATTCCTTAAGACGTGATTGAGGCTTTGGAGGTAGTTCTGTCCGATTTTAGAAGAAGAGAGTAACGGCCGATAAGAACAGATCGGATCGGAGCGAAACTTTCAGTTTCGGGCCTGCGATCAGTCCACTCGAGAGAGGATTCCCGTCGAACCAAAGAGATTCAGAAGACGATCCACATACCGTTGGAAAGCTCTCTCTGTCTATTTTCTAGATCAGGTTTCCGATACTGATTATGAGGTAATCTCTGTTCTCTGTGTGCTTTCAAAGTCAGCGTGTCGTTCCTGTTTTTTGAAACGCTAATTCGGTTTAGGGGTTTTTGGAGGAAGGATCGAGGTTTTGTTAGGTCGTGAGGAAGAGAAGATAGAGCAGAGGCTGTAGGTGTTAGAGTGGTCTTTTTTCGTGGTTGTATTTGACTAGAATCTATCCAGAATCAATGTGAGTGCGTGACCATGGCTTATCTGGGTAAAGGGAATGTCAGAATGCGTTTGATTGATGTTTGATTGATGTTTTGATGGATGTGTGATTCTCGTGTTGATTATTGTGTTATGCATTGTTGTTTGATCTCTTGGTATTGTGATATATTATTATGCATGTGTGTATAGCCAAGTAGATGGGATGACCGTCTCACTGAGTATTTGTGATAATACTCACGCATCTCTTATAACCATGTGATGCAGGTAAAGAGAAATTGTGATCGTGGAATCATGGCCGGGAAGAGGAGATGATCTAGTGTCTCGGATTACGTGATTTATATGCATTGTTTAGAACCGCTAGGTTGCTGGTTTTATGGAATTGTTTAATTGCTGAATTAAATTGGTTTCTGTAGATTATTGGATAATTGTTTGAATTGAATCGAGTTGATTTCCGATGGTTATGTTTGGTTTGCTGGTTTAATGTGATTGTTGAGAATTGTTGAGAATTAGTATTTATGGGAATGCTAATTCGATGTTTAAAAAAAAATAAAAAAACGGGTCAGATTGTTTCAATTTTGATCTTGATTTATATTGAAAAAAAGTTTTTTTTTCGAAACTCCTAAAGTTCGGACGCATGGACCGGTCACAGCTCCATTTCACTCCGTTCGGTCTTCTTGATCAATCTTCGTCTCGTCACGTTACCACACTCAAAAACTTCAACGACCGGTCTAGTAGACCGGGTCTATGCTTCATATATCTGTCAAGTCTTTCATGTTGTTCTCATGTTGTGACATTTTTTTGCAACTTCTTAAAATTTTAACAAAAAACGTATGTGCATTGTGTATTTGATATTTATATTAGCACAAAGAACAATAAATTATTCTCAAATTTACTGGTTAAACTCCTTATATACTGCTTATCAATGACTACCCGTCCACGAGTCCAAAATCTTGTTTTTATACTTTTTGCATTTTTTTAATTTAGATTTGCAATCTTTTTGAAAGTTTTTTTTTAAAGAAAAAAAATGAGAGAAAAACAAATATAATAATTAACAAAACAGAAAAAAAAGATTTGAAGAAGAAAACTACCTTAGAAAATATCTTTTAAAACCTCATTTTAGGGAACAAAAATATTCACTCCTAGATTTAAGGAATTTGTAAATAATTTTTCAGATATTACATTATACGGATCGGTAGATGGTAGACAAAGTGGTAGATGTTACGGTAAAAACTATATTCAGGACACGGTATAATATATTGAGAACGGTAGAATGTACTATCTGGGTTTGGTAGATGTCAGTCTAAGTCGTGGAACTAATATTCTACGACAATGTAGAACGTAGAGCATAACGTAGGACCAAAATTTTACATTCGGTAGATATATGTGAAATAGGCAGAATCCTAAATCTATCGGATTATGGCAGCCGTAGAAAGGAACATTAAAATCATTTTTCAACATGTTTTTTAGTTTAAACAAAAAAAATTTATATATAAATGACTATTTTATAATTATCTGATTTTTAAAAAATTTAAAACTTTTTATTTTGAATTATTTATATTTCTACTAAAGATAGCGTGGACAAAAAGTGGTAAGAGTTGATAAAGATGTATTGAGAGATGTTATGGACAAAAAGTGGTAAGAGTGATAAAGATGTACTGAGACATGTGGTCTATTTTAGCAAAATTTCCATTTTTTAAATAGCATTTTCCACATATATACGTAATACATACGTTCAAATCATTTTACTAGTGCATATGTCCAAAAATATTTTGTTTTTTTTGTCGTTTGAATTTATGATTTATTATAGATTGTAAAAACTATTACAAAGAAGATTTTACCACAGAAAGATCTATCCGATCTTTATAAATTTACAGGCGATAGTGCCATTTGTCGAAAATAACTTGTTTGTTATATGGAAAACAATACAAGTTGAAGTTGGCATGTAGTTCTTGGACAACTCAAGTTCAGACTTTGCAGTATGACACTTCCTTCTTTATCTCCGAATTTTGTAAATATCATGTGCTAACATTTATAACATTTCTTTTGGTTTTTTAACTCAAGTTAACAATTTTGTCTTAATCAGGTGATCCGGACAAATTCGATTAATTACAAAATAAACAAAACGGTTGTAACATTCCGTCCATCCAATTTTTAACGAAAAAAATGTCGAAAAAAACTTATACTTTCAAATTATGACAAAAAAACTCCAACTTTTGAAATGCCATTCAAATCTCAAAGTTTTTGTTGACTTTTAAATAAAATGCTTAATTTTTGTTGACTCGGTCGTTTAAGACTCGGTCGTTTAAGACTCGTCGTTAAGTTTTCATTAGCAGAATTAATTTTCTGTTAACAATCTCCGTTTAAACAAAATGACGACGTTTGGGTTTTATAAAAAACGACATCGTTTTATAAGTTATGAAGAAACAAAATTTCTCAAATCAAACCATAATCCCCAAATCAAACCAAAATCGATTTCAATTTAAGAACCCTAGAATTCTTTCTTCTCCCAAATTAACTCAATCTCTCTTCACGCCTAACCCTAGAATCAGGCTTAGGCGTGAAGTATATGGCTTCGAGGTGAAGATCGTCACGCCTAAGCCACATACACATTTCATCGGCAAACCACGGTCCCTGACGACACTTGATGACTCATCAGAATAGCCACATACACACTTCGTCGACAAACCACGGTTCATGACGACACTTGGTGACACAGAGCTTGAGCTCATCGGAATAGAGAAGAGAGAATTTGGGAGAAGATAGAATTCTATGGTTCTTAGATTGAAATCGATTTTGGTTTGATTTGAGGATTTTTGTTTCCTCATAACTGATAAAACGATGTCGTTTTATTATAACCAAAACGTCGTCATTTTGTTTAAACGAAGATCGTTCAGAGAAAATTAACTCTGCTAATGAAAACTTAACGACGAGTCTTAAACGGTCAAGTCAACAAAAGTTAAGCATTTGATTTAAAAGTCAACAAAAACTTCGAGCTTTGAATGACATTTCAAAAGTTGGAGTTTTTTTGCCACAATTTGAAAGTTGGTGTTTTTTTCGACATTTTTCGCAATTTTTAACTGAACCTTTGGTCAAAGATGAATCGAACATAGAACCTCCAAGCACAAACGCAAACGCAAAGAAACTAGAGACGACGAGTTTACTATGATAAAACGAAACAAAAGAAAATGAAAACGAACAAAATAAATGCATTTAAAGAGTACTTAAGCACGGTTCTATTGTAGAATATTAACACTCCAATAAACAGCTTCTCACCATTGGTATTTGGCACCCTAAAATTGCAATTTCTCAATTTACGTAAATGTGAAGATGATTTGACCGAGTGTAACCTAACCATTGGAAAATTGTACTTGTCAACTTGTTACCAAAAGTGGGAAAAAAAAATGAAATGCTTTTGCAAAGTGTGTCCTGTCATTTTCTGGATTTCACTCGTTGTTCCTTGCCCTTTTCTTTTGTCAAATACTCTTTCTTGAATCTGAAAACTTTGAAAGATGGATTTGAGACTAACCAAATTATTATTATTATTAGTATTATTATTATTTAAATTAACAAGTGGTAAACTTCTTCAAAAAGGAAACCTAATAATTCAGCTTATCAATCAATTAAAGCAGTTTTGTAGACATAATTGCTAACACAATCCAAGAAGGCAAGAACTTGTTTGTTTGCGATCAAATAGTTTGACAAATGATAAAGAAGCTTTTTTCTTACATTACATGAAATGACATGAGATGATTTTGGTTCGGACAAACAAGTGTCTTTTATCAACAGTAGTCTTTCTGTTCACCAGTCTCTTCACAATCCCTTTCTTTGTCTTTTATCAATATATGGGTCCTTTCACTTGATCATTGTGTCTAAATCATTCATTCATTTATCCGGAGAAACCCAAAAATGGAAGTTATTGTTTTTAGATTACGAAACAAGTATTGATGTAACACTACTTTCTTCTTGTAATCCAAGTTTCACCCTTTGGTGTAGTTTAATAGCCTGCAAAAATCCAAATGATTGTAATGCCGTTAGCATTTCCCGGGTCTCGGACCGTCAAAACTATCTATATGAAGAAGTGCACTTTACCTAATAAGGTAATAGATGATCAAGAACAAAAGCACAAAATACGCTATGAGTTTGCAACTTCTTCGATTGGACTTCTTCTCGAAGACCTATTGTGTTTCAAAATCGGTTTTCATTCAATTATAAGTTCTTTGTACAAAACACAAAAGCTCTTTGTACGAAAGGTATTCTACATACCAACTTGAAACGGTTGATGGTTCCTGACATGATTCCCCTCGCAGAATCCATTTTGTTCCCCTAAACGTACAACAACAAACAGGTTAGAAGAAAAGCAAGTGACAAAGATCTACAAACTGAAACATATGAAACCAAACTTCGGCCTTCCTACCACTTTGTCAAGCAAGCGGTTATGATTCTCAACTTCTTCATGTATGTCTCCGGTCACCTGATACGATATTATTTACATGTCAGGAAAACAATTATCGCAAGAGGCTAGAGTAGGAAAAGAATCACATCCAAAAATTAGAACAGAAACGCGATTTGACAAGAGTAGGAAGAGAATAACACCAAAAATGAAAACAAAACCAAAAAGGCATTTTCTTTACGATTAGACCTTTCGAAAGCGAAAGCATTACATCATTGCTCGACGCAAGTCCAAAAGATTCAACTAGGGTCTAGACTGTTACCAAATGCTTAAAGGAATGTTCTTAATCAAACATTTCAAATCAATTCACAATCAAGAAATTGCAGATTGGAAAACGTTTCTAAATCATTATGTTTATGCTTGTGTTGTAAGTTGTAGAGATATTATAACACAGAACATACTCTTTTGAGAAATGAAACTCTGTCCTGCAGATTCTCCAAGGCTTCATCATTATCACGTTCGGTAATATCATGAGAATACGAAGAAGCTCTTAAGCGACCTTCCTCAAGTCCATCAAACAGAGACGTTCTCGAAGCACGATTCTCCCTACAAAACACACATCAGAATCGTTTGGTTCTTATATCATAATAATTTGTCTCAAAATTCTAACAATTCCAAATCAAAATCTTCACACAATTCGAAAACCCCTGAAGAGTGTCGGTGATTCCAAAAAAAAAAAAACAGAAATTGCAGAATAAGAAGGAATCTGATTATTATTATGAACAGATCTGTACGAAATTCGATCGATGAAAGAAGAGAATCAATATCGCTATTGTTTGATCTAAGGATGCAGAGAAAGGAAATCATGAGGAGATCAAACCTTCGATTGTTCATATCTCGAACCATCATTTGCTTCGTCTTCGAATTCACTATCCTAACAAGGAATCGCTCACCATCACACTGTTGCTAAACGGATTCTCGATTTCCAGAAACGCACGAAACCTCTCATACTTGTTTGTTTACAAGTTCCTAAAAGAGATTAAAAAAAAGAAAGAGAGATCTTATTGGGCTTAACCCGGCCCACTAACTCGATTAATTGGGTTCGAGGAGAAAATTGGGTGAAATTCTATTTCCAACCGTATTGGATCCACACACTTGAGTGGCCGAGTGGGTAACATGAAAGCTATTTTGTAATGGATTTTTGTGTACTCTAATAAACGATAGCAACATGAAATTTGACTTCTTTTATTTTTTCTAAAATATTACAATGTATCTTCTAATCCAAAGCTAGAAACTACCTCTCTTAGGCTCAATAGTTACTTAACACAATTATTGAAATTTTGTTTTTGTTAACCAAACTGGTAAGCCAGTTAAAGAAAGAGTTGTTTATAGAAAAATAATAACTTTAGAACGTGCATGAAAAATTTAGACTACCAGTAACAAGAGAACCCAAACTTCATCTAAATTAAGGTTCATATGCATTTTTCCACTTCACGGCAAGCAAGGAAAGCCTCAATGAAAGCAGCATAGAGATTTATTTTAGAAACCCATCCGATTTTGTTTTTTACGACCGATCGATCCAAGTTGGTCGGATCCACGACAATTGATTTTTCACTCTCAATGATTTTTACTAAAAAGGTGAAGCTAAGCTCCGGTAGCTGTTTGTAGATAGTTGTGCATCGCACACTATCCTAGTCTAAATTGGTGTCCTTCTTGCAGAATGATACAATTTCGCTAACTAATCATATTAAGCATCTACGCATGACTTCTCATGTATCCCATACAATTTATGCGGCGTAGAAACGAACACCACTACAATGAAAGCTATATTCATGAGATTCTTCAAGTTTATTAAAAATTTTAGTCTTCCTTACTCAAATTTTAATGACTACATACCTACATTTCTTGTTTTTCATTATTAAGTATAGATTGGTGCACAACAAATACATCTATCGATGATCATTTGTTGAACATCTTGTTACGGCGAAGCATTATTATCATACTGGACCTGAAAAATTCATGGTTCATTATCTGCAAGGACCGAACCATGCAGATGATGGTAATTTTGTGCATCCAGAGCTTGTATTGGATCTACAAGCTTGAGCTCGAGTGAGTTTTCTCTCTATGAGTGACTTTCTTCTAAAAAAAATCTTTAGCTACTTGTTTATGGATTCTAATGAACTCTAATAATCGATAGCAACATGAAGATTGAGATTTTTTCTCTTTCTAAAATATTACAATGTTATTTGATAATCCAATAATAGAAGTGGACTTGGATAATACCTCTATTACGCTCAACAGTTATTTAACACAACTATAACTGGAATTTTTTACCAACCAAATTATTAATTAAAAGATGTTATCGTAATTGGTAAGCCAATCAAAGGAAGAGTTGTTTACAACAAAAAAATTAGTAACTTTATGACGTGTTGAACATGCCAAACAGTTTGCCTTTAACTTATAAAGACGAGATATCGAAACAAATAAAAAAACGTTTGCCTATAACTATAATTTTAAAAAAAAAATTTCATATGTGATCTTTTAAAGCATTATATATGATGAAAACCGGTTACAATGTATAAAACGAAAACTGATGATAAAGAGACGACATTTCTAGATTTTTCTAAGATTATTACGATTAAAAATGAAAAGATACAGAGATAAAAAGATGTAATATTCTAAAGTAAAAACAAAAAAAAGACAACTTTGTGACTTTTTAGTTTTTACTTTAGAATGTTACGTATTAAAGTAAAAAGATACGTAACATTATGAAGTGAAAAGATTCTTGATTTTAAAAGTTGCTTTGTTTTGTTATTCATTACATTTAGTTGGCAGATTTTGGTCTCAAAATAAAATCAAGAATCCAACAAGAATTTTACTGTTAATTTATGACTGAATTCTGATTCATCATGGGTTGGGATACATCACAATACATCACTTTTAGTTCACTTCCATTGATTATTAGAATCGCTTAATTATGCGGTAATCCCAAAACAGCGTGTAGGTGTTTTTGTGCCATTAAAACCAAAGAAACGACGACAAAAAAAAAACCCAAAGAAACAAACAGATGTCTCGCCTCCAAGATCACCATCATCATCATTCCTTGTATGTCTCTCCATCTATCGTCTCCTCTTTCTCGTAATCTCCGGGAACTTGAGAGGGACCGGTAAGGTAGCAAGCACAATTGACTTGTCACGCGTAATTTTGCAGCCAAGGTTCTCAAAATGCTTCCTCACATCCACTTTGCTCATCCTAAGATCTTTAGCTATGTCTTCTGGGTTGGTCTTGAAGTTATCCACGTGAAGGGCAAGGACAAGTATGTATCTTATCAAAAGGTTGATCCTATCAATAGGTATCTTGTCCGATTCAGGATCCTTGAACAAACTCATACATTTCTCACGGATCATTCCCGGAAACCTATGGTCTTTAGCCGAATCGAAACCATTCATTGAATTCATGTCCTTAAACTTAACCATATGTGTTAGAAGTGATAAGACACCACAAACCGTCTGCTTCTCAGTCTCGTCCTGCAAAAAAAATGAAATCAAAATGAAAATGTATATATGTCTATTTCCAGGAAAATTATTAAAATGAAAATGTTACCTTGATAGCTCGCAACTTGTACCATCTATTGCTCACAAATACAGGGTAATTATCAGTCACTGCTTCAGTTTCTTGCTGCAGAAGCAAGTAAATATCTTGAAGGAAGAGCCATTCTCCTTTTTCAATGATCTTTTGTATAGGATAAGCTTCACTTGGAATCGTCACAGAGGTATCGTAAGGAGGTATGTTGCGTGCAACAATTGAATTGCTTTTAAGAGCACTTGTCTTAACATTTACTTTGTTAAGTTTCCCTTTAAGTACCTCTTTTGTCGCAGGATCATATCCTAGGTTTAAGGCTCGCTTCTTCTTGTCCTGCATTGAGTAATACATTTATCATCTACTTACATATAGTCCTCTCAACAATCTCAATACCGCATTCCGAAATAGGTACTAATTAATGAGATTCAAACAAGGGATTAAGCAAATGTTATGAGTATTGGATCTTTATATAGGAAACAAGTTACACACATAGAAAAAGATGTAAAGATAAGAAAGGCATACCCGATTAATAACCTGCACCGAACAAAACCGTTTGGTAAGTTTTTTCGTTGCTTTTCGTTTTAGTCGTTCTTCTTCGGTAAGTTCTGACATGTCCTCATTTCCTGAAGATTCGGTATCCGAACTTACTGAAGCTTCCGAATCGACTATTTCTTTAATTTTAACTCTTGGCTCCAATCTGAGTATCTGCAAATGAAACCCAAAACTTCAGTTCTAGATTCTCTAGAGGAAACTATATATATTCTTTCTTAAGGAAACATCACTCTTTTATTTTATGTTTTTCACAAACCATACTCTCAAACCATAGATAAAAGCACACTAATACATGCAAGCTCGACTAACTCCACAAATATGCAAGCTTGTGGAACACATATGGATACTATGTTAAACATATATAATGAACTTAAAAGACCGGAACTAAACCCAAAGTTTCTACTATAGACTCGAAGTGGTTTGCACAACGGTACAAGTAGATTACAAGAATTCAAGATTCAACCTTATTATGAGCAATGGGAAGAATTTTCAATGTATGAGTCTCTTTATTAAGAACACCTAGTTTATAGACACAAGTCTGTCTAGCCGTTTGTTCGCCGGTGTAATTCGAGCCAACGAACTCCACGTTTGAGTCAGGTGGGCTAACCACAACCTGAAGCCTCTTCTTCGACTCATCCTTATGCTTATAAACCGTAACCTTAGGAGTTTCTCTGACTCCAGATTCTGAATTTTTAGCGAAAGGATCGTATCCTGAAGCGAAATAAGCGACAATCGGAGGGACTCTATCAGACTTGTGCGATATTTGCTTGATCTTAATCTTCATTCTCTTGCCTTCGTCGTGATTCTATGGAAACTCACCAAAAAATTATTTAACCCTAAATTTGGTGATCGAGATTGTTTGTTTATACCCTAACCTAGTTTTACCCTAAGCTTTAATCCGACTGAAAAAAGATCTCACACCGTTATAACGACGTATACGGTATGTCGGTGTCTAACCCTGGCTTAATTTTATTGTAGATTAAAACAACGCGTAGTTTTTTTCCAATACAACAAAACTACACGTTGTTTGTGAAGATTCCAATTTACACTGATCTAACGGACTAACACTCAATGCTTTGGCAACATATGGATTCTATTTTTTCTTGATATGTCAAACTATCAATTAGTTTTCATACTTCAAGTTAAATATCTATGGGGCTAGTTTCACTATCAACAGTTAGAGGTTTTTCAACACTTGTATTTTTTTCTTTCTTTTTTTCAATTAGATTACGAGAAAAAGTTTCCTCCTTCAATTCAAACTAGCCGGGAGTTTGGCATATTTAACTTGAGTAACAACAAAAACTAACACAAATATTTTGTTTTTGTTACCCTCACTATGATAACTTGCGAACACTCGATGATATTGTATATGTAAAAAGTAAAAAAAAAAAAAAAAAACCATTTACATCAACTACAAAAAAATACTTCAATTTTGACTATCAATTTGGTCTAAAATTAGTAAAAACAGCTATTTCTGACTACTATTTGATCAAAATCGATTCGTAAAAAATCAATGGTCGCAAATGGATTTTGGTCAGAAAATAGTCAAAATGCTTTGACCAATAAAAATGGTCAAAAATTTGGTTCTCACCAACAAAGTGGTCGAAAGTTTTTGACCAATCAAAATGGTCAAAAGGTTGGTTCTGATCAATGAAGTGGTCAATAGTTTTTGACCAATCAAAATGATCAAAAATTTGATTATGACCAATAAAATCGTCGAAATTTTTTTGATCAATCAAAATAGTCGGAACTATATATTTTGTCCCATTTTAGACCATATATTTTAACCAATTTTTGACCAACTTAAATATTCAATTTTTAAAAAAAAATTGTATTCGGAAATATTGAAATTCAGATTTAAAATATTTGATTCATAATAATTCAAATAAAATTAAATATTTTAAAACAATTAAAATATAAAATATTTCAAAACAAATGTATTCAAAAATATTAAAATTAAAATTTAAAATATTTGATTCATAATAATTTTAAAATATCTACTCAATCAGCGATTAAAATATTTTAAAAATCAACTATCTGGGCCATGGTAAGCCCATTTATGTTTTGCACAATGGAGAAAGTGTTATTTTATAGAGAAAGTCAAAATTTTATCCCTGCCATATTGGCGATGTGGGACAAATACAATAGAGGTGTTCTCCTCAATATTTGGTCGATTGTGTTGTGACCAATTTCTGTCAAGTATTTATTCGTAAAAAGTTACTCACGAAGTTTCGACCAATTTTGTTTGAGTCGATAAATGGTAAGAATATTTTAACTATTTATTGACCACTTGTATTAGTAAAAAAAGTTTGATCATAATTTGACGAGTTTAAATTTTCATAATTTTTTGGTCGAAAATTTGTCAACAAATATTTTGACCATTTTATTGGTAAAAAATTAACGTGTTTTCTTGACTAATTTTCAACTAATTTTTTTTTTTGTCGCAAGTTTTCGACCATTTTTTGATAAACTTATGAATCTGTTAAAAATTGGTGGAAAAATTGGAAAATTTTTGACCAGTTTTCGATTCATATATTTCATCATATTTTTTTGACTAATTTATAACAAAAATAAGCATTCGTCTAAAATTGATCGAAAATGATCAAAATAGATTCTGACCACAAAAATATAGGTAAAAAATTGATATGTTTTCTTGTAGTGATCGTGGTGATTTTTATACCATTTGCAAGTTACAACATTTATCTAATTGTTAAATATGAAACAGCACAGTGGATAGATAGATAGATGGAATTTGATCTCTGCTTTCAACTAACTCAACCTAAACATAGCAAGTAGCCGAGTACTCAACCACCAAGATCATAATAATTGGTACGATTTATTATTTTCTAACAAGTAGCCGAGTACGAAAATTTGTAATTGATAAAATAAATAAAAAATAGATTAGAGCGTTATAGCTTCTAATTAACCTCTTATTACCAAGTCGAATTTACATCCGACGCATTCATTAGGTACATGTTGTACTGCAAGCAAAGACAATGAGGTACACTTTTCCAACCTGAATTTGAGATAAACATTTACAACCTGAGTTCGATTGCTCTTGAAACACTTTTACCTCCATTTGGCCAGTCGAAATAGTGCTACACGTTAGGCCTATCAGAAAATCCGGTGAGCGGGCTATTCGACAGCTATATTCATCATGGAAAACTAGTCTGGTGGTTAAAACCATAATCACCCTAATTATAAATGGAAAAACCAAAAAAAAAGACCGTTCAATGAGGGAAAGTCACCTTCCAAAATAACTTGCATGTATTTAACGAAAGAGTTAGTGAACTAACTACACCAATCATGCTGATCTCTTATCGAAACAAATCTGCTAAAAACTTGTCCATGTGCTCATGGTAAAATAGTATAACATTTAAAAGATAAATGTCATTAATATAGATTTGATATCAGAATAAGAAAATACATACGGGTATAAATACTTCTACATGTTAATGAATAAAATAAATATTTACGAATTATTATTTTATGGTATCAAAGTAATGTGTGGTTAAAACTACATTGATAAAGCTGTTCATATCAAACTAAGTTATACCGATAAAATATGAATAATTTAACCATTGATAAATTCTTTATCATCACCCATCAGACTAAGTACGGAAAAAATTATACTCATAGTTGCGAAAGGAGAAAATGGTAGTAATGTACGAAATAAAGGGACCCCAAAATAAACTAACAATTTCTTACAATATCTTTTACAGCAAGAAAAGTCACATGTTGTCTCGTTCTGCATTTAATAACACGGTGAGACCAAAAATAGTTGGGAAGATTACCAAATTTAAGACCTTTAGGTGGTAAATTACATCTAATAAATATACGGTCGGCTCTCTTATCTTCCATATACTAACTCTTTCTCCTCTTATCACATCCTAAATCAATAAATCCTTCACCATGTGTACGTTAGAGAAACGCGGCGATCTCTTTCACCTAACCCTAACCGGCGACGACGAGCACCGATTACACCCTGACACAATCGCCTCCATTCTCTCCCTTCTTGATCAAGCCAAATCTGAATCCACTCGTGGTTCCGTCCTCATCACCACCGCTCATGGAAAGTTCTTCTCCAACGGCTTCGATCTCGCTTGGGCACAATCAGCTGGATCCGGAGCTATAGGTCGGATGCATCAAATGGTCGAATCCTTTAAGCCGGTGGTTGCAGCACTCTTCGAACTCCCCATGCCCACGATAGCCGCCTTGAACGGCCACGCGGCCGCCTCGGGGCTGATCTTTGCACTAAGCCACGACTATGTTTACATGAGGAAAGACCGTGGGGTTCTGTATATGAGCGAGGTGGACATTGGGCTTCCCGTGCCGGATTATTTCTCGGCGTTGGTCGTGGCTAAGATCGGGACGAGCATTGCGAGGCGAGAGCTGTTGTTGAGTGGGAAGAAGCTGAAAGGAGAAGAAGCGGTGGCTCTAGGGATCGTGGACTCCGCGGCGTACGATAGCGCTGAAGGTGTGGTGGAGGCTACGGTGAGCCTTGGAGAAAGTTTGGCGGCCAATAAATGGAGCGGTGAAGTGTATGCATCAATCAGGAAGAGTTTGTATCCGGAGCTTTGTAAGATGCTTGATTTAACGGCCAAAACTCCCAACCTCTAAATTTGTCTTCTAGTTCTTGTGGGAGAGAAATGTTTGAAAAGCTATTGCCGACAAAAGTCAACGTCTATTTCTCTAATTGTAGCTGTTTCATACAAAAAATCTAAATATAAACTGTCTTTTAAAAAAAAAATTAAGTTGATATTTTAACAATATTTAGAAAGACTAATCCCTTTACTATTAAAAGAGAAGTACAATTAGTAAAAAAAATTCTACAGATTAATGAGTAGTTGATTATGATGAATGAACATAAAAGACAGTTTCCAATTTCATTTTTATCGAATTCTTAATTCTTCCGCAAACTATTTTCCCTTGCTACCTTAAAGCTAATACATCCATATCCTTTGCAAGATGTCTAGGTACATGCTTATATGAGAAATTAAGGTGTGACATAGGTTGCAATGTCTGATCTGCACCAAGCCACTTCATCCCATAACCAAATGTTTTTAAGTGTATGAGATTTAGTATGCACAGAAACGAAAACCATTTTTATATAAACAAAAATCAAACCATCATATAAACCAAAACTTATAGGACCGACATGAGCTATTCAGATAGAAATTTAACTAATCGGAAAATACAAGGACTTTAGTTGCTAATACCTATACTTGTTTTTAGATAAAGGTCTCTCTTTTACATAAACAAATCTGATTTTTTTTCACGCATTTCAATTTCATCTTCTTCTTCTTCTCTGAATCATGTGCACGTTAGAGAAGCGTGGCGATCTCTTCTTCCTAACCTTAACCGGAGACGGTGAACACAGATTCCATCCCGACACGATCTCCACCATCCTCACCCTTCTCGAACAAGCCAAATCTCAATCCACTCGTGGATCTGTCCTAATCACAACCGGTCATGGAAAATTCTTCTCAAACGGATTCGATCTCGCTTGGGCGCAATCCGCTGGATCCATAACCGGATCCACAAACCGGCTTAAACAAATGGTTCAATCATTTAAACCGGTTGTAGCATCGCTTCTCGATCTACCGATGCCTACAATCGCCGCCGTGAACGGTCACGCCGCCGCCGCGGGATTGATGCTCGCTCTAAGTCATGATTACATCTTCATGAGGAAAGACCGTGGTGTTCTCTACATGAGCGAGGTGAACATCGGGCTTTCGATGCCGGATTATTTCGCGGCGATGGTTAGGGCTAAGATTGGGACGAGTGCGGCGAGGAGAGAGCTTTTGCTGAGCGGGAAGAAGATTGGAGGAGAAGAAGCGGTGGTTTTGGGGATCGTTGACTCGGCGGCGCATGATAGCGTTGAAGGTGTTGTGGAGGCTACTGTGCGCCTTGGTGAGAAATTGGCGGCCAGGAAATGGAGTGGTGAGGTTTATGCATCAATAAGGAAGAGTTTGTATCCTGAGCTTTGTGGTTTGCTTAATTTAGAGGCTAGAATCTTTGCATCTCCTAAGCTCTAAAAGCAAAGGTTTTTGAAGAATTAAAACCAACATTGTTGGAACTAATAAATTATGATCACAATAGTGTATTTCTATTTGACATTAGAGAAACTTGTTCTTTTCAACTTTGATATCCAAAGCTTTATATCTTGGATAAGATTTACAAATCAACTATATACGTAATGTTTACTTGTATATTTGTGGATGGAGAAACCCAAATGGTGAAATGTAATTTTGACAATCTCCAAAATGGTAACCAATAATAGACATTTGAAAAGAGATTGTTGAAATTGTTGATAACTATGAATTTGTTGTAAAATAGAGAGAAAGAGAATGGGGAAATTCGTATATTCTTTCATTAATCAAGTATCCTTTATATAAGGATCAATACATGTGATAAAAGGAAGTTTCCTTTTCCTAAGAGAAAAGGAAATTACTTTCCTTTTCCTAAAGAGAAAAGGAAATTGCCCTATGACTAAGTATAGATGGTCCGGACCGGGCTATACTAGACCAGAACCGGTTATGACAATCCACTATGATTTATAACACTCCCCCTTGGACGTCATAACCGGAATGGGCTTGTAACACGCTTTGGACGTTGCCTCATTAAAACCTTACCAGGAAAACCCAATTGGGATAAAACCGTGGTGAAGGAAAAAGAGTACAACACGTATTACTCCCCCTGTTCGAAACCTCACTGAAGGTCTTTCAGTCGACGCATTCCAATCTGATGAGTTAGCTTCTTGATCGTTGAGGCTGGAAGCGACTTGGTGAATAGGTCCGCTGAATTTTCACTTGACCGTACTTGTTGCACTTGAACTTCTCCGGTTTTCTGCAAATCATGTGTGAAGAAGAACTTTGGCAAGATGTGCTTCGTCCTATCACCTTTGATGTATCCGTCCTTAAGCTGTGCTATGCATGCTGCGTTGTCCTCGTATAGAACGGTTGGTTTCTGCTTTCCTTCGGTCATCCCACAATCAACTCTTATGTGCTGGGTCATTAGCCTTAACCAAACACATTCACGGCTGGCCTCGTGAATAGCCAATATCTCCGCATGGTTGGATGATGTAGCCGCAATGGTCTGTTTCATAGATCGCCAGGATATGGCCGTCCCACCATAGGTAAAAACATAACCTGTCTGAGACCGAGCATTGTGTGGATCCGAAAGGTAACCTGCATCAGCAAAACCAATTAAACCGTCTTTGGATTGGTTAGTATAAAACAGACCCAAATCTCTCGTTCCTGATAGGTAACGAAGAATATGTTTAATCCCGTTCCAGTGCCTTTGGGTCGGACATGAGCTGAATCTAGATAGCAAATTCACGGCAAAACATATATCTGGCCTAGTGTGGCTCGCCAGATACATTAAAGCTCCTATGGCACTGAGATATGGTATTTCGGGACCAAGGACGTCTTCATCGTCCGTCTTAGGACCAAATGGATCTTTCTTTAGATCAAGAGATCTCACGACCATGGGGCTAGACAATGGGTGAGATTGGTCCATGTTAAATCTCTTGAGTACCTTTTCTGTATATGCCATTTGATGCACAAGGATTCCATTGTTAATGTACTCAAGTTGTAATCCCAAATAGAACTTTGTTTTTCCTAAGTCTTTCATCTCAAATTCTTTCTTAAGATATTCAATTGTTTGAGAAATTTCCTTAGAGGTTCCCATGATGTTCAGGTCGTCCACGTACACAGCAATGACCACGAATCCCTTATCAAATTTCTTTATGAAAATACACGGACTGATGGGGTCGTTCTTATAGCCTTCTTTCACTAGGTACTCACTTAGTCTATTGTACCACATCCGACCTGACTGTTTCAAACCGTAAAGAGCTTTATTCAATCTTATACAATGTTGTTCCCGGGAACTTGTCTTATCTTTGAGCTCAATACCCTCTGGGATTTTCATATATATCTCATTATCCAGTGGACCATATAAGTATGCTGTCACTACGTCCATTAGCCGCAAATCCAAATTTTCTCTTATAGCCAGACTTATTAAGAATCTAAAAGTTGTAGCATCCACCACAGGGGAGTACGTCTCCTCATAGTCTATTCCTGGTCTCTGTGAGAATCCTTGTGCAACTAGCCGTGCTTTGTATCTCACGATTGCACCATGTTCATTCCTTTTCCTCACAAAGACCCATTTATGTCCAACTGGTTTAATGTCATAGGATGTCCGGATTATTGGACCAAAGACATCTCTTTTCCTTAATGAATTTAACTCCACATTTATAGCTTCTTTCCATTTAGTCCAATCTTTACTCTGAGTGCACTCATATATTGATGTGGGTTCTGGATCCTCGGTTATGTCCATAAGTTCAAGTACTACCTTAAATGCAAATATATCATCAATTTCTACACACTTTCTGTTCCATTGTATTCCGGACATAACATAATTTATTGAGATCTCATTGTTATCAGGAACTTCAGGGCCATGAAGCTCGGCGTCCCGAGCCTCATTGTTTGGTACCATCGGTTCGGTTATGTCTGGGGTTCCCTGGACCTCGGATTCCTTAACCACGGATTCAGCACCTTTCTTTAATTTCCGAGGGTTCTTATCTTTGGAACCTATTGGCCGGCCACGTTTTAATCGTGTTTGAGACTCTGTAGCAACTTGATTGTGTCCCTCTTGGACATCAATACGAATTGGTGCATTAACAGCTGGTATATATGACTTAGTTACTCTCTTCGGGTCAGCAAAGGAATCTGGCAATTGATTAGCTAGCTTTTGTAAATGTATTATCTTTTGGACTTCTAATTCGCATTCTTGAGTCCGAGGATCTTGCCATGTTGAAGACGTTTGATTCCATGTAATTTCCTTTACCAGCTCATTATTATCTCCTCCTAGTGTTGGATAAGTGGATTCGTCAAAATGACAATCCGCGTACCTGGCCTTAAATAGATCACCCGTGGTTGGCTCAAGGTACTTAATAATCGTGGGAAAATCATATCCAACATATATCCCCATCCTCCTTTGAGGGCCCATCTTTGTTCTCTGTGGTGGTGCAATCGGTACATAAGTGGCACATCCGAATGTCTTAAGATGGGATATGTCTGGCTCTTGACCCTTGATCAATTGTGATGGGGAATACTTATGTTCACTAGATGGCCTGATGCGAATTAACTCTGCTGCATGTAAAATCGCATGTCCCCAAGCTGAGACCGGGAGTTGTGATCTCATAAGCAATGGTCTGGCTATTAATTGTATGCGTTTAATAAATGATTCTGCCAAGCCGTTTTGTGTATGTACATGTGCCACAGAATGTTCAACACTTACCCCCATGGACATACAATAATCATTAAATGCTGGGGACGTAAATTCACCAGCATTATCAAGGCGTATAGTTTTTAAAGGAAAATCTGGAAAGTGTGCCCTTAACCGTATTATCTGGGCAAGTAATCTTGCAAACGCCAAATTTCTAGTTGACAACAGGCAGACATGTGACCATCTCGTGGATGCATCAATAAGGACCATAAAATATCTGAACGTCCCACAAGGTGGGTGTATTGGTCCGCATATGTCTCCTTGTATTCTTTCCAGAAAGTTTATTGTTTCCTTAGTTACTTTAACTGGTGACGGCCTAGTAATGAGTTTCCCTAGTGAACATGCTTCACACGTGAGATTCTTTGGGATAACTCTTCTTTCTTTCAATGTGTGCCCATTAGTATTTGTTAATAGTTTTCGCATCATGTTAGAACCGGGATGGCCAAGCCAGTTGTGCCAAAGAGTGAAATTCTCGGTAAACGCCTTGTTTACCGTGGCATTTGCTTCTATCATACTGATCTTAGCACAATAAAGGCCTGTAGAAACGGCAGGTATAGTCTCTAGGACTTTCTTATGGCCTTGGGCAATTTCGAATATTTGAAGAAACTCTTTGTTACCTTCGCCCTTAGTTTCAACATGAAGGCCATTCATTCGGATATCTTTAAAACTCACTTAGCTTCTCTTTGAGCTGGGTGAATATAATGCATCAGAAATTTCTAGATGTGTGCCCTTAGGTAACAAAACATGGGCCTGGCCGTGCCCTTCAATCATATTTGCTATACCCGCAATGGTGGTCACATTTGCCCTTTTAAGTGTAAGATCAATGAAATATCTTTTGTCTTTTAGAATCGTGTGGCTTGACCCACTGTCCACAACGAACACATCCATATCATCATTCATTCTTCAAAATAATAAACACATCTTAGAGACTTTAAAATAACACCCTTTTTTCATTAAGTTCAAAATAATAGCAAAATCCAAAACATAAACTAGAAAACGTAAATGCAAATCATAAAAGCAAACATAAAACAGAAAATTGATGACGATGGAAAAACAACTTGGTCACTTAAGTAAATCTGAGGTTTCAAAGTTTGTCTGGTCATCTTGCTTATGAGCAAAATCTCCTTCGTTATCATGCTGGATCATATGGGTTTCTGGATTCTTCCCTTTAAGGCTTTCTTGGTAGAGGTTAACTAGATGCCTGGGAGTCCGACATGTCTTAGCCCAATGATTGCTCATTCCACATCGATGGCATACAGATTTTGTGGTTGAGTTTTGTGGTTGAGAAGAGATACCACGGTTAGAATCAGTTCGGTACCCGCGACCTCGACCTTTTCCGCGGTTAAAGTCGTTTTGGAACCCGCGGCCTCGGCCGTAAGGATGAAAATGGCCACGGCCACGTCCTTGCCATCTCCCCCCACTTCCACGGCCACTTTGTCTATACTCTCTTTGGACGTGGTTAGTTTCTTTCTCAGATTCTTTCTTTGCATTTGTGGCCACATTTGCTTCAGGAAGTGGGGCTGATCCAGGAGGTCTCAATTCACTGTTTCTCATTAATAATGTATTGTTCTGCTCGGCCAGTAATAGACATGAGATAAGCTTTGAGTATGTCTCAAAACCTTTTTCACGGTATTGCTGTTGTAACAATACGTTGCTTGTGTGGAAGGTGGAAAAAGTCTTTTCCAACATGTCATTATCAGTTATCTTCTCACCACACAGTTTCAATTGTGAAACTATCTTAAACATGGCCGAGTTATATTCTTCCACGGACTTGAAGTCCTGGAACCTGAGATTCCTCCAATCATAATTGGCCTTTGGTAACAACACCGTTCTATGGTGGTCATATCTTATTTTCAACTCATTCCAAAGGTCCAGAGGATCTTCAATAGTTAGGTATTGGTCTTTGAGACCCTCAGCAAGATGATGGCGAATGATCGATATTGTTCTGTATCTATTCTTTTCGTTTTCATCATTACCCGCAGTGATACATTCGCCAAGTCCTTTTGACTTTAAATTTATCTTTGTGTCCAACGCCCACTGTAGGTAATTGTCTCCAGAGAGATTGAGGGCAACATAATCCAAGTTGCTTATTTTCGACATCTGAAACATACATCTTATTTTCTAAATATCATGAAAATTAAAGTCCATGTTTATAATGCAAAACAAGCCGCGGATGTATGATGCTTATCAAACAAGTCTTATTTTCTAACAAGATTAATCTAACATAATATATCTATATGTTCATGATGCAAACCTATCATGCAAATTCTAAACCGTTCATGTTGCTCAGGTTTTAATATGGCAGGATATTAAATAGAATATGTTCGGTCAATTGCTAAGGCGTATGCAGGTGAAAGATGACGATGTAGTTTCAGTATTAAGATAATTAATCAGGTTTAATAATCAATCATGGCAATTAAATCAATCAAACTAGCACACGGATTCAATTCAATTAGGTTACACAACTAAATTCGATTTTAGGTTAAATATGCGAATTAGGGTTTCAAGCGATTTTAGGGTTTTGCTAAAATTAGGGTTTCATGTAAATTAGGTTTTCATAACGTGAATAATTATGAATTATGATGAAAGCAATCAAACGATCAAAAATAAGAACAAGAATGATTCTGATTTTAGGGTTTCTACGGTTTAGGGTTTTATGGTCCTTTAGGGTTTTAACGTGAACAATTATGGATCAGGATGAAGACAATCAATCAATCAAATAATAATAAGAGCGAGCATGATTCAGATTTAGGATTTAGGGTTCAGATTTAGGATTTAGGATTTAGGATTTAGGGTTCTTTAGGTTTTAGATTACTTACCTTAACCTCCGATTTTGTTTGAATGGATTGTGAAGGATGCTTCTAGTTCGCCGTAACCTTACTAGGCTGTATGAACTTTTCTTGTTGAGATCGAGCTGAGCTTTGTTCGGATTTGTTGATGGTGGGTGAGAAAATCGGAAATTAGGGTTTTTTTTAATGAGAATCGGATTTTAGGGTTTTTAGCTTAGGGATTTAGAAACAATCGTGCTGATAACGTGTTGTAAAATAGAGAGAAAGAGAATGGGGAAATTCGTATATTCTTTCATTAATCAAGTATCCTTTATATAAGGATCAATACATGTGATAAAAGGAAGTTTCCTTTTCCTAAGAGAAAAGGAAATTACTTTCCTTTTCCTAAAGAGAAAAGGAAATTGCCCTATGACTAAGTATAGATGGTCCGGACCGGGCTATACTAGACCAGAACCGGTTATGACAATCCACTATGATTTATAACAGAATTTTTTTTGTCATTAACTCATTGAGATTATGAAATTTGAAAACATATATGACACAACAAACACATTAAGATAAACTATGGGTCTAAATGATAACAACATAAATCTGGCTTAATTTTGTTGAATTGCAGATACTAGCTGAATTTTTAGTGATTTTTTTACGGAATCTGGTAGAATATATTGAAATATAAATGGTAACAGATGAATCTGACTGATTTTATTTTATTTGAAAAATAATACTTGTGTAAAACTATAAAAATTAGTTAAATAATTTATTAGTTAAATAAACTAACAAAATAATAATTTTTACATTTATATTTAATAATTGTATTAAACATAAAATAACAACATAATATAAAGAGAAAGCTTGCGATTCAAAAAAATTAAAAATAAATTTATCTTACAAAAAAAAAAGTTAATACAAAGTTTTGTTTTACAATGCTGGTAGAGCTATCGAATTCCCATTCAATTAGTAAAATTTGCGCTAATAATTGAATTTTCTATTAAAAATTTTTTTTATGTTTTTAAAAAATGATTAAATTCGTACAAACAAAAAGTCGAATCGAACCAAACCAAAAATATTTAAATTAAAATAGATGAACACGATCTTTATTTTAAAAATAATAAAACTACTTAAGTTATCTAAAAATTCTACAATTACCATAATTATTTTTTCCAAACAAAAATATCTATAAATTATCTAAAATGATTTGTAATTACATAAAATACCCAAATATGATAAAGTCTTTACGTTTTTTTATTATGATTTTAAATATCCAATATCATATATATTATATTTATATTATCCAATTTATTTTTAAAAAATTATTTTTAGATGTACTTTTGATTTCCTAAATATTATTGTCTAATTCAAATATTCGCTTTTATCCAATCTATTATCCAAAATAAACACGTTTATACATTATTGGGTGTTCAAAAAATTACCGAATCTAGTTGAATTCAACTTAATCTTGCAATATCTTTTTTGCTGAATTGCTGAAGTTAGCTGAATCTGACAAAATTTATTTACATAGCAAATAGTAAGTACATAATTGCTAAATCTAGCTGAATTATTTTTATGTGTCACCATTTACATCCTATATTAAATTATATAATCCAGTAAAATATATTATATATAATATACAATATATTATTAGTTTTCAACATTATACTATAACTCCAGTAAAAATAATTTCTGAGTTCACCATTATCAGCACATAAAATAAATATTTAACCATGTGGATTTCCATTCATCAATATATAATATTTTATCATTTTAACTATTACCATTATCAGTTTATCCAAATATCAAAGAACCCACCAAAATTATAAATTGTAGTTTTCATGAATTTTCACTCAAAAGCGGTCATAAACTTTGTTTATATTGAATACTCGGAAATCGAAACTAGCATGGAGTGATGTTTGTTGAATTAAAGAAGCGGGAGGATTGGGCATACGACCACTACGGGAAGTGAATCCGGTTTGTTGTCTAAAATTGATTTGGCGACTGGTTTCGACAAACCTATCTCTTTGGGTTCGATGGATCAAGGCCTATCTCATTCGAAATGGCTCGTTTTGGTCTATAAGAGATAATACTTCTTCTACGTCTGGATCTTGGATATGGCGAAAGATTCTGAAATATATGGAGGTTGCAAGTCAATTTCACAAAGTTGAGATAAGGAATGATGAATCGACTATGTTCTGGCATGACACACGGTCACATTTGGGGAATTTATTGAATATTATGGGAGCAAGAGGTATAATTGATCTTGGTATTCCAGCTACGTCCTCTGTTAGGACTATTTTGGATACCCATAGAAGGAGACGACATCGAGTGGATGTATTGAATGAAATTGAAGAGGAAATTCAAAAATTACATGAGAGGCGTTCTAGTGAGGCGGATCAACACCTTTGGCTAAGGAAGACAAGATTTTATAAGCCTAAATTCATAGCCAAAGACACTTGGGCTCAAATTCGCGTACAACATCCGAGAATACAATGGTCGGCCGGAATTGGTTTAAATATCGGACTCCAAAGTTTGCTTTTATCGCTTGGTTAGCTATACATAATCGGTTAACTACGGGTGATCGAATGAAGCTCTGGAATTCAGGTATATCAGATACATGTGTATTATGTGCATCTCATTCGGAAACGCGAGATCATCTCTTCTTCGCATGTCAATACTCTCAAGCAGTTTGGACGCAACTTGTTGATGGACTATTTAGGCAAAGATTCGTTGCTTATTGGACCTCCATTCTAACAATCATTGATAATTCTCAAACCTCCCACATTGAAGATTTCTTAATTCGGTATGTGTATCAAACAACCATCTCATATATATGGAAGGAGCGGAATGGAAGGCAACATGGTGAGCTTCCAATTTCGACGTATCACTTGCAAGGATCATAGATAAAATACTAAGGAACCGAATCAAAACTATTCGTACGACAGATTCTAACAACATGATTACTTCTTTTTCTGATGTAATATATACACGGTCACTGTGGAAGCTGAATTCCGCACTGAATATTTGTATGTGAATTCGTAGAAGAAAATTTGGTCCTAAGAAATGTCTATAAATTCAACGTGTAACGCCCGTGAACCAAAAATTAGAGTGTTTGATGCAATTTTTGGAGGGTGTCGATCGACACTAGTAATTGTCGGTTCGATCGGTTTGATTTTAAATCGTTTGGTTAAGATGAAGGCAAGGTTCAGGAAGTGGTTCGAGAAGCAGCTCGAGGATTGAGCTTATTTTGATAATTCACAGTTTCAGAGTTTAGCAGTGTTGCTATGTGGTTTTTGGATTATGTATTTTCGTTTGAGGATATAACGATTTTGAGTTGAGATTTATGAGTATTTCTTATGGTTTGAGATTTATAAGATGAGTATTTCTTATGGATTGAGATTTATAAGATGAGTATTTCTTATTGTTGGGCTTGTATTGTCATGAGGTATGTGTTTTGAGAGTTTGGAAATAGAGGTTTTATGAGAAATTAAAATTTGTCTATTTTTTAGGCTCTGGGAATAGAGGTTTTACGAGGATTTAAAACTTGTCTATTTCTGAGAGACCTTAGTGAAACTTCCTGGGTGATTGGATTATTTAGAGTTGACCTGAGGATTGGTCATTGATGAGATGATATTTCGGAATAGTGGAATGTCATGTTAGAGTTAACCTGAGGATTGGCCATGGATGAGTTGATATTTCAGGATAGTGGAATGTTATGTTAGAGTTGACATAAGAATTGACCATGGATGAGTTGATATTCCGGGATAGTGGAATGGCATGTTAGAGTTGACCTGAAGATTGGTCATGGATGAGATGATATTTCGGGATAGTGGAATATCATATTGGGACCATGGGAGGTAGTTCTGGTCAGAGATGATTATTAACGTTTACGAATTGATTGCTCTATGGGATGAGGATTTCTCCGAACAACTCATTGGGAGATGAGAATTTCTCTTGAGAAGATGAGGATTTCCTCTGTATGATATGAAGAGATGAGGATTTCTCTCGAGGAGATGAAGATTTTTCATATATACCGATAGCTCGACGGCCTCTGTGTCATGAGGGTGTGAGTGGTATCATGCACCGATAGCTCAAATGACGTGTTCCTGAGAGTGTGAGGGGTGTGGTTATGAGTTGGGAGCAATTAATGTCTAAAACGTGGTTATAAGCATAGGACTAGATGTGAATCTTAGAGGTCAGGAGTGTTGATCTCAGGTGGTGCTAGCCGGGTGGGTCAGGTGGTTGAGACTGTAGTGAACGGTATTGCGGGATTCGAGGACGAATCCAGATTAGGGGGAGAATTATAACGTCCGTAAACCAAAAATTGGAGTGTTTGGTGCAATTTTTGGAGGGGTGTCGATCGACACCAAGAGGGGTGTCGATCGACACTAGTAATTATCGGTTTGATTTTAAATCGTTTGGTTAACGATTTTGGGTTGGGGAAATCCTAGTGCTCGCTATATAAACGAGCAGACTCCTTCTTTAGGTAAAAATCCAAGTGGAGAGAGAGGATTTTCGTAGGTTGTGAGAGAGAAAAGGAGATTGTTGATTGAGGTTGTTCCGGGAGGCTCGATTAAGGCCGTAGGAGCGAGTGTTGGTGATTTTGAGAGAAAGAAGAAGAAATCAGAGGGTCCTTAGGTTGTGAAAGGTCTGATTTCGTGATTGTCCTCGTCCTTGTCAATTCCCGATTGAAATCGAAGTGAGTGCGTGACCATGGCTTATCTGGGTGGATGGATTGTTAATATTCGTTGTGTTGGTGTGGATTGGATGAATGATTGGTTTGTGATTGTGTTCGTGTGTGTATATGGTTGGTTTTGGTGTGTTTGTTGATGTTTTCGTTGCATGACTTGACTTGGTGCAGGCTTGAATCAAACCAGAGAGGAGTTGGATTTATATTGATATGAATCGAGTATATAATGAGATATCGATTGAGAAGTGTTACAAGCTGAAATGTAGTATTTAGCTCTTGCGTAAGTGAAAAATTGGCAAAATCTGCCCTGGATTTCCTATATTTATAACTCAATTCAGCTCCTCGATCCAGCTCCACGTATCCAGGGCGGTTTTGCATATCTCGGGCACGTTCTTGGCATATTCCCCGCGAATCTTGCTCCTACGACTCTGCTAACCGCCCTATTGACTTGTTCCTAGCTCTTGAGTTCTACATCTGTTGACCCAATGCTTGCAGAGGTAACTTGGGTCTTTGACCGAATTCTGTCTTTTTCTTTTGGCTGGGCCGCATGCCCATTTAGTCTGGTCAAAATAGAATGTTTTGACTTGGGATTTTAGCAAACCGGATTCGGTGACGAATCCAGCTCCAACAGTCACTAACAGATATATTATTCTTCGCCATGGTTTGTAATAAGAACATGACCACCCATAACATTCCCTATATTATTCGTTTTCAATTTTTCTAGAACATTTGGAATTATATTGGACTTGATGTAATACAGTTTTTTTGTTTGAATATAATTTAACATACACTTCAAAGAAAAAACTTTGTTTATGTTGATTGTAATGACCATGTATGTTTGCAATTTTTTTTTCTTTATTTTAAAGAGTACATTGTCTCATAATTAGTGATTTTTAAAAATAAAAAAATAAAGAGAACTTAAAAATGCATACATGTAATATTAGTTCATTTCCTTGTTGACTCGTTCTAGGCGTATTTTGGATACGTTCTACGCATATTCTCTGCAAATTTCACAACTGCGGTTATGCTCACGTCTTTTAACTTGTTCTCAGCTAATCAGCTCAACCTACGTTGATCGGGTATTCGTTGAGCTGATTTGAACCTGTCGGTTTTTCTATTCTGTTTTTAGAATTTGGGCCGAAAATCTAATCCCTTTTAAATCTATTTTTTATTTAATTAAGTTTTTATTGAATCAGATTCGGTGACAAATTCAGCTCTAATAGTTACATGATGGCATATTGGTTCCATTTTTCTATCTTTGGTTATATTGACTTGATTAATGTTAATACATACAGTAGCTAGTACTATATTTTTTGAATCGTCGTCTAATTAATATGTGTATTTGGTTAATTTTTGCTTTTTTGTTGAAAAAAGAAAGGAACAGAGATCTAAAAATGCATACATGTAATAACTGCCGTTTTATTGGTTACCGCTTTAGACACTTGATGATCTGTACGAACATCATTGGCCCAACGACGTGTAAAATCATCCACGTGGCATCAAGTACAAAAACCGTATTCTTTACTCGCGCGAGTAGGTCGTCGAGAAAGTCTTTTGAATATTCTCTCTCCTTTTTTGACCCCTCAAATTTCCAAATATTTCAAATTTCGCCTCTTCGTTTTCTTCTCCTCCCTTTTAATGTCTCGAGATTTACGGACCCAAATCTGACTCTCTCTCTTTCTTCATATTCTTTGTCTTTGTACCTTCGGTTCGAGAAAGAAAGAGAGAGAGAGAGAGAGAAAGCTTCAATGGAGTTTGCTTCGTTCCTTGGTAGAGCTCTTTTCGTTTCCGTCTTTCTTCTCTCCGCATGGCAAGAGTAAGCAATTTTCTTCCTAGATCTGCTTTTGTTCCTGTCGTAGAAACAGAACAAAGTTATGGGTATGTAGTTCTTGATGAATCATGGATTTAGGTTTCTTTTTTTTTTGCTAATTTTGGTAGCTTGATTATAGCTGAGTAAGTGAGCTTTGATGGGTCAGTAAAAGGATCTTGCTTGTTTTGATGGATTTGATTTGATTTGATAGATTGATTCTTTAATTACATGAACATTGCTGGATTTTCTCTAATCTGTGCACTTCTTTTTCCCTAAATTTATTATCTTTTTCTTTCAAATTGATTCAAGTGAAGCTTATATATAGGTACTTTCTTTATAACTATTGCTCCATTGACTTGAGTTACTTGCTTGGTTATTGTTGCATTGCAAGTTGAGTCACTGACAGGAACAGTTTAAAATATCATTTGCTCTCTAAGTAAATTTCAATACTTGGTTCCTTGAACAGGTTCAATGATTTTGGTGATGATGGAGGTCGAGCAGCTAGATCTTTAAGACCAAAATTCAGTGCCTTTGTTAACCATGTGACAACTCAAACTGGCCAGCAATTGCCACCGGTCGATGTACGAGCTTCTTCAATGTCTCTATTTGGTTGTCCAGAAACAGTAACCAAATCGTTTTCTAAGTTTTGTTTTATCTGTTTGGTTTGCAGATGAAGCTTCTTGTTGCTGCTGCTATAGCCTTGAAGGGTCTTGGAGGACTATTGTTCGTATTTGGCAGCTCCTTGGGAGCTTATCTCTTGGTATGTAGCCACTGTTTCCTTTCAGAATATATCATCCTTTATCTGAATGATTTCTGATAAAAAAACCTGTTAAAACTCTATGAAAACTTGTTTCAGCTTCTGCATCAAGCCCTTGCAACCCCGATTCTGTACGATTTCTACAACTACGATGTTGACAGAAAGGAATTTAGCCAGCTATTTTCTAAGTTTACACAGGTTGGCGAATCTCATTATAGTTTCTTGTTGGTTATTCTTGCCTTGCATTTTTACGGGTTAACATTTGAGTTCCATATTTAATCTTGATCCAGACCTAAGATCTTATATTATGTGTTTTGACTCTTTCAGAGCCTAGCTCTTCTTGGGGCACTGCTTTTCTTCATTGGAATGAAGAATTCGAGGAGACACGGTAGGCAACTCCGGAAAAAGGCTCCAAAAGCAAAAACAAACTGAGGAAAAACACATGTTTTATCGGTTTTATTCGGGTTTGAAGCCAAAGCCGGTCTGTATTTTGTTTTCATTTTGTAATCCAGGATGGGTTTAAAAAGTGTTTCCAATGAGGCCAGAACAATATAATTTTGGTTTTTTTTTTTTATGGAGCTTATGACACATTTTGTAGACACTTTTGGTTCTCTAGAGAGAGACCATTTCAATTTCAGATTTCGACTAAACCAAAAGCTGAAGTCTTTCTAGTCTTGTTGTCCTTGTTTCTGACTTTAGCTCTTGTCGCTTATGTATTTACTTGTGGTTCAAAATCTTTACTTCCACTCAACAGCAATCAGCTCTCGTAGCTCAGTTGGTTAGAGCACCCGTTTAGTAAGCGGGAGGTCTTGAGTTCGACTCTCAACGAGAGCATTTTGTGTGTTTGGTGAAACTCAGAAAATTAGAGAAGCAGGACACAGTCAAAAGCCTCTAAAAAGATTTACAAGAAATCACAAAAGTTTTGGACTTATTAAAATACAACCCAAGAACAAGAGTAAAGCTTTTACACTTGCCAATCGGAAGAAATCCTAAAACCAAGTGGATCACATATCTCTCTAAGTTCCCTATGGTTACACTTACACACACACAAAAAAAAAAGAGAAAGCAATTGAGAGTTTAAGCAGCAGGAGGCCTGAGTTCTTCATCTCGGGACGTATCACGAACCGATTGAGGCAAGTAATGCCACATTGGCATGTAACCGTAACTCGGGTAAACAGCCATTTTGTTATGATTAAATGCAGCTGGAATCTGAGGCATGAACCCTGAAGATGGAACCATCATGGACTTTAACCGCTGTTCCGTCTTCTCTTTATCCGCTTTCAACACCAGCTTTTCCTCCCTTAGCTCATTTTTCTCCGCCTATAAAGAAGCGTAAAAACCAAAACTTTTCTTAAAAATCCGCTCTCATTCCCATAGAACAAGATTTTTCGGGTTTAAGAGAAAAGTAAACCAACCTTGAGACTCTTGATCTCGTCTAAAAGCTTTTGGTTAGTTTCTTCAAGCTCATGAGCTTCGTCTCTAAGTTGTTTCAAGACACGGATTGCATCATCAAGTATAGCCGGTTTATCCGTCTTCGGACTCCTTCCAGGCTCCAAAACCGAGCTCAAATCCATGAACCTATAAACCAACCCATTTTCTCTTCTTGAGACAAACTCAATTCACAAAAACAACATCTAAATTGAAGACATAGACACTAAATCTCTAAACATGCCTCTCATTTAGCTTCTCCCTTCTCAACCTTTCACGACAGGCTTTGGTTCCTCCTGGTCTAATACATGATCCAGTCCTTCCCCTAACCAATGAACCATCACACATTCTTATCAAAACACAATCAAACTAACAAGATCACACACAAAATTCGCTTACCGTTTTCGCGAACATTCGTCATCTAAATTGTCATGTTCTTGCTTGACACCTCCACCAGATGATCCAGAATTGATCTCTACATCTACTTCTTCTTCTTCTTCTTCTTCTTCTTCCTGCACAATTCCACAACCATTTTTCCCTCCAAATTGTTCCGGTTCTTGAGGCAAAAGTCCGAATTGTGTATCAATGGCGAAGATTCCTTCTGGTTCTTGCTGCAAATTAACACCGTATGATCCAAAATCTGGCAAATTTACACCAAATTGTGTATAATCATCGAGTTCTGCTCCATTACTGCTGAGTTACGAAACAGAGATCTGAGGTTAGATCAAGGCAACATAAGATCCATTCTCAGTTTCAACAAGAAATTTTGCATTAGGGTTCTTCAAAATATCATCAAAAGACACAATTTTTTTTCCTTGAAATGCGAAAAAAACAAAGACCCTTTTCACAGAAAAGTGAATCGAACATGGGAGAAATCAAATTCGATTAATCAAAAGCGAAAACAACAAAAAAAATAGAGAAGAGAGAGAGGAAGGAGGAACCTTTGATCGAAGCAAAACAAATCAGCGACGAAATCATCGTCAAGAGAAGGATACATCTGAGTTATATAAAAAAAAAACAGATTTGAGAAATGTGGAAAGTGGTTTCAAGAGAGATGACGACAATATCGGAAAATGAGAAAAGTATTAGATTTTAAAAATGTAATGACGCCAAGGAGATAAGAATGGTGGGAAGGAACAATATTCGGTGATTTGATATTAGTGGAAATAAAAAGTTTGTGGAAATTTTCATTCAAATTCTTATTCGGGAAAGACAAATCTGTTTAAAATATGGAAAAGACAGAAAAAAACATCAGAATCAAAGTTATATACAGACTGTATAACACAGTGACTTTTGCATTTGCATTTTTTTTTCTTTGTTTCTTCTATGTTTCAGAAAACGGTTTTTTTTTAACATCTATTTTATTTATTTATATGAATTCAAAGACTACATAATTAATACAAAAAATAAAAAATAAAACATTACAATTAAATACATAATTAAGAATTTAGAAAACAAAAGTAGCTTTTAACAATATTTTTTCCCAAAAAATCTTATTCGCTTCCTTCCACATATTCGCATTCAATCTGATGTGATCTTCATCGTTGGCTATCACCCAATTGGTGAAACTACCAAACACCAACTCTTCTTGTTGTATTACCTTGGCCAACTTCCGAGTACGATTTATAAATATTCATCGATTAAGAACCCAATATACTGATTCTGTCGATGAAAGTAAAACTTTAGATTGCCAAACTTCAACGATTGTACAAATATCGCCATACAAGAAAGAAGATGCATCTTCAACCTCGGACCATTGTCTCTTCCATGATAGTTTCCATGGTGGTTTCCATGGAGTTTCTTTCCATAGCAAAGCGGTTATGGTGAGAACACAAACAGCGTTACTCACCATGTCCAATATAAAAATTACGAGCGAAATATGTAAACTTACTGGAAACCACCATTCATTGTAGAAATTATCATCATATTGAATCCGAAGATCTAGTGTGGAGATAGAAGGCATAATGTGGTCGACTCCGATGAGATTTGCCACACTACAACCTAAGACTAAAATCATCATTCCCCATAAGAGGAAAATGAAACGGTTTAGTAACCGAGCACCAATCCCCATTCCCACGGACAGAGAAGGAGGAGAGACTTGGCGAGAGAGAAGGAGGAAAAATTTGGCGAGAGAGATTGCCACGAACAACCATCGGAGAACCACCATAATATGAAACGGTGTGAAATGATGCGTCTTTTGATTGCATAAGGGAGAAGATAGAATCGTTTCTGATTCGACTTGTTTAAGCATTGGAGACGATACCAATGATGAGAAAGTCGTCATCAACAATTGAAATTTATCATCGGAAACCACCGTAATAGAGATCGGTGTTACAAGAGATCGCCTTTGAAATCGTCCTCCAATTCTTCCATAGTTATGTTCCGTGTTCGTTGTAAACTAGTAGAAAACAGTTTAATCGGACAATTTAGTGAATAACCAAATTAAATTATTAATTTGCAATCTAACCAAAAAGCATGATTTAGAGAGATTATGATCACTAGATCTTAGTGTATATGGTTCTTTCAACTAATTTCTCGTTTTTCGTTCGGCCTATTACATAGAGAATTCGAAATCATTACAAATCTAATTGAAAAAGCTAATCGCTAATTTTATAAAAAGATAACGATGTCTACATGATCTACACGTGTACACATGTCTAGCTTAAAAAAGGTGAACAAACGTCAACGACTTCATCGTCACCGCACCGCCATGCATCATCGCCAAATCGAACTGCATGAATTATGACTCGGAAACCGTCGAATATTTCTTGTAAAACTCCTCCAGTAGTAGCGATCCACAATGCTAGACTAGAAACTACTCATGGTTTCTATAAAATTGTCTTTGATTGTTTTATTTACATTTTTGTTGGGCTTTTTGATTTTTCAGAACAAAATAAATGAGCTTAACCAACATATCTAATGATAGACCTAGTTAGGTGAGAAGCACATGTGGCCCAGTTGGTTGGCTATCTCTGATCGCTTCTCACCAAGTACAGTTCGACTCCCCTTCCCTTATGTGTAGGGAGTTTACCATGTCGAGATCGACTCTCATGTCACCATGTCAAGACCCACATCAAATCCTAATCTAAGGAGGAACCTTAAATAAGACCACTAACCACCGAAAGAAGGGGAACCACTATAGCCACACTAAACTCCGGTTGAACAATAATTAACCCAACCACAATCGTCGGTACATGAATCTAACGCCCGTACAATACTCGCCACCCAAATTGACGCCTTTCATACCGAAAAGGACGTCATTTTAGAGAAACAACCAACGACACGATCTAGTAAGCCCATGTTGTTGAAACAGAGAAAAGAGCACCAACCACCATCAAGCGCCACCATTAACGGGTAGGAGGTACAACGGAACATAAAAATTCGCTGAAAGTAGATATAGAAGAAGATCCACATCCGCGACTCTAAATTTGCAACACGACAACGAAACCAAATATGATACAAATCCACGGAGGAAAAGTAGCATCACCGATTTGTCGAGAGCAACAATGGCGGAAGAAGGAGAAAGGATCGCTGGATGCATGACTCGCCGGGAGAACGTAACCACCAGAAGAGCCACCATCCTCAAACAGACCTAACTCGTGGAAGAGACATCCAATTGCTAGCATCCAAGACACCACTAACCACCACCGCACTGTCGACTGATCTGTGACTCAACCTCCACCATACACCATATCTTACCACTCTAGAAAAATACTAGAAGATCCAACCCAAAAATCGAAGGAGAGATTCAAAACTTATCCTTAGAGATCAGGAATCAAACCCCAAATCCACTGGAAAAGAAACCAGAATCGTCTGAGGTACCTAAAGACATCGCCGAGACAAAGGAGAAGATCTCCCTTTGTTAGGAGAACCAAGATCTCCCTTTGTTAGGAGATCTGGCAATTCTTGAATATATTTCCTTATAGGATTTAGGAAAGTTAATATTTGTGTATAAGATATATATATTTTTTTTATATATGTAAAGAACTTGCTAGACAAGTTATAATCTTGTATAAATAAGCATATAAGCTAATCAATAAAACTGAGAGAAACTATTATATTTCTGAGGCTTCCTCCAAATTTATCATGGCATCAAAGCCATAGCCAAATCATACAAATTTTTGGCTTTTGTTCGATCTTTGGCTTATGTGATTCTTTTTTCTACGATTTCTAATTTGATTTTTTTTTTCCTCTTTTATTAATCTACTTCTTCTTTAGTTGACATATCTCCACCGTTTTTTGGCTTTTAACGTTGGAGACTTCTTCTTAAGAAAAAAACTAAAAAAAGAGAAGAGAAATAGACGTGATCATATGTTTCTTCTTTTGATTATGGTGTTTTGTTTATTCAAAATATAGGTCTTTATTTGGTTATCTATCGACAACTACAAATTCGATCAAATTGACGTGATCATATGTTTCTTTTTTTGATATGGTGTTTTGTTTATTCAAAATATAGGTCTTCATGTGGTTTATCTATCGACAACTACAAATTTGATCAAACCACGAAGATGATGACTCCAACGGGTATATACTGATCCAATGGAGATGACATGATGATGTTGCTGTGAATTTTGAGCATAGACCAATTGATGAGTTTGTTCAGTTCACGTGGTGACATGAGACGATGGAGATACACAACTACTACAGTATCTTCCACCAATTAATGACCTTATGGCGAGGTGTAAACGTCATCGATGACCCTACAATGGGTATGGAGACCGTGAAGATGACATGTTACGTATTAACACATATGAGCTTGCGGGAGGTTGTTAGGAGATCTCGCAATTCTTGAATATATTTTCTTATATGATTTAAGAAAGTTAATATTTGTGTATAATATATATTTTCTCTTTTATATATATGTAAAGAACTTGATAGACAACTTATGATCTTATATAAATAAGCTTATAAGCTAATCAATAAAACTGAGAGAAACTATTACACTTCTAAAGTTATTAAATTTGGGTTACTCATGAGCTTCCAACTCAAAACCAATTGGCTATGAATGGATTGACACTAACCTTTTATATATTACTTTATTATTTCTCCAACTTCCGATGTGGGACATTATCAGTTCACGTGGTGACATGAGACGATGGAGATACACAACTACTACAGTATCTTCCACCAATTAATGACCTTATGGCGAGGTGTAAACGTCATCGATGACCCTACAATGGGTATGGAGACCGTGAAGATGACATGTTACGTATTAACACATATGAGCTTGCGGGAGGTTGTTAGGAGATCTCGCAATTCTTGAATATATTTTCTTATATGATTTAAGAAAGTTAATATTTGTGTATAATATATATTTTCTCTTTTATATATATGTAAAGAACTTGATAGACAACTTATGATCTTATATAAATAAGCTTATAAGCTAATCAATAAAACTGAGAGAAACTATTACACTTCTAAAGTTATTAAATTTGGGTTACTCATGAGCTTCCAACTCAAAACCAATTGGCTATGAATGGATTGACACTAACCTTTTATATATTACTTTATTATTTCTCCAACTTCCGATGTGGGACATTATCACTTAACACCATCCCCCCCCCCCCCCACGCTCAGGCATGATCATCTGAAGTGTGAGCAATTGTGGGAACAACATCCATGCAGTGATCCAACGATCAGGTGGCTCTGATACCATATTAAATTTGAATTACTCATGGGCTTCCAACTCAAAACCAATTGGCTATAAGTGGATTGACTCTAATCCTTTATATATTACTTTATTATTTCTCCAACTTTCGATGTGGAACAATATCACTTAACACCCTTGTATATGTGGCTTTAGCATAGATGAAGTACTGGAAGGATCAAAAAAATGCGGAGGCAAGGGTCTCTCGCAGCACTCACCAGAAAGACAAACTGAAAATAGAAAGAAAAAACTAGAGCAAACTGTTTTTCTTTTAATGAGAAAGAAGAGGATGATGATCTCTCACTAATTTCTATTTTTCAATATTTTTTTTATTTAGTAAATTATGTCTCATTTATTTGCAATGGAATATAAAATTGGATTATTTAGACTACCCTATTATAACTCATATTGTTAAAGACTCTCAAAATTTTATTTAATCCGTATAGGTAAGAGAAATAATTTATGGGTGAAATTACTCTTATGATACATCAAAAAGTGAACTGTGCAGTCTGCAATAAAGTTGTGATAATATGACATTTTTAAAAAAAATTTTTTTTTATCAATTTATTTTCCATTTGATATTCACATTGATAATGTTTATTATTAGAATTGAATCATCTCATAATTTATATATAAAAAGAAACAAAAAAAATTTCCACATATGTTACAATTTGAATTTTTAGAAATAAACATGAATTACTTAAACTATATATATAATATTGCTATGAAACGTAATATACTATATATTATATTATTTTACTATATAACATGGTATATCATATTATTATATTACATAATATATACTATATAATATATAATATTATGTTATAAATAATATTCGAAACATATTACTAGTTTAGTGGTATGTAACAAAACATAATGTATAATATATATAATAATAACATGGCAATACAATGTTAATATATAACATGTTATATTGTATATATCATGCTATATTTAATATAACATGTTATATGATACAAAAATATGGTTTATATAATAATAATAATAAGGCATACTATGATAATTTATGATTTATATGGTATATTAAACATTATATAACATGATATACGATACAAAAATATGATTTGTGTAATAATAATACGGCATATCATGTTAATATATAATATATGTTATACCATATAAATATATTATATATAACATATTATAATACGTTTTATTCTGACATTATAAACTATAAACAGTTTGAGTGATCACAAACATAATAAAAAATGCGATCAATAATATATATATGGTATGTCAATATAATATTTTGTTTCATTGTAATATTATGTAAATAGTTTGTGTAATATATGTCAATTTTTAAAATTTTAAATTGTAACATATGCAAAAAAAGAGGAAATTTGAAAAAAATGTCTCTCTTGGCTTCTTAAATTTGAAAAATATTTTTTTTTAAATTTTGAAAAATACACTTTATTGAATATGAAATTACTAAAATATCCTCATAAAATCTGAACAAAAAATTAAATATTTTAAATACAACTTAATTTGTTGTGATATATATATATATATATTTAGCCTAAATTTTAGTGTTGATCATATCTTTTACAAAATTTATTGTATATTTGTTATGAGATTATAGACAATCTTATATAATATTTATCTGAAATTATAATTTTACAAAAAATTATTTACTATTAATATGCCAAAAAATATTTTTTAAAACGATCCAATTAGAAATTTTACATAAAATAAGAAAAATCCAAAAAACATTTCATGAAATGTCGTATCAAGATTATAAGTTTTCTAAATTTGCTTACTCCTCTTTATATAAAAAATGTAGGATGTTATTTTAAATAGTTTATAATGTAATAAATGTTGAAGATAAACGTCATATTAACAAAAGATATATTTTCTTTATAATTAGTAGTAAATTTTAAATTTTTAATCAACAAAACAATTTTATCTCAAATAAAAAGAAAAATAATATTAATAATAAATATATTTACAAATTAATTAAATTTTAAATCAATAACACAACTTTATTTCAAATGAAAAAAATATTAATAATAATTATATTTACGAATTAATTAATTTTAAATCAATAACACAACTTTATCTTAATTAAAAAGAGAATTAATAATAATTATGATTATATTTACGAATTAATTAGTTGTTAAATCAAATAAAGACAAAACAATTTATATACACAAATATGTTAAAATAATTTAATTTTTAAATAAAGTATTAGATCAAACAAAATCAAATGGGAAAATAAAATGATGAAAAAGAAAATTGTCACTTTATGATTTTTTGTGTTAGTGTCGCTTATGGTATGTTATAATTCTTTCTGATACGCTATTTTTCACATCTTTCAAAATATTTAGCTTGCATATTTCTTTTTAAATTAATGTACTTATTTTGTTATTTAGAAGTTTATTTCTCTTGACTAATCGAACTTCTATTTCTATTTGAATTATATATATATATATATATATATATATATAATATATACATAGTTAGTTTATTTGATTTGATATATTAAACTCTTGATTGTAATTGATTGTAAACGAATTGTAAATATTTCATCACTAATTTTTATTTTGAAAAAGTAATATTTTTTATAATATAAAATTTTCTTTAAACATTAATTTAACGAAATAATTTAAAAAATATATTATTATAGTTTTGTACTAATTCGAAAGTATAATGATTTCTTTTAAAAAAAAAAACTATAGGGAGAATTGCAAAAAAATATAGTGATATTAGTTCTTTCAAAATAGAGATAACATATTGTTAAATCTAATTAAAAAAAAAAATTTGGTAAAATCTGATTGATTGACTAATATATATTGAATCAAATTTTATATAATGAGATTTCTATTTGAAATAAAGATTTCGTTTTTTAGGACTAATTTGGTTAATAACAAACAAAAATTTAATGATTTGGAACTTAGCAAAAATTTACCTATGTGGCATATTTATATGGGCATATCCATTAAATTTAGGTTAATTAATTATATTTTTTTTTTGGGTTATTCAACCCAATTTTTTTTTTTTTTTATATAGAGAAAAAATAGTTTTCTGAAAAAATAAAACGATAAAAATAAGGCTCCATTTTCGTGAGATTGATTTTCACCACGAAACATTGAAACCCAACGTTAACCGTTAAAAACCCCTAATTCGATTTCCACACATCATCTCCTTCGTAATCGACTTGGATCCATCATCATCCGCGTCGAATTCCAGCAAAAACCCATCTCGATTTTGGGCAAAAGCTCCGAAATTTCGGAACACAAATTCCCGGAAATGTCTTTAGGGCAAAAGGGTTCGGCAGATCCTGGTGCGATGCTCACTTCCCTTTTGAACAAGCGAGAGAAGCTTCGACAAGACTTGCGTAGCATCGAGAAGCAGGTTAGTCCAATATGGGCTTGAATTTGATTTCAATTCGATCGAACAACAAGTGTGTCATACTAAAATCCTGTGTTCTCTGTCTCTTAGGTTTATGAATTGGAGACTAGCTACCTTCAAGAATCAAGCCATATAGGAAATGCTTTGAAAGGGTTTGAAGGATTTTTGTCTTCCTCGAAGAGCACTGCGAGGTTTCTCTCATTCTCTTCTTTTGTAGCTCTGTTTATTGATTGCTTTCAAGATAATGTTTTAAACGTCTCTGGTTTTGTGTGGAGTGATTGAATTGACTTTGATATGAACCTATTTTGTAGTGCTAAGAGGTCAAGGAAGTTCCAGCCTGAAGACAGAGTCTTCTCATTGTCCTCAGTCACATCACCGGCTGTATGTTTCGTACAGGCTCTATCACCTTCTCTTATATGCAAAGACAGTTTTGTATTACTTGTGTTGGTTTGGCAAAAGAATCAATGATTCCTTTTATAGTATATAGAGTTTGGCTTGAGTGTACAATTTCTTAAGATATGGTCAGTTACTACATGGCTAACATATCTAGCAGATTCAAATAAGCGTAAAAAGCTGAACGTATGATGTGAAATAGTTCGAGCTTCTATGAAAGGCTTACGGGTCTAGTCATTTGTTTAGTTTTGCCTTGTTTCGTGAAAAAGTGTTTGTTTTTTCAAGTTGGTTGCTTACAATTTAGCTTAGTTTTTTTAGACTGGTATGTTGATCTTCCCTGATATGTATTCAGGCTGAAGAACTTGGTGTCGGAAGAGAAGGTAAATCCTGCAACTACAACTAAGCTGAATTCACTTTTCCTAATCGTGGATTCGTTTCTTATACAATGTTTCTCTTGATGTTATAGATGGACGAGCTGAATTAGGGCCAGGACGATCCAAGGGTGGATTGTCCACAGGACAGTTTGTTTCCGAACCTTTGCTTTACCTCTTTCATAGATAACCTGTATGTGTTTGATACATGATTTTGGTTTGACCAATGTGATACAATTACAGGGGAAAACCAAAGAAAGGGAGAGGACACGCAATGGCAAGAGAGGCAAAGAGAAGCAGACCATCTACAGAACCAGATTACGATGACGAAGATGATCCCGATATGAATATGTATACGCCTGGTTCACTCATCTAAGACATTTTTTGTTTTTGCACCTTAAACAGTAAGAAACAAATCAGCTTGTAACGTCTTTTTTTTGCATCCGAGAACAGAACCGATCAAAGTAAATCTAGGAAGTACTGTGGCAGATTTATTATATCATCAATTAGTATGAAGTTGTAATGAGAGTTTTATCAAATATTTCTAGAAAAAACCATATGTTCTTGAGAGTCCATAGTGTCTTTTTAATTCATTGATGGATTAGAGAAAGCAGTGTTAGGAATGTGAGAGTGGAATTAGTTGGCATGCATTATGATGATTCATTATTTGTTATGGAAGCTTAAAAAAGAAGTTGTTCTTCTGGGTCCAACTTAGTTGTAGTTTCCCTTTATGCTTCTTTGCATTACTTTTTAAATATTAAAAAAAAAAAAACTCTTTTGCCAAAACTTACATATAGTTTGATTAGAAATTAAAAAATTTTGTATCAAAATGAGATATATAGAAGAAGAATGTTTATACATTAACATTAATCAAAGATGAGTTTTTTTTTTATCACATGTAGACAATTTTAGAGACATGTATACACATTTACAAAATAAAAATGTTGATATTTTCCCAAAGTTTAAACAAAAGAGAATAAGAAATGAGAAAAAAGCAAAAGTTCTTAAGAAAAATTCAATCAATCTTTTCAAAAGAGGAACATGAAGTATGAAACACAACACATGATTGATCAATCAATCAAGTACTTCGTTTTAACCTTTCTTGGAACTCAAGAAACGATCTCTCTTTCTCCATTTTCATACTTTCTCTAAACTTGTAGATAAACTCATCGGCTCTCTCGTTAACCCTCAAATGCGGCGAGGCAGCCACTACTCTCCTCCAAGCATCTTCCATGGAATCAGCAATTTCCGGCATACTCTCTTCTTCTTCTTCTTCTTTTTCTTCTTTTCGCCCCACAACTTTCTCTTTGCTCTCACTAGTCCCCTCGTTGCATGATTGGCTTTGGTATTGATAGATTTGAGTGTAATTCTCATCGTAACCATATCGACGACGCTTTGTTTTGTTGAGAGGTCGAGAGAAGAAGCTGAGAAGCCGCGAAGAATTATGATTGCGGTTGTAGTATTTGTCGGTATAGCTAGTGTTTTGGAGGTACCTTTTTCTGAAAGGAACGATGAGACGGTTAGAGAGGAACCGGAGGACACGAGCTGTTGATTCTCTAACCGATGTAGCGATTTCGATGTCTCTGAATTTGGATTTGACAATGTTTGTGAAGCTTTTCCATGCCCTCTTTGCTTGATTTTGCTTCTTCTTTTGCCGCAATGAAGCCATTTAGAGACTTTTTTTTGTTTTTTTTTGTTTTGGAAATAGTTGGACCAAATGTGTATTATTGTTAAGAAATGGCTTATATTTTGGTTCTAGCTGATAATTGTTAAATTAAATTACTAAAATGCCATTGCTTTTGGGAAAAAGTAGTGAACAAAAAGTGGGTTCTCTTAGCTTAACTCCGGATGGCAAAAAAACTCAGATTCTGGCGAAAAAGAGGCATATTTGCACATCTTCAGGATGTTAATATATTTATTAATATGTATATTCTCAAAATAAATTTATATCTGAAGAATATAATGGTATCATGAATTAAATAAAAGTAATAAGAATTTGAGTTTTTCACTTAAAAGATGTATGAATATGAGTTGTTGTTTTGAAGCTCTGTAAAAAAACATGGAAAATGATAGTTTTGCTTCATGAAGTTAAGACCATGTGAGATCCGACCAAGGGAAGGCCCATAACTTTCATTGGATAGAGACTAATAAGTGTAATTATTGGATTGGGATTGTTGAGCTAATTAATTATTTATTAATTTAATCAACCACCAATCAATCAACTATATAGTTATCCACACATTCTAAAATTTTCTAATTAGCCATTCCTCATTCATTCATACCAACCAACGGTTTTTCTAAGCCATGTCTTCAACATTATCTGCTTAATTCTGTCCTACTTTTTGTTTTTGTTTTTGTTTTTGTCCACCTCAATGTAATTCTCAAGAATTCCTATTTTTAAAGAGTGTTATTCAATCATAATTTTAATAAAATTAAAGCCGAGAACAATCTATTGTTATTCATTCAATAATTCTGAATTCAACATCAAAATATGGTGTTATTGGGATATTGTATTTTGTAATTCATGTTTAAGAAATTTTAAAGTTTGGTGTTATCCAATAGGAAATTTGAATAATTCATTCATATGTAGTGTTATTAAAAATTTAATTTGAAATTCATTCTGGTAGAGTTTTATGAAAAAATTATTAGAAAAAAAAATCCAAAATATGCTTTAAATATTTTAGAATTCACTCACATGAACTCTATCAAAAATTTAAATCTTAAAAATTATAAAACATATAAAATTAATTTCACGTCATTGATCTAATAGCACTTATCTTACATTTTTTTTTATTGTTTCCAAGTTAAGTATATCACGTTATGTATATTAAAATGATATCACATGAATATAAGTGACATACTTGTAATAGAAACGACTTTGTTATATAAATTAATAGACTGATATATGTGATCATTTAGACACTTTTTGCGACAGGATATTAACTAAAACGGTTTAGGAAAACCAAACCGAGGGAGAAACTCTCTTATGTCAGAACTTTTTTTTTATTTTTATTTTTTGAACAAGGGCTTACAATGTCAGAACATTTTTGTCCAAACTTATTTCTCTTTATTACTTTTAGTAAATTAATATCTCCATGCTATTTTTACAATTTAAAACACTAAAAAGTTCTTGATTCTTCCTAATATAATTATCAGTTTGGTTACTATACGAATAGAAAAGTTGAGAGAAAAAAATCATATGAAAAAAAAAACAAAAATAAGATTATATATACGACAATAAGAGTTGATGGCCTAGTGGTCGATCGTCCAATTAATTGTCACCTCGCCTACTTAGAGTTACAAAAAGTGGTCTAAAGTACCACTAAACTATGAAGGAAAAAACAAAGTCATAATTCATATACTGTAGTGCACTGTAGTGCATTACAAAATGTGTGTTTATCTAAATAATAGAGTGAGCAACCGGAAACTATATTAATAGACACATATCGGCGTGAACTTTTGTCCTCTAGACTAGCTACGGTAACTCTTACAAACATTGTATGAATCGCAGTTTTGGAAGGGCCAATGAGACTATAAAACTCTGGCAGACTACAGAGAAACAGAGCATGCTTCTGAAATTTGATTCACATCTTCATGGCCAACGGATTGCTTATAGATATGTTCTGCTCAGCAACATGCAATTATTTATAGGGACATGGCAAAAGAAAATGAGAGGCTGCACTATGAATTTGCTCTCAAATATGAAACAACATACACTATCAATATTCGTGGAAGTAAACATATGACTGAGCAGACCAATAACCAAAGAAACAGGCTATAAATCTTGGTAGCTAAGTACATTAACCGATCAGTCTAGAAGAAAAGCATGTAAAGATTATAGTATAGTCATGGATGCGATAAGACATCATGTCCCTGTTATTGTCTTCCAGAGATCAAGTCTCGACTTCCAAATCAGTTTAAACCAGCAAAACAAGAGATCATAACATTAAAAGACAACAAACAACAATTTGAGAAAAGAAAAAACCAGTGAAACTAGAAAAAAGGTCCTTTGAAGAAGAAAGAAACAAGTTTTGGCAGGATGTACTCAACGACGATCGCAAATATATGGAGAAAATATCAACAAAACAAGGACAGTACGAAGCTAACAACAGAACTCCATTCTTGGAGGTAAAGATATGATTGACGAGACCAATAACCAAAGAAAACAGGCGAAGATTTTTACCAGAAGCTGCAAATGTATGGATCCTCGCCCTCTGTTTATTGCTGGCGAAGACTTGTGACAGCATTGACGATGCCAGGATGTTTGTCCTTCCAGCTTTCAATTCACCGTTCCCAAGCAAAGACAGTGCGGGCAGCATAAGCTACAGCGGAAACAGTTGCCAGACCGGTGGCGATGCTCTTCTTTCTTCGCAAAACAAAGTCTAAGACTCGTGGGAATAGTGGTAAAGGCGTGTTGGACCTTAAGTAGTCATGGAGAAAGCGATATGATAGCCTCTGTTGGCTTTCCGATGGAAGAAACTCCATCAAAGAAGAGAGATTTAAGAAGTTAGGGCACAAATGACTTAATTAATTATCTCTCAAGCTACAGTAGCTCTTCAAATTTTATCTAAAATATGTGCACCGTTAAAAATTTAAACCAATCAATTTCAATTTAAAAACCACAATTTTGATGCACAACAACTATAATATAATATTCCTTCTATTTCATAATTAAAGAATGTTATTTAGAGTTATTTTTTTGTTTCAGAAAAAAATACTATTCTAAGTTTTTAATGTGATTTTTACTATATTTTTATCTCTCGTGAAAAGCTAAAAAACATTAAATTAAACCATTTTTGTTTAACTATAGGTATTTTGGTAGATTTGCATGTTTCTTAATCTGCGTAAAATGTGTCAGAATGACACTATTTGTGAAACAAATGTAATATATTGTAGTCAAGCTCATATTTAATTTTGGCTGGATTCATCATGCACTTACATATTGGTATTTCAAGCTTCAAAAATAGATCACATCAATTCTCTAAGCTTGGTCATTGATTTGCTTGCTTTTATAAATTAGTGTCGTCTCCATAGGCCTCGAGGAAATGATTGAGGCTACAATATTTCAAAACATATGTCTGCATTTGCTTATGCGTGGATATGCATCTAGTAAATGTAGTTTGGGTTTGATGTACGTAAGAGTTGAACTTTCAAAAGACAATGACTCGTCTTCCCAAGTCTTTGACCGAGTTAAGATGAAATAAGAAACAAAGATTATTATTATTAACATTTTATTTTTTGTAAGATGGGCTAGTTTGGAAATCAGTAAATTAATTTGCTTGGATCATGACAAAAAAATATCTAATCATTTTTACGTAGATGATGGATCAAGAGGCATTCGTAGGATGTATATATATGACTTTGGCCAGGTTTGGGGGAACATTGAGTGGTCCAATGCCATCTTCAAACTTGATTCTCTCTCACTCTTGTATAGCGTTAAAATCTTATTTTCTACTTCTGTCCATGCCTAAAATTTCAATCTTCTCAATCATTTAAGTTTTAACTATCTTCTCAATCATTTAAGTCTTAACTATTAAATATATATATGAGATTTTAAGTTTTTTGGATGTTTTGAGCATCTTTGTGTGTGTGTTTGCTTAATTATTACACTTTTGCTTAATTAGCATCTATATTACGATTGCGGATGCTAATTAAGCAAAAGTGTAATATTTCTCTATGTCATGGCAAACTCGAGAAGATTTTTTTTACTACGACATTGGTTTTGGTATTGGTTCAAATATTTTTCGTGGTCTCTTATTTGATGCTTGGCCAATATTAATTTACCCAAAACAACACATGACTGTCTCCTTGTTGCAAGTGATAGTTTTGTACAAAGGATCTAATATCTAGAGGTACTAACACATTATCATGTAGAAGCTAAACCAAAATCATTTGTCGCTATGCAAGAAAAATGAGAGTTTACTAATACATTACTCTCCTAACACTTTTTACATCAAATTAACCACATTTGTTAATTAATCTGCTAACAATGTTTAATATAAGCGTAATATAACCGGTGGACCCTAATTAGTATGCACTTGTAAATAAAAGACATTTGCATGTTGAATTTGTATGTGTAGACACCAAAAATGGATACACATTATTCTGACTAAAGAAGAAAGGAATTAAGACAGAGTGGAATGTGGAAGTGCGCTAAAGTCTGAGGTTATTTGCATGAGAGCTTCAAACACTCCTAAAATGTCGACCTTACCTTAGAAATTGTCCTCTCTTTTTTTCTTGAACTATTTTCCTAATTTCTTGGATCATCTACACTGAAATATTCCTCAAAGTAATCCATCTAATCAGGTTCAGAAATAAACATTTAAAAAAAAATTGTTGTGTTAAAATTTCCAAAATTAAACTTGAATGATCATAGTAAAAGACGGAATTGAAGACGGATGCATCTATGAAGACAGGTGAATCAAAGCACCTGATGCTTCTTGAGCTTATCTTTCTCTTCGATCTGCTTTCTTCTTTCCGGTTTTCTCAGATGGAATGGCAGATCCTTCTAACTATGTCAATCACGAGCGTGACGTCGATCAAGTTTGTTCTCTCCGATCTATCCTTCTTTCTATATTTTTCTTATCTTTAAAATTTTCTTTTTTTATAAAAAAAACTTGCTTGAAAAATCACACTATAAATAACTCTAGACCAAGACTTTTTGTGAAATGAAGAGAATATTGAATCTCAAACCACTTATAAAAACTTCACATTTCTATAGAGGACATTTCTGAAGAATGCTGTTGATCCTAACGCATGACTTATGTTTAAGTCTCTTTTACTCAAAGAACAAAAAAGTTAAGAAACAAAGATTACAAACCTCTTTATAAGTTTGTTATCTCGGTAGATATATAAGAAGAAATACTTATTACTGGATTAATCAGTTCCAAGAAATTTTCATGTTTTAAATCAAGATGCAAAGGCTTCATATGGCCATTGTGTTTTTTTTTTCTGTTGCTAAATATATACACTAATTGCTTGTAGGCACTCATTGCTTTGAAAAAAGGAACTCAATTACTTAAGTATAGCCGGAAAGGGAGGCCTAAATTTCGATCATTCAGACTTTCGCCGGTATCTCTACTTCTTTTAATTGTGTATCTACAGTATGACACTCTTATGCCCTGCTACACAAAATAAAATTTGATATGTTATCGCTCTTCAACAGGATGAAACAACATTGATTTGGTTCTCACACGGAGAAGAAAAAGGTTTGAAGTTATCAACAGTTTCCCGAATTCTTCCTGGACAAAGAACTGTGAGTAGCCAAATACTTACTCGTAACTATTATTCCCAAAAAAAAAAAAAAAACTTGTTTTCATGGAACTCACACATTTTTATTGTTTAAACGTAGGCTGTTTTTCGAAGATATTTACGTCCGGAAAAAGATTACTTATCATTTTCTCTCATATATCACAACGGAGATAGATCTCTTGATCTGGTTAGTAAACAATAACATGTTAAAATTTTCTTATTCTATACTCTCACAATTTTTATATTACATCGTCATGTTTATACTCCACAGATTTGCAAGGATAAAGCTGAGACAGAGGTTTGGTTTGCAAGTCTTAAGTCTATAATTAGACAAAACCGTAATAAACACGCAAGAAGTGAGATCCCTGAGGTTTGTCTATGTCTTTGTATGTATTTATTCTATATTCAAAACTCTCCAATCTAGTAGCCTCTAATATTGTAACTTTCAGATACATGACAGTGATTGTTTCTCCACTGGTCGTCCTTCAACTGCATCTATAGATTTCATACCAAACAATACTCGACGAGGAAGAACATCCATTGACTTAGGAACATATAACTCTCCAACCAATTTTGGAAGCTCAGATGTGGTTTCAGAACGTGGAAACATGCTAAGACCAAGTACTGATGGTTTTCGGATTAGTGTCTCAAGCACACCAAGTTGTTCAAGTGGTTCTGGTCCTGATGACATAGAGTCATTAGGTGATGTTTATGTATGGGGAGAAGTTTGGAGCGACGCGGCGATATCATTTGATGGGATCGTAACCTCCAAAACCGTGAGAACAGATGTATTGATTCCAAGACCCTTGGAATCAAACGTTGTTCTTGATGTTCATCAGATTGCTTGCGGTGTGAGGCACATCGCGCTTGTGACAAGACAAGGTGAAGTATTTACATGGGGAGAAGAAGCAGGAGGAAGACTTGGACATGGTATTCAAGTTGATGTTAATCGTCCAAAACTTGTTGAGTTTCTTGCTCTTACCAACATAGATTTTGTAGCTTGTGGTGAATATCATACTTGTGCGGTCTCTACCTCGGGAGATTTGTTTACATGGGGAGATGGAATCCATAACGTTGGGCTTTTAGGACATGGTAGTGATCTTAGTCATTGGATACCAAAAAGAGTCTCTGGTCCGGTCGAAGGACTCCAAGTATTGTCTGTGGCGTGTGGCACGTGGCATTCCGCGTTTGCGACAGCTAATGGAAAGTTATTCACTTTTGGCGACGGAGCATTTGGTGTTCTTGGACATGGAGATAGAGAAAGTGTTTCATATCCTAAAGAAGTGAAAATGTTGTATGGCCTTAAGACTATGAAAGTTGCTTGTGGTGTGTGGCATACAGTTGCTATAGTTGAGGTTATGAATCAGACCGGTACGAGTATGTCATCTAGAAAGTTGTTTACTTGGGGTGATGGTGATAAAAACAGATTAGGACATGGGAACAAAGAGACTTACTTGCTTCCAACTTGTGTCTCTTCATTAATTGACTACAACTTCCACCAAATAGCTTGTGGTCATACATTGACAGTTGCACTCACCACCTCAGGACATGTTTTCACTATGGGAGGGACATCATATGGACAACTCGGTAGCTCGGGTTCCGATGGTAAATTACCTTGTTTGGTTCAAGATCGGTTGGTTGGTGAATTTGTTGAAGACATAGCTTGTGGAGATCATCATGTGGCTGTATTAACATCTAGAAGTGAAGTATTCACTTGGGGAAAAGGCTCTAATGGAAGACTAGGACATGGAGACATCGAAGACCGAAAATCGCCAACATTAGTTGAAGCTCTTAAAGAGAGGCATGTGAAGAGCATATCATGTGGCTCTAACTTTACATCAAGCATATGCATCCATAAGTGGGTCTCAGGAGCTGATCAATCAGTTTGCTCTGGTTGCCGTCAAGCTTTTGGTTTTACAAGAAAGAGACATAATTGCTATAACTGCGGTTTAGTACATTGTCATGCTTGTAGTTCCAAGAAAGCTTTGAAAGCAGCATTAGCTCCAACTCCAGGGAAGCCGCATCGTGTATGTGATGCTTGTTACACTAAACTTAAAGCTGGAGACACATCTGGTTATAACTCTAATGTTGCTAATAGAAATACCACAACTCCTAATCGGTCACTAGATGGCTTCGTAAGACCGGGCAGAGAAACAAGATCGTCAAAGATTTTGTTGTCTCCAAAAACTGAACCAGTTAAGTACTTTGAGGTAAGGTCATCAAGATCTGAATCTTCTATTGTAAGAGCTTCACAAGTTCCAGCTCTCCAACAGCTTAAAAATGTTGCATTCCCGAGCTCGCTTAGCGAAATTCAAAATGCTTTTAAACCCGCTTCCTCGCTGTCCTCAAGTACAAGATCATCAAGAAAATCGAGCCCTCGGCGAAGTTCTGGATTTTCTAGAAGCGTGGTAGATAGTTTAAAGAAGACAAATGGTGTTATAAACCAAGAAATGACAAGATTACAGAACCAGGTTTGTATATTTTTATCTCAAATTCTCTGATTTTTGTATGAATCTAACATATTATTGAAAATCTTGTCCAATTTTAGGTTAAAAATCTGAAACAGAAATGTGATAATCAAGGTTTAGAGATACAAAGATTAAAGAAAACAGCTAGAGAAGCTTCTGAATTAGCTGTGAAGCATTCTTCAAAGCATAAGGCAGCAACAGAGGTCATGAAATCTGTAGCTGAACATGTAAGTTACTTAAAATTATGGATCATCAAACATACTCAAAAGATTAGTAAAATCTTAACTAATTTTATTTGACCATTCTTGCATTTTATAGTTGAGAGAGTTAAAAGAGAAACTACCACCTGAAATATCTAGATGTGAAGCTTTTGAATCCATGAATTATCAAGCCGAAGCATATCTAAATGCGAGCGAAGCTTCTGAAACATGTTTACCTACAACTTTGAGAATGGTTCAACAAGACACAACCCTTTCTACAAACACACAAGATCAAAACCTTCAAGAACAATCATCATCTAATGGAGGTACCATGATGTCTCAAGAACCTACAAACACACAAGAGCCAACATCTAAACCAATGGATTCATCAAGCTTACCAACAGAAGCTTCATCGTCGTCGTCTAAAACAGGAGGCAAAGAACTTATTGAACAATTTGAGCCTGGTGTTTATGTTACTTATGTATTACACAAAAACGGTGGAAAGATCTTTAGAAGAGTTAGATTCAGGTACTTTACTTCATCAAAAAAGTTTCTCTCTTCTCTATTAAGATTGTGTAAATTAATCATTTTTGTATTTCTTGTAGTAAACGGAGATTCGATGAGCATCAAGCAGAAGAATGGTGGAGTAGCAAGAAAGATAGGTTGCTTAAGAGATATAGTCATCATGTTTCATCATCAAGTCCAAGAGCTTTTGATTCAGTTCCTACACCAACTCCAATTCAACCACCAGCTTCTCCTAAACAACCAAATTCTGATCAAGCAGAGGATTCAAAAGAAGCTCTTGAGAACTAGTTATGTGTATAATAGCTAAGACTGGGGAACGAGGCATCATTGGAAATGTCTTTAGTGTAGATCCGAGTAATCCAAAATAGATAATTTGCATTCTAGATTCTTTCTTTTGTTTTTAATATTATTATGTAATACTTGATCCATGATTTTCTTAGATATGGGAAACCAAAGTTGTCGTTTTCCAATGAAAATTAAGATTAGAGATTAAAGATTCAACATCTTCAAGAGTCATATTAGTCGTTAGATTCTTTGCTTGAGGTTACTAATCTTAATTAGGTCCCATTTTCTTGGCAATATGACAGTAACAAAAGGTACCATATATAATCTTGTAACTTTATACATATTATATTCCCTCTTTTGTAACTTGATGTATAGATGTGTTTTCATATAATACTATTAAAGAAATATGTGTGAATTTTTTGAATCTCATTTCTTTTCTTCAAAATAATTCCAAAAAAAAAACTTAAAAAATGACAAAGGGTTGACCTAATCTAGATCTTGGTGGTCTCCTGTCCTGACCATTTCATCATCTGGCATGTGGTCTGAATTTTAAAAGTCTTGTAATTTTTGTCCTGAGTCAACTCCTGACTTTCTTGGACACTTCCATATTAAGGTTAAGTAAATTTATCATAATTCAAGAAATTATATAATTCTTGTGTATTGCTTCGAAATTTCGTAATCCTTTCCCTTTTCCTCGAAGTTCTGGATTTCCTAGTTTCTTGGCACACTCAAAACTCAAAAGGAAACACCTGTTCTTGCTCTATATATATAGTCTTTTCTCTTTCCTCTTCTTCTATAATCCGATTCATTGTTTATTTCTCTGATTCTGTTTGCTCAGTTTGTGAAAAAAAATGGGACAACAACAGTCTAAAGACGAGCTTCTGTTCCAAAAAGTGAGTTACAATGATGTTGAAGCTATCAAATCCCTTCACCATGAAGGTGCAGGACTCGAGGTTTGTTCTTCTTCTTTCTTTTTATGGGTTTTGATTAATTAATCTATCAAATCTGTAGAAATCATCATCAATCTTGTTGTGGCAAACCTTTGAATGCTTTGGTTTTCTGAAATGTTGTGGTTTTGGGATGCAGTGGGTGGATAAACAAGGAAGAACACCATTAATCTTGGCTTGTACAAAAGCAGAGCATTATGATGTAACAGAAACTCTGCTTGAGTTAGGTTCTAATGTCAATGCTTATCGTTCTGGTATTTATTCTTTACGAATCTTTCTTGATTTAGTAGGTGTGAAAATTTTTTGAGTTTATATAGAATTTTGGACATAATCAGGTTGTAATGCTGGGACTGCTCTCCACCATGCTGCAAAAAGAGGCCTCGATAATACGGTTAAGTTACTTCTGTCTCACGGTGGTAAGTTTTTTTATCTCTCTTCTTGCCAAATTTGATGACTGAGAATTTGGTTACTTCAATCATTATTTGGTTTTGTTTGGTTGCAGCAAATCCACTGGTTTTGAATGATGATTTTCAGACACCTCTTGATATTGCTAGAGTTAAAGGTTATAGCAATGTTGTACGCGCAATCGAGGTATGCTTTCTAACACTTATTTTTTTTTTTAAATATTTTCTGCTAGTGATGAGTACAATACATGGAATTGTTATGAGCCTTGTAACGAGTTTTTAAACTGTTGATTTTGTAGAATCACATCTGCTTGTTCTCTGGCTGGATGCGCGAATTTTATGGCCCGAGCTTTCTTGAATTATTTGCTCCTCAGCTTCTTTCAAGAAGAGTGTGAGTATCCACCATTTATCCACTTTCTTTTGTATTTTGTTCGGTTTATATGCATCGAAAAAGTTCGTGAATATGAATCTGATTTAGATCATATGTTTTTGCAGATGGGTAGTTATCGTACCAACTGGTTCACAAAACCATACAAAGTCTTTCAAGTTGGAGTTAGTTGTGTATGCTAGTCCTCAGGTACTAAAATTCATCATTTCTCTTGAAGAGACGCAAGATTTGTTTCGAGTTTTGAGATTTCTATACTTATGAAACCGTGATGATATATATATACAATTAGGATGCACAACCAAGGATGGTAATGCCTTTGTGGAAAGCAAACTTGGAGGAACCGAAATCATATCAGACTAATGCTTCAGTGATGATTGTTGATAACTCCACAAGTAATTTTCTTGACACTTTCTATGTTGATGGAATCTGTTTCTTCCTTGTTGATTGAGATTTATTATCATGGATATATAGGTACAAGGCGAAGGAGGGCGAGAAGAAGGACATTCATTTCTCACACGAGGCGTTGGACTCAAGTCGATAGGCGTAAGTGTACACAGTTTTGTACTTTCTAATTCTTATGTAACCATTGAAATTGTTACAAGAACAACTTTAATAAGCATCAAAGCTTTCACAATTCATATTTAAAGACTATGTATAAGTAGAAATTGATATATGATCTTGCATTTTAAAATCATTATGCGAATTTTAAACATGAGTTTTTCAAAATTTTCAGAAGCACGTCTTAAGCTGGCAGCTGCAAACAAGGGCGACATGAAACAGCTGAATTGGTTTTGTGAGGCATGTAAAGGAATTACTCAGGTATATTACCATTAGATACAACTTTGGAGTTAAGATACAAATTTGGTATATTTTGTGTCTCTTTGACACATTTAAACATTTTGATACTAATTGAAATTTTTTATGCATGCAGCCAATGAATCCTCCAATGTTTCTGCAAACATCTCAAACAACTACAACCTCTGTTTCGATATCGTCACACGATGCAATGAATGAGATGCTAATGCACAGTCCCATTCCTGTTAGCATTTCACTTGCTTCTGCAAACTGTGAGAATAAAGAAGATGGTGGTGGATCGAGAGCGTGTGCGATTTGTGTTGATGCATCATCCGAAGCAGTGTGTGTGCCGTGTGGACATGTCGCCGGATGCATTTCTTGCTTGAAAGAGATCAAAGACAAGAAATTGGGATGTCCTGTATGTCGTGCCAACATTGATCAGGTCATTAAGCTATACCATGTTTGAGATTAAAGAGATAAAATTGAAACTTAAAGAGATCATATATCTACTCTATGGCTAGAAGATAGATATAAGAATATTGAAACTATCTCTGTTTTTTGTATGATGTTATTTTTTAAAATAACTAGAATCACTATATGGATTTTGTAATGAATTTAAAGAAAGTAGATTATGTTTGTACCTTTCTCTATGTTACAAGTTTTATGAGAGTCGATTTTTCGAGAGATTGGAACCAGCTTATCTATCATCAAAAGCTCTCGCATTCTTAGTCCTACGGAATGGACGTTTGGGTATCTGTTTGGGTTTGGGTCTGGTTTTTCGAATTTTTGGTATCATGTTCGTAAGTCTCATGAATGTTTTTAATTTTTGGATTGAGTTTTTTTTTTTCCTGTTTGTTTTCGAGTTTGATTCGGATCCAGTTTTATACGATATTCAAAGTTACCCAAAAATCTAAAAATACTATTTGAAAATACTTGAAAGTGTATGAACTATTCAAAAACTCCTTTTAAAAAATACTTACAGATATCGGAAAGTATTCGAAAGTTTAAGACAATACAATTTCCATTTAAACTACGGAAAACGTGGTAATTTCCCCTCCAAAATTTCATATTTTCCTAGATAGACACGAAAAACCATGTAATATTTTCACAAAAACACGAAAAACCATTTCAATTCGATTGGGTTTAGGTCGGATTAATTTACCCGGATCCTAAATAATCCCCAATAATGAAAAAGAGAACACCGACAAAAACTAGATTGATAAAAGAAGAAGCAAAGAAAATATATAATTTACTACAAAAATTGACGACCTCCACAGATTCTCTCTCTTCCGTTCACTTGCAGTGTCGTCGCTGCTATCATTCTCATTCCCACCAATAAGATTGGCAGAGAAGAGAAAGTTGGTCTCTTTCCTAATTTAGAAGAAAAGCCATCACTCATTTGTTTAGATCCGAGTCTCTCTCTCTTTCTCCTCCTTTCTCTCTCTCTCTCTCTCTCTCTCTCTCTCGAGTAAACTTCAGATTTTGCCTCTGATCTCTCTCATTGTCTCTTTCAAATCTACGACCTACTTGGGTTAGTCTCTCTTCATTTTGGTGGAGAGAATATACGAATCGGTTTTGTATTCGAATATGGTTAGATTGATTACCAGTGGATAATGTATTATGTCGGTCGATGCGGTTTTGTCTGAATAGATTTTGCTTTGTTTCAATTTACACACAGATCTGTTATCCAATCTTTTGTATTAGATTCTTGGTAATAAGATTTCGGATCAACTATGTTTGTGAATTGAGTGCTACTTATTTCCCCTAGTGCAAGATTCTCTGTTTGTGACAGTATTTGATTGTGAGATTATGATAATTTGCTTACCATGCTTGTCCTGTGTTTCTATAAGTTAATGTTTGCTAGTATTACTTTCTATGGTTTTAGATCTCATTTGGTTCAACTTAATGACTCAATTGTCTTCTTTTACATGGAACAGATTCAATTTCTCTGTAGCTGGCGAAAAAATCGTCAATTTCGTATACTACACCAGTGTAGGCAATGAAGGGAAGAGCAGATGGAGGGCAAAAGAAACGGGTGATTGCTTTGGTTTGCATTGCCGCGGTAGTCCTTGTTTTCGTATATCTGTTCTATGGCTCCTCTGATCACAGAGCATCAGCTATTGAATATGGGAGAAAACTCGGCTTGGGTGGGGATGAAGATGGGACCAAACAGGATCACACTTCTAGTTCATTTGGTCTTGATGATGCTTTCACGCCGAGAAGTTTTCCTGTCAGTCTCGAGCATCTTCTCATTTTCCCCACCTTTTCTTTTCTGTATTGATGGTTAGATTCAAGTGTTTTTGGTTTTTGTTTTTCCAAGGTTTGCGATGATCGGCATTCAGAGCTTATTCCTTGCTTAGACAGGAATCTTATATACCAAATGAGACTGAAGCTGGATTTGTCTTTGATGGAGCACTATGAACGCCATTGTCCTCCTTCCGAAAGACGGTTCAATTGCTTAATTCCTCCTCCTAATGGATATAAGGTGGGTATATTCTCTCTCCACTTCTATTGACATAATTGTTTTCCATGTCTGAATCTGTTCTCTCTTTGTAGATTCCAATTAAATGGCCGAAAAGCAGAGACGAAGTGTGGAAAGTGAATATACCTCATACTCACCTTGCACATGAGAAGTCTGACCAAAACTGGATGGTTGTCAAAGGAGACAAAATCAATTTCCCAGGTGGAGGCACACATTTTCACTACGGGGCTGATAAGTATATTGCATCGATGGCAAATGTAAGGCAGTTACTTGGTTTATGTTACGTACCACAGAGAGCATATTTAATTCTTCGTTCGCTGATTCTATTCTCTCGAAAATTTCAGATGCTTAACTATCCGAACAATATTTTGAATAATGGAGGAAGGTTAAGGACAGTTTTTGATGTTGGTTGTGGTGTTGCGAGCTTTGGAGGTTATCTTCTATCATCGGATATTTTAACAATGTCCTTGGCTCCAAATGATGTGCATCAGAACCAAATCCAATTTGCTCTTGAGAGAGGGATTCCTGCCTCCCTCGGTGTTTTAGGGACAAAGAGGCTCCCATACCCAAGCAGATCTTTTGAACTTGCTCATTGTTCACGTTGCAGAATCGATTGGCTACAAAGGGACGGGATTCTTCTTCTCGAGCTAGACAGAGTTCTCAGACCTGGTGGTTATTTTGCTTACTCATCTCCAGAGGCATACGCACAAGATGAAGAGGACCTCAGAATCTGGAGAGAAATGAGTGCTCTTGTGGAGCGTATGTGTTGGAAGATAGCGGCAAAAAGGAACCAAACTGTTATTTGGGAGAAACCTTTGACAAATGATTGTTATTTGGAAAGAGAACCCGGAACTCAGCCTCCTCTTTGCCGTTCTGATAATGACCCTGATGCTGTGTGGGGCGTAAACATGGAAGCTTGCATTGCTCCTTACACTGACCGTAAGTTTTGAAGCTCCTCCTCGCTTTTCAATAACAGAGCTCATATTCTTTGAAACAAAGTTTCTGATAGCAAAACTGAAAATAGATTCCCACTGAACTCTTCTTTTTTGGGCTTTTCTTAGATGACCACAAAACCAAGGGAAGTGGATTAGCTCCATGGCCAGCTCGGTTAACCTCTCCTCCTCCTAGGCTTGCTGATTTTGGCTATTCAAATGTCATGTTTGAGAAAGACACGGTATATAGAAATCCATAACTTCTCTGTTTATTGCAACTGACAAACTTAGAACATGAGCTCTTTAGTCTCAACATATGTTTTGTATTCGTGTAGGAACTTTGGAGACAGAGAGTAGATATTTATTGGGATCTCTTGAGTTCTAGAATCGAATCAGATACAGTGAGGAACATAATGGACATGAAAGCAAGCATGGGCTCCTTTGCTGCTGCTTTGAAAGATAAAGATGTATGGGTAATGAATGTTGTTCCCGAGGACGGACCTAACACGCTTAAACTGATATACGATAGAGGTTTAATGGGCGCCGTTCATAGCTGGTCAGTTTCTTCATTGCTTATACGCCGGATTGGTAATCTTTAACATATTTGTTGTTTTGACCATTTGGTAATCTTTAACAGGTGTGAAGCATTCTCCACATATCCAAGGACCTATGATCTTCTCCATGCTTGGGACATTGTATCAGATACCAAGAAAAAAGGGTGTAGTGAAGTGGATTTGTTACTAGAGATGGATCGAATACTGCGCCCGAGCGGGTTTATAATCATAAGGGATAAACAGAGAGTGGTGGATTTGGTGAAGAAGTATCTAAAGGCGTTGCATTGGGAGGAAGTAGGGACAAAGATAGATTCAGATTCAGATCAAGATTCAGACAACGTTGTATTCATTGTCCAGAAGAAGTTGTGGTTGACTAGCGAAAGCCTTAGAGATATGGAGTGACAAAGCCACACATGCACACTATAAAAGTTTTTCCTCATCCGGATTTTTTTTTATTCATTCATATATTATAGAACGATCAAATAAACTAAGGAAACTGTTTTATCAATGTAGAAGCCAGACTGATAAATCTTAAAATGAAGGATGAATACGTTTTACCATACCAAATTCGGGGAAAATACAAAAAATAATCAAGGAATCTTTGTTTCACCTACAAAAAAGTGGTGATAATTAAATCTCAACTTTTTAAATAAACGCAAATTAAATTCCAACTTTTTAATTTAACGCAAATTAAACCCTAAAAATAGATGTTGTTAAATTTGTTAAGGTTTAATGGTCTTATTTACGGTTTTACATTCATTAAGCAATTATTATTAACAAATCTATTCATATTCAAACTGAAAAGTTTTAAAATCCATACAAAATTAGAAGTTAAGAAACTACAATCTAGATATTATAAATGAAAAATTGAACACGGAATCGCATCATCTACTCGAATCTATGATAAATCTTTATATGTACCTTGTTGTTGAACTCCATTATAAGTTGCAAGTCATTTTCTTCTCTTAAATCGCCTCTAAATATGTTAATTATGTGACAACATTTATTTTGGGAAACTAGTATTAAATTAAAAAGTTGGGGTTTAATTTGCGTTAAATTAAAAAGTTGGGGTTTTATTTGCATTAAATTAAAAGCTTGGGGTTTAATTATCACCACTTATTTTGTTGGAGTTTTTAAAGGTGAAACAAAGATTTCTTGGAGTTTTTTTTTTGCATTTTTCCCTACCAAATTCTATCTTTTTACAAGTTTTTTAAATATCGAGGTTTAACCAAATGTAATTTGTTACACATAACAAAATCAAAGTTCACATAAACAGATAACTCATTACAATAGTGGTTTATTTGTCTGCCAAAGAAAAGCTTGAGGCATCGAGGCAAGACGCACGTTGAATTCTAAGTCTTTCCTTAAATGTTTACCTCTCGCAATAACAGTTTAGAGTCTTGAGAACCATCGCTTGCCTACTATTGGACCACACGACATGCATTTGTTAACCTCATCTTCGTGCTAATGATAGAATTAAGTTATATATTTGTTAAAACTTTTCCTACACAAATTTTATTTTTCTGTGCTAATTACTTGGTAGACTTAGAGACTATTAGCTTATACTTTCTATGACAAATACGTTGTTCAAACTACATGAAAACTTAATGTTACGAATTGATTTGTAACTCTATCAAACAAGGGTAAAGTAATATACATATTCCTTGGGAGAGATCATATGACCATCTAGACTTTAATATTTTATTTAAGAAAGGGTAAAGAAAATCACAATGATCGACTATGATTCTTCACTTTTCTTACATTCGTTGCTCTTCTTTCCCGTTCCCATTCCTTTGTCACATCTCCTTGTTCTTCTTACTTAATCCATAAAGCCATCAAAGAAAAACAATGCAACACATCCACAAACAATGGTTTCTTCTCCTTATACATTCACCTATATTGTCTCCGGCGTCGAACTACTCCTCTGTCCCTTCTTCCACACAAACTATTTACCGAACGACCCTTACCTTTTTCTATGCATCCATTGCAAGAGCTCGCGAAGTTGCTATTTGCACCTTTACAAACACCTGATGAGCCTCCATTGTGGAATTCCCTATCTCTCCTCAAAATTTGCGCTGAATGCTCGTCTCCTTTAGCATTGGCACGCCGTCGCAGAGAAATTCTTTTTGTCTTCGACACTGGAAACCTTCTATGGCTTCCTTGTATTTTAAGGTATCTCTGCTCTGACAACAATTTCTCCAATTTGAATTTGATAAAGAATGATTTTAAACGATGATCAGTCCTAATACCTATCTACAAGGACTAAACGAACAATCAGAGCTCAAGAAAAGAATTAATAAAGAGTTATACCTATAACTAAAATGTATATACATATACATAGGAAAAATGAAGATTGCCTTGGTATTTAGATCGTGAACATAGCTTCTACCTGCTTATTGTGGTTCTTCTGAATGGGATGTTGAGTGATGCTTTGGTATGAAAGCTTTAATCCTTCTCCGTGTCCAAAATGTTATGGTTGGTATGTATCTATGGAAGCAAACAAGATGTCAATATATATAGTAACTTGATTCCATGAGATTATCTAGCATAGAAAGACAACATTTTAAAGCATGAAAACTTACATTATAACTGATAAAAGCAACATCACCATTTCACCTACATCACCAATCTGAGCTCCCTGCAATGAAAGGAAACATTAAGCAGTGAGTTAGGTGTTTTGAAATAAAAAAAACACCATGAAAAGGGATCTCAATAGCACATATTAATTTATAAGATTTTGTCATGTTCCACAGTTTTGAAGCTCTCATATTTGATTTCTCCATTGCTCTCTTTGCAACATAGCATTCAATAATAAGACATTTGATAATCATAGACTAGACCAAACCCGAGAGCTCGAGATTGTTTTTATGGTGTTTGCAATTTTTTTTATGGTGTTTGCACTTTACATTTACATTTACATGTTAAATTGTTGTATTTACCCTCAAAATAAAAAAGTGATCAAACATGATTTGTAAATTCTAAATCTCTGAGTAACTCTTCTTACACTATCAAACCACTAATCTCAAGCATACACACTTAGATTGTTTGGAGGAACATGTAGATTGTTTGGACTGTATTTTAGAAACATATAGAAGAAAATAAGCTTATCTTACCCAATGGTATCACAGCCTTTCATTATCTTCGGTTTTTTGCAGACATCAATAAATATCCTGTAATTTTTACCTGCAAAGAAAAGCCGGAATTTACAATCACGTTTAAGATCTATAATTAGGCAAGTACCCGCGCCATGCGTGGAAGAGAAGTGATGACTTTAATTTCATTAAAGTAATATGATTGCAAATTTCAATAAAGAGAATTTTGTAACAACACATTATATGAAAACATTTCTAAAAATGAAAATTAATCAGTAAACAGACGAACAAAGTTAGGCTTCGTTGTATATAAATAATTGCAATATCTCCGCGTAATCCAATGAGTACATTTCATTTAATAAAAACTTATTTAAATCATACATTCCTAATTGTACTTGAAATCGAAATACTTATTTGTTATTATCATTGTGACGATTAAGAACATTGATAACATCTGATATTTGGGATATTCTATCAAATCCAAGTCTTTCCCACTGAGTATAAGGTTATAACCAAATATTAATAAATGTTTTTTTAACTTGTAGATATACCATTTATATTATTTTAGAAATTAAAATTGGGGGTGTTCGGTTTATCGTGGTACATATATTTGTGTTCACATGAAGTTCAACATCAACATATATCTCTAAGAAATTTTTTTTTTTTATTCGATTTGGTATTTAGTGAAAATTACTACATATTCACGATATGATTACTACAACAATAAAATAAAAAAAGTTATGATATAATACTTGTTTTATACTAACTAGAGGATGTTCCGGACTACGCCTGGGTTTGTTAATTATAGATTTGTTTGGTATTTTGATTTAAAAAATAGTATTGTAGTAGTTTTTTTGTGCTTTTATGCATTTAAAAATGATTATATTGTTATTCTATATAAAGATGTATGATTAACAATTTTAAATTTTAAATTTCACTTGTTTAAAATTTAGAAATTTTTACTTTTTGTTGACATATTATTTATATTATTATTTAACTAAATTATCACCAATTTAAAAGAAATAAATTTCATATATTTTTGTATATGTTTACGCATATTCATTTTTTCCCGAAAATCATTAATTTATTAATTTTTAGGGAAAAAAATAATTTTAATTGATAATTGATAAATGCTAAAGAAATAGATTTAAATTTTGAAAGCAAAAGAGTTTTCAAACTATCGATGAACCACTCAAAATATGTATGAAACTTTTGTGTTTTTGTTGCATTATCACAACGTTTATCTTATTTATGCTATAATCCCGAATTTTACTCATTTAACCCAAAAGATTAAATATAAGGCAGTGTTTAATGTATCATGTATATTTAAATCTATACTTAGTTTTAGTTGTAAATATGTCATTTTAACTTTGAACTTTTGTTAGGAATTATAAATTACTTTTGATTGAGATTTTTTTTTTTTGGGTTCTCTTAAAATGGTTTGCTCATTTATTAATTTGTGTTATAAAAATTGTGTTTTTCTGTTTTTGTCATTTTACTTTCTAATATCCTTAATTACTTAAAAAAATGAGAGAAATTTTACATTTGACATCTAAAACTTATATCGGTTACCTTTTTACAAACAACAACTTAATTACCATGAACACATTAGAAATACATTCTCATAAATTTGATAATTTTCAACATTAACTCCTTCACTTTTAGAGCTTTCATATCCGATATGGTTAAAGAACTAAAGGTCATATCCGATATGGTTACATACCAATTGAGAGAATCTGGGTGAAGGTAACAAACAAAGTGCAGAGGCTTTCTCAGCTTTGGACTTACCCAACAGAGATGCATTCAGGATTAAGTGTATGTATGGTATAGGCGGAGTAGGCAAAATCACAAACTCAAAGTCAGCATCTATTTCACAAAAGCTACTGTTTTGATCTGTGTGAAAGGTGTGATTTTGCCTACTCAGCCCATACATACAGACGCATAATCCCGAATCCATGCTTGATGAGAGAATATACCTCCCCTTAGCTCATAACCATTGAGACAAAATGTTATTCACTTGACACTGGGACAGAGAAATAACCTCTCATCACTACACAAACACAGAGAGAAAGAGAATCACAAAGCAAACCAACATAAGCTAATTCGAATAAGTAACAATTATCAGCGATGGTTGAAAATATAAGACAGGATCCGGAATGGTGGATAGGATTCAAGGTTTTGTTGCAAATTGGCATGTATGTGGAAGTTAAATGTTTCACAATGATCATAGAAATGTTAATCCGGAACCTTAAAATTATATCCAACTCATGCTTGCTTGGAAACAAAATATGACTTGCGAGAAGGAAAAAATCATAACGTTTTTGTACATTTTTCACAAGACAATATAACCATTATGACAAATCATTCAAATAATTCGTCAAAGTTTTTTCATATTATTGTTTTGTTTTAGAAGAAGAAATTTCAGGGATTGAATTCAAGCAAGAATTCAGAAAACGTGTAACAAATACAATTCAATCAACACTCGAAATCATAACATAAAGAGAGTGGTAGGAGAAAAAGAAGACCAACAACAAATAAAGATTAAAGAAAAAGACAGAGCATGATAAGTAGCCAATAAGACAGATTTTGCCTGAAGATTTAGGATACCTTCTTGCCTGATGGGATGGGGATAGTATTCCAACTTGAAGTAAGGTGAGAAACGTTGTTTTGCGGTTTCGTCCTCCCAAATAATGCTTTCAATTCCATTCTTTCACTTTGTAATTTATGACTAGTTCTTCAATATTGACGACACTTTTAGTATTCAATGGAAGCTTCCTAAGGTTTAGACACCTGTCTATCTTGATTTCCCTCAAAGATGGAAAAAGAAGAGCATTCTAGTACCCATTTGTACCTCCTCTCTGCCAGTGCTCACAGCTTTCTCTTCGCTTATTATATCCTCCACTTCCTTTGAGAAAGAAACGTCAAGAATAGTAAGGTTTGGAGCAAACACAAATCCTTTACACTCTTGCACTTACATATCAAGACACTAGAGAGGCTTAAGAAGAATGGACTTGATGGACTTTTGTTGGATGATGATGTTGTCCTCTGTATCTCTGTCTCCCACATCCAACAACTCGATATCCTGATATCACTGAGACATTCCATAGCTGGCAAAGTCGATAGTTATGGATTAGTGACAACTACTCTTTGGATTGGGCAAGTAATTGCAAGCAAGAGGCTTTATCAGCTTTGGACTCCACTAAATACTCTTCAGATTTGGCAAGTAATTGTATGTCCTCTGCTTTGGACTCCAGTACGTGAAAATGAAAGACGCTGCAAAAGTTGTTCACAGAGACAGTTGATCAAACAGGTGGTGTGCACTCGGTTCCACTAACTTACCCTAATTCTTCTAGCCAACTTATCAGTTCCCACGGACAAGCTTTTTAATATTTACATTAGAAAATTCAAGGAATAATAATTCAGAACCAAACACAAAAGAAACAGAGGTAGAAGAAACAAAGATATCCGATGCAATTTCAGAATAAAGAGAGAAACATAATACTTTTTTGAGTCATGAAGCCTACTCAAATCATCAGCTTACATGAAGGTAAGAAACGTTGTCGTGTGGCTTCGTCCTCCCATTCAATCCCTTTTATCCATATTATGACAAATTCTTCAACTTTGAAGACGCTTTCAGAATCCAATGGAAGCTTTCTCAGCTTCGGACAATTGTCGGATATGAGGAGGTAGCTCAGACGTTGGAAAGGCAGAGCATTCCAGTAGATGCTCTTCAGCTCAGGCAACTCGTCCAACCAAAGGCTTTCTAGTTTCTGGAAAGGAATAATTTTATTACATGTCTCCTTCTCCAAAACACTCGCAGCTTTCTCTTTGCTTATTATCTCCTCTACTTGCTTTAGCCTCGAAAGTCTAAGATGAGTAAGGTTTGGAGCGAACAGCAGCCACGTCAAATCCTTTAAACCATCACACCCAAGAGAGGTTTGAGAAGCATGGACTTGTCAGACTTTTGTCCCATGGTGTCTTCTCTATCTTTATCTCCCTCATTCCACGATCCGATATCCAGATTTTACACAGACTATCCATAGCTGGCAAAACTAATACTCTGACTGATTCTTCCCCACGCCCCTCAATAGAAACTTGTTGAATGCATCTCATAATTCTTGGATCATATACCAATAGCTCCTCAACCAAACTTGACGAGATACTTATGCTTATGTATTCTAAACGTTCTAACAGCTGCAGCTCCTTCATTAGGCTCATATCTAGCCACCGTTTAGAACCTTCTAGTTTCAATGTCCTCAAACTCGACAAATTTGATATCCCGTGTAAACTCTCAAGTTTGTGCGTCCCCTCCAAATTCAGATGTATTAGCATTTTCAACTGTCGTAAACCAACAGGTAGTCTGTCTATTTTTGTCCATGACAAGTCGAGATATCTCAGAGAAACCAACCTTGATATTTGCTCTGGCAATCCACTGAAACTAAGATTCCATGATAAATCCAAAACGACTAGCCTAGGCATAGACTGAAAAAATTCACCTGAGATACTTGCTACGGATTTGTTTTCCCCAAGAAGGAAAGTTGTAAGTTCAGGACAGTCATGGCTCTCAGATATCTTTTCAATCTCATTCCGCATTAACGACATTCTTCTCACATTCTTCCAATTCTCGACTTTTGGTACTTTTCTATTAAAAAGTCTTCTGGAAATAGAGCGCAATATTGAAAACATGACTTGACTTGGTCTTCTCTGAGGCTATCGTACCTATACATCAAAACTGGGAAAATATGGTTTTCCATACCAGGAAAATTTGCAGCAGAAGAAGCAAGAGTGTCAATTGCTTGATCCCATTCTTCTACCGTCCTCTTGCACGCCATTTTTGTGCCGATGATATTCAACGCCAATGGTAAACCACGACATTTTCTAGCAACTTGACACGCGAGCTCAAGAATATCTGGATGGCTTTCTAATGTGATTTTCCCAACTTTAGAACGGAACAAATCCCAAGCTTCGTTGGAATCCAAACATTTTACTTCCATCGGGTCATCAACCTCCATGTGGCCGCATACTTCCCTAGAACGAGTGGTGAATACTACTTTGCATCCGTTTGCCCTTGTCAGAAATGGGACTCCTATTTCATTTAAATCCACTTCCCTCCAAATGTCATCCAATAACAAGACAAATTTCTTATCTTCAGATGAGTGTGTATATCAGTTACCTTTTGTCTTTTGTCTTTTTGTTTCCAGTTTTCTCCACCAAAGCCTAGTTTCTCAGCAATCTCATCTTGAATCTTCTCAACCCGTAGCTCGCTGGACACCACAACCCAAATAACAATTTGAAACCCGTCAATTGCCTCAAGAAACTTATTGTTGATCTGTTTGAGAAGAGTTGTTTTTCCTACTCCACCCATACCGTAGAGACCCATAATCCCGGTACCAGCATCTATGAGGTGCTTCCATGCCCTTTTGAGCATTTCTTCTTGACCTAAAATCTTCGGTTGTTGAGGCCTCTCCACCACCACAGCTATCGTAGGTGGCCCAGCCAACAATTCAAAAACTCCAGCAGATTTTAGAGCTTCAACTTCTTCCAACATTTCAAAAACTCTTTTCCCGTAGCTATAGCTCAATCCCAAGTCTTTTGTACAAAGACCACAAAGACACAACCTTTCAAGTTCAAGAAGCAATTCATAGGCTTGGTTTTGGATATTCTCGACATTCGTAAGCCATACCTGAACTTTGTCCAGCCTTTGTAGACCTTGGCTTTCTTCCCTCTGCACCCTTTTCAACACATCAGCTCGCCTTGCTCTGAGTACCTCCATGGCTTTCTTCAGAGCTGCCAGATTCTTCTCAAGGTTACAAATATAGTTGACTTCACCAACAAAGCAGCTACAGACATGGATGAACAATTGATCAAGGCCACAAGAGAAAAAACCCATCGTGCAACCAGCTAGGCTTACTTGCAATTTGCAAATCACGAACTAAGATGTTAAGATGTTAGAGTTTTTTGGTAATTTTGTGAATGAGTCCCAAGTCGTCCGTATATCTAAATCACCCACAATCAAGACATGACATTTTAATATAGTAAGATTCCAAGAAAGAACATCAGATACTAATAATTATACCCCAACTTGGAATTAGGGGGTAATATTTTTAGTCGCTATATTTGAATCAGCAAAGATGATGCTAGTTGCAGGCGCCATTAAAATGGTTAATGTCGTTTTCATTTTGTTAAACAATAGAAAGTAGACTCCTAAATAAATAATACAAAATTTGGGAAGACTACCATTCCCATGATCAAAACACCAAACAACCTTTTCTAATGAAAGGATTAGTTTCACCAATTTCCCAATCCGAGCCCACAACCCCAAACCGAAGCAGACCGGTCTGTTTCATCTATTAGAACATGTTTTCAAAACGTGGTTCACAGTATGAAATTTTTACCCTACGAATGACAAAACAAGTGTAAAAAGACCAGCACAATCGCCATATTTTGCAAGCACAGAAAGAAAGAAAAAAATGCACTTTATCTTGAGCTCAGCTATGGGACTTAAAAATTCTTCAAAGTAGACAATTCATCATACAAGTGGTGTGCACATTGGAATTGATCAGATCAGCCCAAATATAGACAACATGTGCGACTCAGAAAGCAAATCAACGGAAATATAAACACAAACAGACTGCTCAGGTCATGTAAAATCAACAAACCAATCTGTAAAATTGTAAAGAAAGTTGATTACTTGTCTAAGAGAATGACCATTCTCCTTTCTGCTCATGGATTTGTACCATTCCTTCGATTATCGTAGGACATCAATATGTATCTGAAGCTCGAATCTCTTTGATGAAAACAGAACCATTATACAGAAAATTTGTTACTTTTTAAAAATATATGAAATTACTCTCTTTTCTTTTTGTCGTATGAAATTACTTTCAAATATTACAATGAACACTCCAAAACCAAAACACAACCACTTGCACACAACTAACACTAAATAATTCAAATCCAAACAAACACAAACAGTAGCCATTGCAGAAACCAGCTTGCTTCACGAGCTTGTTACTCTCATGAGTACGAGGGCATGAGCTAACACGAAGAAACAAATTTAGTATTGGAAAACCAAAGATGAGAAACTTTGCTAATATTATGACATTACCTTTTCACAGCAAGGTAAGAAGCGGTCTTTAGTGGCTTTGTCCTGCCACCGAACCCTTTCAATCCATTGGTCATCTCTGTAATTGATGACAACTTCTTTACCACCAATGCAACTTTCAGAATTCAGTGGAAGCATCCTCAGTTTCGGACACCTTTCAACCTCAATCTTCTTTAGACAAGGGAAGACCAGAGGAATCCAGTGGATGCTCTTCAACATAGGTAAGTTACTCAACTCGAGCCTTTCGAGTTTTTGAAAAGGAGTATTCATACCTCGCGCTTTCTGCTCATCTGTGACACTATTTGCAGCTTTCTCCTCGCTTGTGATTTCTTCTACCTTCTTTAAAGACTGAAGCTTAAGGTGAGTAAGCTTAGGAACAAACAGCAACCACGTCAAATCCTTAATCCCATTGCAGCCAGTTATAATCACACTTGAGAGATTTTTCAGTCTTGACCTTGTCAGAATGATGTCCCAAGATGTCTTCCCAATCTCTATCTCTCGTATTTCACAATTCCTTATGATCAGCTTACGGAGACGCTCCATTGTCGGCAAAACTAGTGTTTTGTATGCTTCTTCCTGAAGATCTCTAATACATACCTCTTCAATACAGTTTGACAACCAATTACCGCTTAACAAGTGCTCCAAAGCCGAACTCGAGGAGATGTCTATGTTTAAGCTTTCTAATGCTTTCAGGCATTTTAGCTCCTCTATTGTGCCAACATCGAGAGAAAACTTTGAATTTAGTAGTCTCAATACCATCAAACTTGGTACATGTGATACCATATCAATGCTCTGAAGTCTCTCTGGTACATCACCATCAATGCTCTGAAGTTTCTCCGGTACATCAAATATCCCATCAATGCTCTCAAGTCTCTCCGTCATTTCCAAATTGACATGTTTCAGACGTTTCAACTTTCCTACACCATCCGGCAATCGCTCTATTTTTGTCCGTGACAAGTTGAGATATTGCAAAGAGGACAGACCTGATATCTGCTCCGGCAATTCCTTGAGCTCGTTGAACGACATGTTTAAAACAGAAAGCCTTGGCATAGACCGAAAGAATTCACCAGAGATACGCACCAAGTTGTGGTTTTGTTGGAGTAAGAGAGTTGTAAGTTGATGACACTCGTGACTCCCAGATATCTCTTCAATCTCATTATTCATTAGTGACATCCTTCTCACACTACTCCAATCCTTGACCGCTGGAACTTCACGTAACCCAGCACCGGCTTGCACAATGCATCTTTCTTTCTGTTTCCCAAAATCAGATGCTACCCACAAAGCCATTTTACGAACTAGATGGTGCATTTTCACGAATTTGTTATCATCCTCCATCAATAAACAAGCACGAACAAGTTCACCTATAACTTTGCAACCTTGGTCGTATCCACCAATGAATCCCTCGCTTTGCCAACATTCTATCAAGTCATCTTTACTCAGTGGAAAAGCTGGTGGAAACAGAGCGCAGTATTGGATGCAGGACTTAAGCCTTCCCAACCTCAAATTCTCATAGCTATATTTCAGAATCGGAAGAATAGATGAAGTCAAAACGTCTAGTGCATCACTCCATTCTTTCAAAATGTCTAGTGCATCACTCCATTCTTTCACTGTCGTTTTGTAAGACATGGTCTCACCAAGAACATTCAAAGCAAGTGGTGAACCATGACATCTTTCAGCAACTTTTCTCCCGAGCTCTCGGATTTTCCAGCGGCTTTCTGATGAGTGTTCTCCAAGTTTCGTCTGAAACAAGTCCCAAGCATCATTCTCAGCCAAGCACTGGACTTCAATCGGGTCATCAACCCCCATCTGCACACACACCTCCCGAGGGCGGGTGGTGAATGCTATTTTGCATTTGTTTTCCCTTGTAGGAAATGGGACTCCGATCTTTGTGAAATCTACTTTCGTCCATACATCATCCAGTAACAACACAAAACTCTTTTTCTTCATGAAATTGTATATATCAGTGGCTTTCTGGTTTTCCTCTTTTTGGTTCCACACTTCCCCGTTAAAGCCTAGTTTCTTACCGATCTCTTCTTGAATCTTTTCGACGCGCAGATCTTCAGACACAACAACCCAAATCACAAAGTCGAAGCTGGGACTTATCTTGTTGTTGATCTCTTGAAGAATAGTTGATTTGCCTATGCCACTCACACCGTAAAGACCCATAATCCCAAGTCCATCACCCATGAGGGTACTCAAAGCCCTCTTGAGCAGTGTTTCCCGACCAACAATACTCGGTCTCGCTCTATACAAAGCCCTCTCCTCCCTTGTAGCCGTTGCAGACGGCTCAGCCACAACTCGAAAATCTCCTTTAGAATTGAGATCATTAACCTTTTTCAACATCAGAGACACCATTTCCCCATAGATATAGTTTGATCTTAAGTTTTTGCAACATAACCAACTAAGAGACAACCTTTCAAGTTCAGCAGTTCTATGACCGAGCAGATAACTGACTTGCCTACTGATGTTATCAACATTGATAAGCCATACCTTGACTTCTGCAAGCCGTTGGTGACCTCTAGTGTCCTCCTCTTTCTCGACCCTTGTCAACACGTCAGTATGTCTTGCCTTGAGCTCCTCCATGCCTCTCCGCATAGCTGCGAAATTCTCCACAAGACTATGAATGTAACTCGCTTGGAAGCATAAAAATGGAGAGACATTTTTCAACATTTGATCAGATGACACTGAAACAGAGAAACAACCTCCCATCGTTGATCAGAAAACAACAAAAGAGAGAATGTGAGGAAGAGAGCTCCAAACAAAGAAACCATGAAGCTGCTTTCACCTGCACACACCGTTTTTAAATAGCAAAAAGCAGTTATTCTGCTCATTCTTTAATTGTTTTTGTGACCACGAGCCAAGGTCTTGTATTATATAAATATCGAAAAAGTAGTAAGAATCAGCTTGTTAAAGTTTAGGGTTTATAATAGTAAAAAATTACGTCTCTTAGGTCTATATAAAAAATTAAAACACGGATTAGGATGTTAACACAAAAGAACACGTTTCTTAGGTCTAATTAAAAAACATAAAACAAACTTTTAGTTCAGTAAACTATTTTCTTCTGGAAGTATTGCAAAAGCTAACCTAGTCAGAAACTATGCATAGAACACGGATTCGGAAGTTACAAGGAAGATCACGAATCAACGATAAAAGCTTAAGAGTTAAGACTATGACCACTAATGGTTATTGGTAAAGAGACTAACAAATCAAAAGGAATGACATAGAATTCATTTCAACCAAATGATTATAAGAATAAGAATGGAACTTCAATATTTAGTGGTTTATTTGCTTTGCAAAATAGTGGAGTTGGTAGGAATATAAGCATGCAACTCTTGAGGGACTCTTGGCCAGTAAGCTCTGCAAAAGTGACTTGTCAGCAAAACAATACAGTCTTGAACAGCTTTAAAGAGAAGACTTGAGTTCCGTTTTCAATCAAGACTCGAGATCAAAACCAATTGTGTCTTAATCCAACATCAGAGTGGAAGGAGAACAATTTCCTTGCTTGATTCTGGTAAGAAGGTTTTACTCGTATTTATTTCGTTGTTCTCCACCATATACAACAACTTCAAAAGATAATCAGGATAGTAAAGGATCATTTCAACAAACCTGGAAATGTTTTGTACCGTTGAATCTATGTCCCTCAAAGCTTAGAGCTTGGGTACGGTGTCTTTAGCCATCACAAGATGAGTCTGCAATAGTCATTAGCCTTTTGCAAGCAACACAGACGAGAGTAATCATCTACGTTTGGCTTAAGAAAATGCAGTCATCTTGGATTCTTTTGCTACAAGAAAATGAAAGACGCTCAAAAGTTCATCACAGAGACAATTGATCAAACAGGTGGTGTACACTTCCATTTCTACGCAACTCAGAACTCAATCCGTTCACACGAACCGAAAATCAAGCTTTTTAATTATTACATTAGAATATTCGAAGACTAATAATTCACACAAAATAAACAGGAAGAAACAAATATATTCCATGCAATTTCAGAATATTACTCAACGTTTCTTACATGAAGGCAAGAAACGTTGTCGTGTGGCTTCGTCCTCCCATACAATCCCTTGGTACATCTTAGTCGCTCCAGGATGAATAGACAACATGCTTGCATGAGCCTCTCTCAGAATCTCCTGCCTCGAACCCTCATCCTTAGGCACACAAACTCGCCCGTTCACAAGAAGCCTACTCAAATCATCAGCTTACATGAAGGCAAGAAACGTTGTCGTGTGGCTTCGTCCTCCCATTCGATCCCTTGTATCCATTCTTCCTCTCTATATTCTATGGCAAATTCTTCAACCTTGAAAACGCTTTTAGAATCCAATGGAAGCTTTCTCAGCTTCCGACAATTGCCGTATATGTAGAGACGTCTCAGACGTTGAAAAGGCAGAGCATTCCAGTAGATGCTCTTCAGCTCTGGCAAATACATCAACTCAAGGTCTTCTAGTTTCTGGAAGGGAAGAACAATATTACATGTCTCCTTATCCAAAAGGCTCGCAGCTTTCTCTTGGCTTATTATCTCCTCTACTTGCTTTAACTCGGCAATTGTAAGACGAACAAGGTTTGGAGCGAACAGCAGCCACGTCAAATTCTTTAAACCATCACACCCTTTTATATTCACCCAAGAGAGGTTTGAGAAGCATGGACTTGTGAGACTCTTGTTCCATGGTGTCTTCTCTATCTTTATCTCCCTCATTCCACAATCCGATATCCAGATTTTACACAGACTATCCATAGCTGGCAAAACTAATATTCTGACTGGTTCTTCCCCATGCCCCTCAATAGAAACTTGTTGAATGCATCTCATAATTCTTGGATCATATACCAATAGCTCCCCAACCAAACTTGATGAGATATTTATGCTTATGTATTCTAAATGTTCTAACCGCTGCAACTCCTTTGTTAGGCTCATATCTAGCCACCGTTTGGAACCTTCTAGTTTCAAAGTCCTCAAACTCGACAAATTTGATATCCCGTGTAAACTCTCAAGTTTGTGCGTCCCCTCCAAATTCAGATGTATTAGCATTTTCAACTCTTGTAAACCAACAAGTAGTCGTTTTATCTTTGTATGTGACAAGTCAAGATATCTCAGAGAAACCAACCTTGATATTTGCTCTGGCAATCCACTGAAACTAAGATTCCATGATAAATCCAAAACTAGTAGCCTAGGCATAGACCGAAAGAATTCTTCCGAGATAGTTGCCAAGTATTTGTTTCTCCCAAGGAGGAGAGTTGTAAGTTCAAAACAGTCGGGACTCTCAAATATCTTTTCAATCTCATTTTGCATTAACGACAATCTTCTCACGTTATTCCAGCTCTTGACTTTTGGTACTTCACGTAACCCAACACCAGCTTGCACAATACATCTTTCTTTATGCTTTCCAAGATCAGATGCTATCCATAGCGCCATCTCACGAACCACATCATGCATACTCACATCCTCTCCTCCCTCCAACAATAAACATGCACGAACAAGGGTGCCCAGTATCTCATAACCTTGGTTAAATGCCCTCTCTCTGCCTTCCTTCTCATCTATGAATCCCTCACCTATCCAGTATTCTACCAACCTTTCTTTATCAATTCGATAATCTTCAGGAAACAGAGAGCAATAGAGGAAACATGATTTCACCTGCTCACCATTTAAACTATCATAGCTATACTTCAAAATTGGAAGAATCTCATCTTCTACGCCTGAAAAATCTGTGGCAGACGAAGTCAAAATGTCAACTGCCCGATGCCACTCGTGTACTGTGCTTTTGCATGCCATAGTTTCGCCAATGACATTAAGTGCCAGTGGTAGGCCACGGCATTTTCCAGCGACTTTTCTTGCGAGGTCAGGAATGTCTGGGTGGCTTTCCAGTGTGTAGTCTCCGACTTTCTTTCTAAACAAATCCCATGCTTTACAGGTGTCTAGACAATGGACTTCAATCGGATCATTAACCCCCATGCGCCCACACACATCTCGAGAACGGGTGGTAAATGCTACTTTGCATCCGTTTTGTCTGTTCGGATACGGGACTCCAATCACAGTTAAGTTCACTTTCTCCCATATATCATCCAACAACAACACAAACTTCTTCCTCCTAAGAACGTTGTGGATGTCAAGAGCTCTCTCGCTTTCGTTTTTCTCGTCCTATTCTTTCCCCCCAAGGCCTAGTTTCTTCGCGATGCTCCCTTGAATATTGTGGACTGTTGCATTTTTAGAGACCACAAGCCAAATCGCGACATCAAATCCGCCACCTATTTCAGAAAACTTATTGTTGATCTGCGTGAGAAGGGTGGTTTTGCCCACTCCACCCATACCATACAAACCCACAATCCCAACTCTATCTTCCATTAAACGGTTCCATACCTTCTCGAGCATTGTTTCCTGACCAACAATTGTGGGTTGAATAGGCAACTCTTCGGCCTCAGCTCTTGGAACTTCCTCAGTCACCACATCAAATTGTCCTTGAGAACAAAGACTCTCAATCTCCCTTAACATCAGAATAACCCTTTTTCCATAATGAAAGCTCGATTTCAAATCTTTGGAGCAAACACCACAGAGACACAACCTTTGAAGCTCAATCTTACTATTACCAAAGAGATCATTGAATTGGTTTTCGATGGTTAGGACACTCGTAAGCCATACCTGGATTTGAGACAGCCTTCGACGACGCCCTGTAAACTCTTCTCTAGATACTCTTCCTTGCACATCATCTCGCTTCGCCTTGAGATCTCCCATGGATTTCTCCAGAGCTACTAGATTCTCGGGGAGGCTGTGAATATAACTCCCCTTGAGGCATAACCATTGAGAGACTTGATTCACCACTTGATCACATGACATTGAGACAGAGAAACAGCCTCCCATTGTTGCACAGACGAGGGAGATTCACATAAGCAAAGCAAAGCAATTATTAGAATGGAAGAAAAGAATAATGCTGTCTCCTGAAGTTTGCTTTAGTGCAGGAGTCCAAAGATGCTACTGAAATGGTCCCCACTATATTACATATTTATGGAAACAACCCACAGATTTAGTACTTATCACAGAAGAAACATTCATAAATGTATGGACCATTGGAACACTGATGATCGAGGAACAAAGCAACGATCTTTTCCATAAAAAAATTTCAAGTTTAGCAAACAAATGTAAAGCATTTTATTTGCCAACTGCTATAATATAATACTACCAAGATTCAAGATGAGAACCAATTTTTTCTGTTTCACAGTCAGAACGGACTAAACAAACAAAAATTTGTTGTTTTAAGTTTCTTGATCAGGATGACAACTGTAAAAAAACAAGCACAATCGCCATATTTGCAAGCACAAACATGAAAAGAGTTTTTAAGGGTTTATGGTTAATTCGACAGAAGCATAAACATAAATAAAGAACAGCCATAGTTGCAATCTATCATAATGCAAACAAACAAAAAACAACGAACCCAATCTGTAGAATTGCAAAATATCTATGGGACTTTCCAACTCACAAGCAACATTTTCATTTGTGAAAATTACTCAAAATGACTCAAAATTATGAAAAAATAACTAGACTAACCCATCCAAAAAAAGGATTATTAGTATAACTCAGATTTTGAGTAAAAAGACCATTCACATTATAAACTTCATCATATTATCCAAAATGCCATTTATATTTATTTTAAAAAAAAAATAACAACATCTGTTTTTATACTGTTTTCCATAAAAATTAAAACATCAAGAAATCTCGAGCGAACCCTAAAACCAGAGACGTCGGAGGCTGGGTCTTGGGCATGGCGGCACGGTCTTGTAATCGGAGGCACGGCGATTATTTGGGTCTTGCGCACGGCGAATTCTGAGTCTTGGCACAGCGAAATCTGGGTCTTGGGCACGGCGAAATCTGGGCAGTTTAGGAGTGACCATCAAATCGGAAGCAGTGAGGGGAATTCTGGGTAAGGGGCGGCGAATTCGCCGCAGTTTCGGAGTGACCAATATACATTAGACGGCCAGACAAGGCGAGACACTGGGAGGGCACGGGGCGAGGCAATTCTGAGGGGAATTATGGGTCTCCTCGTGGCCAGGCAAGGTTAATCTACAGGTCGGCGAAATCTACGGTAGGTAAAGAGTTATTGATGTTAGTAGAGTAATGTCGCTTTCAAATTGGATGAAATTTATGTAGTTGGTTGATCAGTTTGTGAATTATAGAGATTTGGTTTAAGTTTTGTTTGATAAATTGAGATTTTGGTTTTAGTTGTAGCAGCAGCAAAGGCTCGGGACTTGTATTAGTGAATTCTGAGTTTATGGATTTTGGTAGAAAGTGACGAATTCATCATTGAATGGACTAGATTCTTCTTCAAAATATGGTTTTTATGTTCATTAATAAAGATTCTTTTCAAAAGTAAACAATTATGATTATACAATCGTTGTCCCACAATGTTTGATGAAGAAGAGGAAAAACTTGTTTAAATCCCATACGTTTCTCAATGTTATTGTCTTGGTTTAAATAAATTGTTTTTGTCTTGGTTTAATAAATCATTATTGTCTTGGTTGAAATCCCTCTTGTTTTTCAATGTGATCAGTGTTTCACAAAGTCTCATTGTGTCCGTTTTTTATTGCCCAAAAAAGCTTGAAGTTGTCTACCGTTTCCAATAAATATTGGTGGTGTATCTATGGGTAATTTCTCAAATGTCTTCTTCGGCAATATGTAGCTTAAGACAACACGGCATGAACTATGATCTAACTCGTAATCCTCATAAACCATTCGAATGAAATCTTCATAGCTTGTGTCTCTGTTACCTAGTAGAATTCGACGACTTCTTTTTTTATCAGCAGCAAATAACCATCTGTTGTTGTCAAACATCCACTTCCCACTTACAAGAATAATTTGATCCATGGCCAGAAAAGAAGATGATAATGAGAGGAGATAGGAACAAAGGGACAAAAATGAGGCTAAGAGGTGATGTTGATGATGATACAGTTGAAAAAACTCTATCAAAAATGGTTATGGAGGTGGCCGAAACCCTAGACATAAAAGGGAGAGGATTTAAGCTTAAATTACTCATTTTTAACACAAATTCGTTTTAATTATAAATAAGTCTGCAATAAAAAAATATAAGTCTGTCACTACAGGAAATCTGGAAAAATAATCCTCTCAGTTATTCCTGTAACAAACAAATCTGCCATTATGTAAAATAAGTCTGTCAAAATTGAAACAAAAAATAAATCTGTTATAACTATAAGTAAATCTGCTATCACTATAGGTTACACTAGTAAGCAAATTTTACTTCAACAAATCTGTTATAACTTGACAGATTTTCGTACATATAATAAGTTTGTGGAGTCGCACTTAACAAATTTGTGAGAAAAAAATATATGTATAACGCCGATCACGTAAAAGTCTGTCATGATTTGTTAAATATGTGGTGTCATCATACAATAAGTCTGTCAGAAAACAATAAGTCTGCCATTAATTATAAATCTGTCAGCACGTATACGAATAAGTCTGTCGTACAAATAACTCTGCCGAAGTAAATCTGTCCTTGCAAAAATAAGTCTGTCGCTAAAATAAATCTGCGGTTATAAAAACAAGTCTGTTATAACGCTGGTTTCGAAAATTTGGAGTGGCAATTTCGTAATTAAAACAAACGCTGGGTTTTTTTTTTGGATTTTTGAATATTTTTTCCTAACAAAGGGAAAATGGCTATTTTGGATATTTAAAAAACTCATTTAACCCTCAAATTTTCAGATACAATCTAGTAATAAAAACATATTTATGAGTCAAATGAGTTTTTTTCCCTTTTCATTTTTCTACGACAAAATAGATTCACTTGAGAAACACTTCCAAAACTCTTGACAGAGACAATTCATTATACAAGTGGTGTGAACATTGGAATTGATCAGATCAGCAAAGTATACAGTTTATAACTCTAGACTGAAGAACCAAACCCAGACCCAAAAAGCAAATAAACGGAAACATAAACACAAACAGAACAGCCATATATGCTTACTCTGATCAGGTCACGCAACCAATCTGTAGAGTTGTGAAAATAAGATGATTACTTGTCTAAAATGACCACGCTCCTTTCTCCTCATGGATTTGTCTCTGAAAAGCCCTCCTTCGATTATCGGAGAAAATCAATATGTATCTGAAGCTCGAATCTCTTTGTTGAAAAAACAAACATTATCCAGAAAAATTGATACTTTCTTTAAAAATATGCAAGTTTGCCAAATTACTTACTTCCTTAAACAAAATACAGTACAATGAACACTCCAAAACACAACCACAGACTCAACCAAAAAAGGTTGTTTAGGATTAATGCACAGAGGAAAACATAAATCGGATTTAAAAATATCAGATCTTTGGTTTAGCTTCAACAAAATGGTAAGTCATGTGCACTAACAAACAAGGTCCTAAACAGAATCTTATATTTGTGCTTATATACTGAAGTCTACATAAACGAATCGAAATCATAAAAAATCGCAAGAATTCCACGAGGATAACAAAAGCAAACTACGTAGAGACGTCTCAGACGTTGAAAAGGCAGAGCATTCTAGTAGATGCTCTTCAGCTTAGGTAACTCCTTGCTTATTATCTCCTCTAGTTTCTGGAAAGGAATAATATTACATGTCTCCTTGCTTATTATCTCCTCTAGTTGCTTTAACTCGGCAAGTCTAAGACGAACAAGGTTTGGAGCGAACAGCAACCACGTCACATCCTTTAAACCGTCACACCCTTCTATTTCCACATTAGAGAGGTTTGAGAAGCATGGATTTGTTCCATGGTGTCGTCTCTATCTTTATCTCCCTCATTCCACAATCCGATATCCAGATTTTACACAGCCTATCCATAGCTAGCAAAACTAATACTCTGACTGATTCTTCCCCACGCCCCTCAATAAAAACTTCTTGAATGCATCTCATAATTCTTGGATCATATACCAATAGCTCCCCAACCAAACTTGATGAGATATTTATGCTTATGTATTCTAAATGTTCTAACCGCTGCAACTCCTTCGTTAGGCTCATATCTAGCCACCGTTTGGAACCTTCTAGTTTCAATGTCCTCAAACTCGACAAATTTGATATCCCGTGTAAACTCTCAAGTTTGTGCATCCCCTCCAAATTCAGATGTATTAGCATTTTCAACTCTTGTAAACCAACAAGTAGTCGCTTTATCTTTGTATGTGACAAGTCAAGATATCTCAGAGAAACCAACCTTGATATTTGCTCTGGCAATCCACTGAAACTAAGATTCCATGATAAATCCAAAACTAGTAGCCTAGGCATAGACCGAAAGAATTCTTCCGAGATAGTTGCCAAGTATTTGTTTCTCCCAAGAAGGAAAGTTGTAAGTTCAGGACAGTCACGGCACTCAGATATCATTTTAATGTCATTTCCCATCAATGACATTCTTCTCACGTTATTCCAGTTCTTGACTTTCAGTACATCACGTAAACCAACACCAGTTTGCACAATACATCTTTCTTTATGCTTTCCAAGATCAGATGCACAAGAACTACATCATGCATACTCACATTCGATTTTTCCTTTGTTCCCTCCAACAATAAACATGCACGAACAAAGGTGTCGTTTCGAGCATTGTTTCCTGACCAACAATTGTGGGTTGAATAGGCAACTCTTCGGCCTCAGCTCTTGGAACTTCCTCAGTCCCCACATCAAATTGTCCTTGAGAACTACGACTCTCAATCTCCCTTAACATCAGAATAACCCTTTTCCCATAATGATAGCTCGATTTCAAATCTTTGGAGCAAACACCACAGAGACACAACCTTTGAAGCTCAATCTTACTATTACCAAAGAGATCATTGAATTGGTTTTCGATGGTTAGGACACTCGTAAGCCACACCTGGATTTGAGACAACCTTCGACGACGCCCTGTAAACTCTTCTCTAGATACTCTTCCTTGCAAATCATCTCGCTTCGCCTTGAGCAGTCCCATGGCTTTCTCCAGAGATGCTAATTCTCGGAGAGGCTGTGAATATAACTCACCTTGACACATAACCATTGAGAGCACTGATTCACCACTTGATCACATGACAACGAGACAGAGAAACAGCCTCCCATTGCTGCCGAATAGAGAGAGAAAATTACTCAAATATCAAACCAGAAGCTAAGAAAGTATTAAAAAGGAAGAAAATAGAAAATGAGATTTTTGAATAAGGCGGTCTCCAAAAAGCAAAGAGCATTATTGCATGAGTCCAAAGATGCTTATTCAACCAAAGAGCCCTCTTCCTTCTAAAATGGTCCCCACTTATGGAAACGACCCACATATACAGTATTAAGCGTAGAAGATACGTTCATAAATGTAAGAACCATTGAATGACTATGATCGAGGAACAAAGCACAGGTCTACTAATATTCAATATGCAAAATTTTGTACACAATCATGTAGTAATACGTCACAAGAACATGTGAATCAACAATCAAGCTTTTTAAATAGAAAATCCAAAGAACATTTCAGAACCGAAAACAAAAGAAACAAAGATATTTGATGCAATTTCAGAAGAACAAGCGAAACAGAAGAATATTTTGGGTCATGGGACTACTCAGGGGCTTACATGAAGATAAGAAATGGTTTCGCGTGGCTTCGTCCACCCATTCAACTCCGTCAATCCATTCGCCCTCTCTGTATTGTATGACATGACATCGAGACAGAGAAACAACCTCCCATCGCTGCACCGAAGAGAGAGATATAAATAGAAGAACAATCCCATATGCCATATTAGACACAATATAGCCACGCAATCCCTTTAGCTTAACGTGAACTTGAAACTCCTAGTCCTGCCTAAACATAAATGTTGTTCGATATGGCTCTGGTTCGGTCCGGTTAAAGACAAACCGGGAAGCTGATTTACATGACTATGAGGAAGAAGGTTTAATCATATACAACAACTTGAAAAGATAAGCAGAATAGTTTAAAAATCATTTCAACAAACCTGAACGTGTTTAGGGGTTTAGAGTTTATATCCCTCGAAGCTAAGAACTTTGATACGCTTCCGGTAGCCATCATAAGCTTTCATTAGACTTTTGCAAGCAACATAAAGAGAGAAATGCAGTCATCTTGATCTTAGGTACTGGACATAATTCACAGAGAAACATTTACACTTTCCTACAAGAAAACGAATCACTTAAAGAAGAAGAAAAAAGCTCCAGAAATTCTTCATAGAGACAATTCATCAGACAAGTGGTGTGCATTCAGTTCCACTAACTTAGTTCCAGCGCTATACAAGTCGAACTCAATCTCCTGAGCAATCAGATCAATGTAAGTATCCATTATAACTCCACACAGACAAATCAAATCAACGGAAACATAAACACCAACACAATCCATCAGGTAAAAACGCCATCAATCTGCTATTCTCATTGGCTTGTGTTCTTATTTGAACCGGTTTAAGCCGGACTATGTATATATTACCGTCTGAACAGAAATCTGCTTTCATTCTTGCTTATGTATGTTCTATTCTTTTCACAAGTATAAGTAACAAGTGGGATTTTCCTTTTTTTTTGTATTAACTGAGATCTTACGTTTGAGAGATTTGATTTTTTTACCCAATTCATGCAAGTAAAAACAAGCAACTAGGTATCTGTGTATGCAAGTATCAAATTAGATCAAAGTTTCGGTTTCACTTTACCAACTATAAAATAGAACCTCCAGGCTGAGACCAAAACTACCATAACAAGCACCCGAACTTCTGGGAATAATCTGTACATGAAGAACTTCTATTGTTATTCATTTACAACAGAGCAAAATCCAAAAGCACATGATTAACTTCAAGCTTTCACACCATGTGAAGTACACCCAAAAAAAAGCGTAAGAGCAACACAAGATCTTTAAATCATTTCTTAATTTTTTACCCCAGGGCAACTACCCTACTCATGATTTTGAGTTGGTTGGAGTGATTTTCGCTTTGAAGATTTGGAGATCATATGTTTATGGTGGAAAAGTTTAAGTGTTCACAGACCATAAGAGCCTGAAGTATTTCTTTACTCAGCTAGAGTTTATAGCAAATTATTATCTGGAGATTGGTTACCATCCTGGTAAGGCTAATCTGGTTGCAGATGCTTTGAGTCGGAAGAGAGTTGTTTCGGCTCAGGAGCGGGATATGGAGGCCTTGGTGAGAGAGATTAGCACTTTGAGGTTATGTGGAGCCTTTGGGGTTGGAGGCAGATTTGCTGAGCAGGATTCGAGTAACTCAGGAGATGGATCAGGGGTTGATCGATGCTTCCAAGGTTGCAGTATCAGGTCTCTGCGAATGGGATGACTTTTTTACACGGGCGAGTTTGTGTATCTAAGGATAAGGGTTTGAGGCAGGAGATTCTGAGAGAGGCTCAGATGTACCGTGATGTGAAACGGTATTACCACTGGGTCGGGATGAAGAAGGATGTTGCTAACTGTGTCGCAGCTTGCGATGTGTGCCAGTTAGTGAATGCAGAACATCAGGTTTCGAGTGGTTTGTTGCAGAGTTTACCCATTTCAAAGTGGAAGTGAGATATGATTACCATGGATTTTGTGGTAGGATTGCCTGTTTCACAGACTTTTAATGTTATTTGGGTGATTGTGGATTGTCTAACTAAGTTAGCACATTTTTTGCCATTAAAAAGACCGATGGAGCGGCGGTTTTGGCTAAGAAGTATGTGAGGGAGATAGTGAGGCTGCATGGAGTGCCAGCGAGTATCGTGTCAGACAGAGATCTGAGGTTCACTTCTGAGTTTTGGAGAGCTTTTCAGGCTGAGAAGGGCACTACGGTGCATATGAGTATTGCTTATCATCCTCAGACGGATGGGCAATCTGAGAGGATGATTCATACACTCGAGGATTTGCTGAGGATGTGTATGCTAGATTATGGTGGTCATTGGGCATATCACTTGAACTTGGTAGAGTTTGCGTATAATAATAGCTACCAGGCGAGTATTGGTATGGCTGCGTACGAGGCGTTGTATGGGAGGTCATGTCGTACATCGTTATGCTGGACTCAAGGGGGGGAGAGAAGCATGTATGGTGCAGATTTGTTCAGGAAACGACGGAGAAGATTCGTGTTTTAAAGCTAAACATGAAGGAGGCCCAAGATCGGCAGAGGAGTTATGCCGATAAGAGGAGGAAGGAGTTAGAGTTTGAGGTTGGAGATAGAATGTATCTCAAGATGGCGATGTTGAGGGGTCCTAACAGATCCATTTCAGAGAATAAGCTAAGTCCAAGGTTTATGGGTCCGTTCATGGTTGTAGAACGGGTGGGACCAGTGGCTTATCGTTTGGAGTTACCTCAGATTATGAAGGCATTTCATAAGGTCTTCCATGTGTCGATGATGAGGAAATGTATGCATAAGTTTGAGGAGGTGGTGGTGAGGATCCCTGATGATCTTCAGCCCAACATGACGTTAGAGGCGAGACCTGTGACGATTCTCGAGAGGAGAGTCAAGGTTCTGCACCGGAAGAAGATACCGTTGATGAGAGTCTTGTGGGACTGTGATGGTGTTGAGGATGAGACTAGGGAACCAGAGGTTAGGATGAAGGCAAAGTTCAAGAAGTGGTTCGAGAAGTAAGTTGAGGCTTGAATTTGTCTTCCTGGTTTCAGTCTCAGAGTTTAGCATTTTTGCTATGTATTTTTGGATTATGTAATTTCGTTGAGGATGTAACGATTATTACATTTTGAGATTAATAAGATGAGTATTTCTTATGGTTGAGATTTATAAGATGTGAATTTCTTATGGATGAATGGTGATGTCATGGGTTGTGTGTTTTAAGGGTCTGAAAATAGAAGTTTTATGAGGAATTAGAACTTGTCTATTTCTGAGAGACTCTAGAGAGACACCCTGAGTGACTAAGTTGTTTAGAGTTGACCTGAGGGATTGGTCATGGATGAGATGATATTCCGGGGTTTTGGGATATCGGTTTAGGACCACATGAGGTAGTTCTAGTCAGAGATGTTTATAGGAGTTAAGAATTGATTGCTCTAGGGGATGAAGATTTCCCCGAATAACTCATTAGAAGATGAGGATTTCTCCAGGAAGGATAAAGATTTTCCTTTATGTTACTAAGGAATGAGGATTTTCCTTAGTAATATTGAGAGATGAGGATTTCTCTCGATGGGATGAGAACTTCCCTGTATACCAATAACTCAAAGGATGTATCCTGAGAGTGGGAGTGGTATGGTTATGATTTATGAGTTAAGAGTAATCAATGTATGAATGTGGCTATGAACATAGATGTGGACCTTAGAGATCGAGAGTGTTGGTCTCGGTGGTGCTGGTTGGGTTGGTCAGGAGTGTTGACCGTAATGTTTTGGTGTTGCGTGATGCGAGGTCAAATCCGGTTTAGTGAAGGAGAGTTGTAACCCCAGCGAACCAATTTTGGGAAATTGGGATTGAGTGTCGATCGACACCATGGGGTGTGTCGATCGACACCAACGTTTTATTGAACTGACAAGTTTGGGTTTTGAGCATTGGATTGTGGTTCGATTTAAGGGAACCCTAAGGTTTGTCTATAAAAGACGAGGAGTCGTGTTGTGTCGTGATTCAGAGTGAAAAATAGAGTTTTTGTGAGAGGATTGAGAGATAAGAAGGATCATTGTTGATTTCTTCGTGTTCTTGATCCTTAAAGCTTAATTTGGTGATTGTGAGGCTCTTGAATTAGGTTTTGGTGTGCGTTCTTCGTGTGAAAAAAAGAGAATTCGATTTTTGGAGTGTTAAGGGTCTCTGATTTCACTGTTCTTCGTTGTTTCTCATCCTTATTCATTCCGTAATCGAGGTGAGTGCGTGACCATGGCTTATCTGGATAATTGGAATGTCATGATGCATTTGATTGATGTTTGGATTGATTTGATGATGATTGATTGTGTGTTTTAGATGATTTTTTGTGTCTGTGTTGACATTTTTGGTACAGTAGATCGATACGTCGCGTCGTGAAACAAGCCATGAGAGGAGAGGCTCGTGTTCCTTGACAGTGCGATGGGTATCGATAGACACCCTTGCTTGGTGTTGATCGACACCAATGTTGTTAGTGTCGATCGACACCAGAGTCTGAAACGTGAATGTTTGTGTTGATTCATTGTTGATTGGAATTGTTTGGTATTATGGTTTTCCCTTATGCTTGTGTGTATAGCCGATAGATAGGATGACTGTCTCACTGAGTATTTGTGATAATACTCATGCATCTCTTATAACTATGTGATGCAGGTAAAGAAAATGTATTACCGTGGAATCATGGCTGTGAAGAGGAGATGATCTAGAGTTTCGGTTTTGTTGTTTTTATGTGTTTTGCTTAGAATCTTTAAGTTGCTGGATTGTTAAGTTAGAATTGATGAGTTGGTTATTGAAATTGGTTATATTGTTTTAATGTGTTATTGGATTTAATGGATAAATCGTTTGTTTGAAATGAGTCAATTTCTGTTGGTTATGATTGGTTTGCTGGTTAAATGTGATTGAATTGTTGTTGAGAATTAGTATTTATGGAAATATTTATTCGATTGTATAAAAAAAAGGATTGGATTGTATCAAAGAAGGTGAAGTTTTCCTTGCTATTACAAACAATAATGACTTTTGTCTTGACTATTCCAAACGCCAAAGGGAAAATCTGGAAATTACCATCTTGGGCAGCCGCCACTAGCAAAACACCTTCATACTTTCCACTTAAATGAGTCCCATCGACAACGATTACTCGTCTAAGATACTGAAAACCAGCTATGGAGAATCCGAACGATATAAATATATTTGAATCTATTGTGAGCATCAACCTCAAGAGCGGTCAATGTTCCCGGATTTGCTTTTTTGATCATATGCAAATAAGATAGGAGATTTTCATATCCATGTTCAGCAGTTCCCATCACCATTTCTTGGACGTATATCAATGATTTGTATGAAGTGGAATAATCCAAATTCATACCAAACATCACCTTCATTGAATCTTGTATATGCTTTGGCGTAACTCCATCAATTATTCCAACGCGCTCGATAAATAACCTACCAATATACTTTGGAGTTGAGCGTTTCCTGTGAGCGACTATGTCCGCTAGTGAATATATATGCTTTTTAATACACTTTGTCACCCAAAAACGGTTTGGTTCATTCGTCACACCCGCTCTGACTTTTCACTTGCATCTTTTCACACGACACGTAGCGACTAACTGAGTTTTAGTAGACTTGTATGTTTTGAATGCAAATCTTGACATCACGGCCGTCAATCGCAACTCTCTAAGCAGCTCATCCTTGGTACCAAAAATCTTTCCGACAAGTATACATCAGACCATGTCGTTTTTTATCTTGCTCCTTCGCCAAAACAACGCTCACTCCCACCAACACCATCAAATGAGATATCATCTTCATCCTCATCTTTCACTTTTCCATATGCACTGTAATCTTTATTGATACCAACACCATCAATTTTTATATTCTCGTCTTGCCTATCATCATCTTCAACGTCTTGCTCATCACCATCTTCAATACCATGATCTTCTTCATTCGCACAATTTCCCGTACTATCCCCATAGTCGTCACCATCTCCATCCTCGCATTTCTCAGCATCTACATCTGTATATTCTTCACAACCACTGTCCAAAATTCCATCACAATCATTGTTGACATCACAATCCATCTCCAACCGACTCGAAACACAAAGACGTATAACATGCGCTCTACTTAGCTCGATCAAATTCTTAACTTGTCTATCATTTGTGACATGCATTGGAGGAGTTTCCGATGCCATATGTTGGAACATTGATTCCGGTAGTGAATAAGTGATCTCCACCAAGTCTGATTCCAACTTATATTCATCTTTTGCCATCTCAAGAAGATCACGATGGGTGCAATCATCACTCAAAAAGAACAGTCTCCCTCTTTTAAGATTATCAACCACAAATTGCCACGCCTTATCTTGAATAGAACCATTCTCTGTAAAAAAAAAATAGAAAACACATTAGGTCTCAAACATCTGCTGTAGACTTCATAGCGAAGTCTACCAACAAGTGCTAAGTACTACTCAAACAAGAAAATTGATTTATACAATAAATATTGCACCTAAATATGTCAAATTCACACAGAAGAAAACTTATTAGATAACACACATTTGGGAGCAAGAAAATCTAAAAAATTCATTATAAATAAGTTTTAAATGCATTTATAAGAAAATTAAATCTGTAGACTTCTCTATGAAGTCTACTAGTAGACTTCACCAACAGTCTATTATGTTACTTTTGCATTTGACCAGAATTTGACTTTTTTAGTAGACTTTTCTATGAAGTCTACTAAATAAAAAAGTTATTTTTGCAATTGACCAAAGTTTGACTCTTTTCAGTAGACTGCAAGAGAAGTTTGTCTACTCAAAATGCCGGATTATATTTGCAATTGACCAAATTGTTGATTTTTCGAGTAGACTTCTCAGAAGTCTACTCAGAAAAAAGGTTAGTTTTGTGTTTGACCAAACATTTATCGATAGACTTCTTATGCAGTCTACCGATAAATGTTTTTCTTGGTCAATGTTTGAGATTTTGGTCAAACGCAAAACTAACCCATCCGTACATAACAGACTTCTGATGCAGTCTACTCAAAAAGTCAACAATCTGGTCAGTGCCAGAAATAACCTCGTAGTAGACTCTATCTGCAGTATACTAGAGAAGTCTACGAGAGAAGGCTGCTCTATAAAGTCAAAGTTTTGGTCAAATGCAAAACTAACCCATTTTCAAGTAGACTTCATGTGCAGTCTACCAATGTTTTTTTTGTTATCAAAGGAAAACAAGTAGATTTCACGAGCAGTCTACTTTGAATATTTTTAAAAATAGTCAATTGCAAATCTAACATTTCGTTGACTAGTAGACTTCGGTGCAGTCTACCAGATCGGAAAACACGATTTTTAGCTCCGTTTCCACCGTAGAGCTCGGTTTTCAGCTCTTTCAAGCACCTAAAACTTCTAATATGACCGTTAACAAAGAAGCCTAGCCGTCGTTTATGCAAGAACCATTGAAAATCGATAGATTATGAGAGAAAAAAATTTAAAAACCAAATTTAGATAGTTTTTTGGATGAAATTGGAGAGAAAATGGGTGAGGAAGAAGTTATGAGCTCACAAATGAAGCTGTTATCCACACAAAATCAGTTGGGGAAACATTTAGAGCTTGATATTGGTTGTTCATGGTGGTTGGAAATATTGATGATAATGACATTTTTGTAAATAAGTTGATATATTTGGGTGTTTATTTGATAGTTTTGAATGTCTGATTTAAAAAAAAAAATTCAAATATAATGACATTTTCGTAAATAAGTTAAATCTTATGGTTGGTTTGATAAAATTTTGAGGAGAGAGAAATAGGAGGTTACATTTGCAAATGACCTCAAATTTGAGGTTATTTCAATAAGTTTTCCTCATTTTGAAGTGTTATAGCTAGGGGTGGGACGATTCTGGATACCCTGAAATTTCAGAGTATCCGGATCCAGATCCGGAATCGTCGGGATCCGTGAAAAAACTATCCGGATCCGGAATCGTGACCTCCGGATATCCGGGCTCTAGGAATCGTTCCAAAAATCAGGATATCCGCGGATATCCGGATCCGGATCCGAAATTAATATTAAAAATAATTAAAATAATTAATAAATAAATAAAAATATATTTTTAAAAATTATTAGTTAATATTTTAAATGGTATTTTTTCATTATAAATATAATTTATTATAAAAAGAACTAAAATCAATTTTTATATATATTTATTTATATAAAATTAGTTTAATAGATATATAATATATATGGTTTTAATATATTTAATGCGTCCGGATCCGGATCCGGATATCCGGACCTTAAAATTTTGTTATCCGGATCCGGATCCGGGTTCTCTTTTCACGGATCCTAAATTTTATTATCCTTATCCGGATCCGGCCTCTCCAAATATCCTAATTTTCAGAGCGATTCCGAATGGATAACGGATCGGATCTCGGATCCCAGATAATAATTCCACCCCTAGTTATAGCTAGTAATTTAGCTTGCACCAGCCCTATTTATTATAACAAAAGAACACGTTTGTATCCCCCAGTTGGATTAATAATGGGGGAATATTCTAACTAAATGTTTTGATTAACAAAAAAAACCACGTCTGTATTGAAAATAGAATTACATATGCTTCTCTCTTTCGATAGACTTCTTCAAGGAAAGTGTGTGGATTTATGGTAATGGTAATAATTTATTGGACAATTTTCAAAAATATCATATTTTAATATTTTTTCTCTAAAATTACAATATTTTTTTAAATATTTCAAAAATATTATTATTTGGTAAATATTCCAAAAATATCACAAAACTAAAATTAATTTTCAACTTTCAAAACTAAACTTTAAACCTAAATCCTACCCTTAAAAACTATACCATAAATTTTACAATATTTAGCCCAATCCCAAAAATTTAAACTACAAATCTTTGAAAATTAATTTCTATGTTTGTGGTATTTTTGGAACATTGAATAAAATAATGATATTTTTTAAAAATTTAAGAAATTATGGTATTTTAGGGAATTCCTCTAATTTAAATATTTTAATGAATGATGACTAATTAAAAGCCTTTGCTTTGTGTTTATTCGAGGACATATAGTTTTAATATTTATGTTTCATTGTAATTTAATTGTTTTGTTAAAACTCATATGTTATTTTGATATAGGTAATTTAATTATGCGCAGAGTCAAAGTTAGAGATTATAGTAGTTTAATACTTTACAATCCATATTCTAACAGTAGGAAAATATTTTCAAACAAGACACAAATACTTTTAGAAGCACCATTATCCAAATAGGAATCTGTTTGATGGATATGGTGTCGTTTTCAACACATTATAATAAATTGCTTACTTTTACCATTTTTATCAACCGAAGAGATTGACACCAAATAATTACACAAAAACACATATCATATATATATATACATATATATATTATGTTCTTATTTAAAACTCGATTGATTCACTTGTGGGTAAAAAATCTTACTAAAAAAATGTCTCTGAGAATATAGTGTTACACAAAAACACATATCATATATATATATACATATATATTATGTTCTTATTTAAAACTCGATTGATTCACTTGTGGGTAAAAAATCTTACTAAAAAAATGTCTCTGAGAATATAGTGTTAATGAGTTGTTGAAGGAGATGATCAAATCTGAGACTTGGCTTCTTCTAAAGGTTGTGTATAGTAGATCATCTTTTACTTTACTTGAGCTTCACATTTTTTTTGTTCCACAAGAAGTTTTACACACGTGTGGACCATAACAAATTGATGATAAAGCATTTGGGGTGTATATTTACTCACAAAACCCTTCAGGCTGTTGTAGTGGATGCCTGAACACGTTTGATGAAGCCTAATATCATGGTGGAACTCTAGGAACTTGTTAAACACCTCAAAGTAAATGATGGCGACAATCACATGGCTACCTTGGTAAAATACGTGCGCAAGTAACAATGTTATATCTATCACTGGGATTACCACTCTCTATGGCTCTATTTAATTGTACAAGACCATGTGTTCTCTATTTTACTTTTAGTTAGAAGACCATGTTTCTCTATTTCAGTGTGTGTTTTGTTATGCATTTATGTGATTATCTAGAGTTGAGTATATCTAGTTACTGATTATCACTAAAAAAAAACTTGATAACTGCGTGCAAAACAAAGGGAGAAGCAAATCAGAGGATCCGACATTAGAAGATCATGGTGCATGCTCTAGAAGCAAATCGCGAAAGAAAGCATTTTTTTACATGAACCTCTTCTTTTACGGTCGTTAACATTTGTAGAGTGTCGCATCTCTTAATCAAGATTAACTAGGAAAAATGCAAACAAAAAAAAAACCCCAAGGAATCTTTGTTTCACCTAAAAAAACCTAACAAAAAAATGGTGATGATTAAAAGTCAACGTTTTGATTTAACGCAAATTAAACCCTAATTTTTTAATTCAACGCAAATTAAACCCCAAACATAAATGTTGTTAAATCTGTTAAGGTTTAATGGTCTGATTTAAAGTTTTACGTTCATTAAACAATTATTATCAACAAATTTATTCATATTTAAACTGAAAAACTTTAAAATCCATATAAAATCATAGTTATGAAACTACAATTCTAGATATTATAAATGAAAAATTTGAACACAAAATCGCATCACCTATTTGAATCTATGATCAATCTTTATGTGTACTTTGTTGAACTGAATTATAAGTTGTTAGTCCTCTTCTTCTCTTAAATCACCATATAGCCTCTAAATATGTTAATTATTTAACAACAATTAACTTTGGAGTTTAATTTGCGTTAAATTAAAAAGTTGGAGTTTAATTTGCGTTAAACTTAAACGTTGGACTTTAATTATCATCACTTTTTTGGGGTTTTTTAGATGAAACAAAGATTCTTTAGTTATTTTTTATTGCATTTTTCCCCTAGCTAGGACTCTCAAACGTTTTTTTTTCACAAGTTGCAAATCATACAACATAAACAGCATCGAAGGAGGTAGACACGGTAGGATGAAACACGAAAATGAGATACAACAAAGATCCATGACGGACTCATGCTAGAGAAAAACATAAATATTGTAATTATTTTTCCTTAGGGAGTTGTTTTCCTCTACGGACTATGATTTACAACGATGATCGAACCTAATTATGGGTGAGAAGAAATTTTATTCGTATAAATTGGAATGGGGATCGACAACGTAGTTAAAATGAAGTGATAAAATAGATGGAAGGTAGAATGATTCGACTTTCACAAAATTTATCAAATCAAGGAGGATTTGCGGTGAATTGGTTGCAAGAACCATACCCCTAATTTTTAATACTAAACTAGTGGTATTTTTAAGACAGTTGATGTGGCATCATGTTAGAGAAATTTCATTTGCTGACATGTCTAGCCTAAAAAGCCTCAATTAATCCTTTTTTAGTTAGTATAATTTATAAACATATAAATACCAATTTTGGCTTTTGATAAACATTCGTTTTAAGATTATGTCCCGTTTCATATTATAAAATATTTCAGAATTTTTTTTTTTTCATATCATAAAAGTTTTCAAATTTTTTTACAAATTGTAAAGTGATATAACATTTTGTGACCATTTCTATTTAAGCTTTTTCATAATTAATTGAAGTGTTTTAAGCTAAATACTTTTTAAATTATGTATTTTTAGTTAAAACATCATATTTGAATGTAAGTTCTATCAATACATAATTCTGTATTTATTTGGAATTTATTTATAAATTTGATGGTTATTGCATGTCTATTGGTATACCAATATGATATATCTCATGATATATATTGAATTCTACAATTTATTTATTGAATTCTACATGTAAAATAAAGGATTTTGGCACCTACTTAAAAAAAAGAGCTTGAATTGGAAACGCATTCACTTGAAAACCTTTTAAGTTGTTGTTACACAACAAATAATTATTTTTTATTGTTAGCAAGTATGAAGTAACACCTACTATATCATATAAAACCAAATACAAATTACATAAAATGTTAAGTTTTAAACAAACGAACAAAGATATTGACGACAAGATCCGCGGATATTCACCTAATATTATCTAAAAATATTTAAAAATACTAAAATTACTTAAAAATCCTTTAAAAATATATTTGTGTTATGAAAGTCAGAGAAAAAGAGCTTGCAAAATGTCAGAAACATACACAAGTGAATCGTGGTAAATTAATAATGTGGAGTCCACATTACTATTCATATACAGTAATTTTTGTTTTTTACTTCTATATAAAGGATGCATTCCATCCGTTTGTAAATCATCACAACTTCACAACTCAATTATACGAGTGGCAAAATCTCTCTCGCTTCTTCCTTTATATCTTTATTTATATTTATCGAAATGATAAATTAACATTCTTTTTATAACACGTTATCAGCACGACCACTCTATGGTTATGCTAAATATTTATGTATATATATTATACCATATAATTTATTATAGTGGGCGGTATGTCGTCTCTATAATAATATATTATTTTTCAGTGGTTGTATAAAACACCACAATTAATTTAATTTTACTGTAGGCGGTTTTTACCTCGGTATTATTTTACTAATCTTATATCATGGTTGTTTAATGCACTATAACTATATACTCATTGGTCGGCTAAAGCCGCCTTATATTCCATATACTATATTTATGTGGATGACTCCGTTACCACAATATCATTGTTAAATATTTATCTATATTATGAATATTATACAAGGAGGTCCAATCACCTGTATATAAATATTTTATCTGAATCTAGTAAATATAATTGATTGCTCATTAAAGTTTTTCAGATTGATTTTTACTTAAATATTTTACCCCCAACGATCACAAAGAAAAATTTCAAAATTTATCTACTTTTCAAACGGCTATGAACAGTATTTTTAATCTATAAATGCACTCATATTTCACTCTTTCAAAATTACTCAAACATTTTATCTTCTTTCAAACACTTTTACAAGAAACATTTTTGATTCTCAGTTTGTAAGAAAAATGTTTCGTTGGTTTTTGATTTTTATTATCGGTGTAATTCTTATTTCTATTTCTGGTCTCTTCGCTGAAGAATTTACTCGCGAAGAATTTATCATAAATGTTGGTTTACTTTTTTATGCATTAATGTTTACTGTAATTGATGTTATGGTTAATGTAAAAGGTTTCTAAAATCATATTATATTTCTAAAATAATATTTTCGATTTTTTTTTTAGAAATCAAATAGCCACCGTTGAGAAGCTTAAATTTCCAGCTCTCAAAATTACTGGAGCTAATTATATAGTGTGGACAACCGATGCAGAACTCTATATGGAAGCGAAAAATTTATCCGACACCATCATAGAGGGAAAAGAATCATCCGTCCAAGCTAAGGCAAATGCAATAATATTTATACGGAAACATTTGGATGAAAATGTGACGCATGACTATGCGCACATTAGAGACCCAACAGAGCTGTGGAAAGCTCTGAAAGACAGGTTCGATAATCAGAGGTCATGCGATGGAAGAGTGGAAAAACCTGCGGTTTAAGGATTTTAAGAAAGTGGAGGAATATAACTCCGCAATATTGAGGATTATATCACAATTAAAATTTTGTGGTAAACCTGTCACCGAAGCAGAAATGCTCGAAAAGACATACCTCACATTCCACAAAGAACACAGTGTCCTACAAGCAATGTATAGAAATTGCGGATACACAAGGTTCTCTGAGTTGATTGTAACACTCATAATCGTAGAGAAAAACAATGATCTTCTCATAAATAATCACAACTCTCGTCCTACGGGAGCCAGAGCATTTCCTGAAGTGAATGCATCGGATGTTAAGAATCCGGAGAAGAAAAGTCAAACCTATCGGGGTCATGGCCGCAGATTCAATTGCGGGCATGGAAGAAATTACAGTTCACGTGGGAGAAATTCTTTCCAATGGGTTCGTTCTAAACAAACCCCCAAAGGAAAAGATATTCAAGAGACTACCGCGCAGAAGCGTGATAGCATCTGTGACAGATGCGGGTCCAAAGGACATTGGTCCATTGTATGTTGAACTCCCGACCATCTCTGCAAGCTATACCAACAGTCTACCAAAGGCAAAGGGAAAGAAGTGAACCTCACAGAACACTTTGAGGGTACATCGTTCCTTGATTCTCCCGACTTTGCGAATGACTTTGACGAGATCGCTATGGCGGATAATTAAAAATGCTTGTAATGAGACTGTTGAATGGTCTCAAGTTATGCCATATCTACTTATTATGTATTTCTGCTTTCAACGAATTATGTGGTTTTCATAATATTGTAATGCATAATTATTAAGCGTATTTTCTAATAAATGAAATTTACTTTCTATTATCTAAGTTTTGTTAATTTCAGAAATGGATGAATCGATATCCAAGGAAGTGGTTCGAGAAATTTATATACCTGATAGTGGAACAACACACACTATTCTGAAGAACAAGAGATACTTCTCTAACTTAAAACCGACAAACATTATTGTCAATACAATATCAGGTCCTACAGACTTGATTAAAGGCAGTGGTAATGCCAACTTTATGTTGCCTAATGGAACCAAGTTTTACATAAACAAATTCCTTATATTCTCCAAATTCTAAAAGGAATTTGTTGAGTTTCAAAGACATATACCTTCAAGGATATGATACTTAGTCCGCGACTGAGAATGAAAAAATGTATATGTATGTAACTTCTGATAAATCCGAGAAAAGGCAGGTACTGGAAAAATTTCCAAAACTCCCTTCAGGATTGCATCATACTCATATAAGTGCAATCGAATCGCATCTAGTGATTAAAAGAAATCCAGAAGATTTCACACTATGGCATGATCGCCTCGGTCACCCAGGCACCATAATGATGCGTAATATTATTGAGAACTCACATGGTCATTCACTGAAAATCTAGGAGATATATCAGGGGAATAAAATGACATGTGTTGCATGTTCTCTTGGAAAATTGATCATAAGGCCATCGCAAGCCAAAATTGATAAAGAATCACCAAAATTCCATGAAAGAATTCAAGGCGATATTTGTGAACCAATACATCCATCATGGGGACCGTTCCCCTATTTTATGGTATTAATTGATGCATTTAGCAGATGGTCACACGTTTGTCTATTATCATCTCGAAATATGGCATTTGCGAGATTTCTAACTTAGATAATCAATCTAAGGGCTCAGTTTTCTGATTACCCCATTAAGAAAGTTAGACTAGACAACGTTGGTGAATTCACGTCTCAAACCTTTAATGATTATTGTATGGTTACGGGAATAGAAGTTGAACATCCGGTAACTCATGTTCATACACAAAATGGTTTGGCTAAATCATTAATTAAACATCTGTAATTAATTCAAGACCATTGATCATGAGATCAAAACTCTCAACCTCTGTATGGGGACATGCCATCTTGCATGCAGAAGCACTCATCCGGTTAAGACCAAGTGCATATCATAAATATTCTCCATTACAATTAGCTTTCGGGTTAGAACCGAATATATCCCATCTAAGAATCTTTGGTTGTGCGGTATATGTGCCTATAGCACCACCACAACGTACAAAGATGGGACCACAGAGAAGAATGGGAATATATGTTGGTTGTGATTCCCCATCAATCATAAAGTACCTAGAACCACAGACTGGTGATGTCTTTACGGCACGATTTGCCGATTGTCATTTCGATGAAAATGCATTTCCGGTTCTAGGGGAGAAAATAAACAAGTAGGAAAGGATATAGAATGGCGTGTGCCATCTCTACTACACCTTGATCTTCCTACAAGACAGTCAGAAGTAGAAGTTCGACGAATATGCATTTGCAGAGTATAGCAAATCAGCTACGTGATGCATTTGCAGATACAAAAACGGTAACAAAATCACATATACCGGCTGCAAATGCCCCTACTCGAATTGAGATACCAAATGAACGTGAAAGAGCAGATAATACACGTGAGTCTAGAAAACGCTTGAAGCGTGGTAGACCTATTGGTTCTAAGGATAAAAATCCTAGAAAACGAAGGGAAGCTGAGAAGAATAATGATCCCAAAATCACTGAAAGTATTTTGGAATAAACGAATCATGAGACTAACGACAATACAAAGCATCATGAAGGAAATCATGAGATTTCTATAAACTATATTCATAAGGAAATATATATGGAATCGTAATGAATGAATGTAGTCGATGACGTTTTTTCATACCTTGTGTCAAGGGAGATAGATGAGGAAAACGATGATCCAGAACCAAAGTCTGTATATGAATGTCAAAACAGACAAGATTGGATGAAATAGAAAGATGTTGTACAAGTCGAGCTTGATTCGCTTAATAAACAAAATGTATTCGGACCTATTACACTCACACCCAAAGATGTGAAACGGTCGGATACAAATGGGTCTTCATTCGGAAACGAAATGAGAAAAACGAAATTATGAGATATAAAGCTTGCCTTGTTGCTCAAGAATTTTCTCAAAGACCCGGGATCAATTATGAGGAAATATATTCCCCCGTTATGGATGCAATCACGTTAAGATTCTTAATAAGTCTAGCGGCTAACGAAAATCTAGAGATGCGTCTCATGAATGTTGTTACAGCATATTTATATGGATCATTAGATACTTATATCTATATGAGAATTCCAGATGGGTATAAGATGTCAGAGGCATTAAGTTCCAAACTTAAAGAGTTATGTGCGATAAAATTGCAAAGATCATTATATGGGTTAAAGCAATATGGACGCATGTGGTACAACCATCTCAGTGAGTAAAAATGTCAACATGGGTTTCGGCCCGCGGGCTAGGCCCAAGTAAGACCGCAACGGGGCGGGCTTGGGCACACATTTAAAACCCGCAACCTATGACGAGATAACCCGTATGGGTTGAAAATTTTTTTGGTCCTTAACGGGTTGGCCCACTTGGATGCACGCTGGCCCATCTAAATATCAGAAACATACACGAGTGAATCGTGGTAAATTAATAATGTGGAATCTATGTCACTATTCATACATAGTACTTTTTTGCTTTTTTACTTCTATATAAAAGAGTAATTCCATCCGTTTGTAAATCATCACAACTTCACAACTCAATTATATGAGTGACAAAATCTCTTTCGCTTTTTCCTTTATATTTCCAAGTATTTCATTTTTTATCGGGTATAAAATTTTTGCTTTTATTTATATTTATCATAATAAATTAACATTCTTTTTATGGCAACTTGAACATATCTGAAAGTGCTCGAAAGTATCCAAATGTTCAAAACAATAAAATTTCTACCTAAACTACAACGAAGTTTTTCGGATCAGTTATTTCAAATTCGATTCGGTTCCTAAATAATCCCCAGTGATTAAACGCCGACAAAAACTGGATTGATAAAAGAAGAAGCAAAAAAAAACAACAAAAAATAAACGACCTCCACAGATTCTCTCTTCTCTTCACTTGCAGTGTCGTCGCTGCTGCTTCGCTGCTATCATTCTCATTCCCACCAATAAGATTGACAGAGTAAGTTGGTCTCTTTCCTAATTTAGAAGAAAAGCCATCACTCATTTGTTTAGATCCGAGTCTCTCTCTCTTTCTCCTCCTTTCTCTCTCTCTCTCTCTCTCTCTCTCTCTCTCGGAAACTTCAGATTTTGCCTCTGATCTCTCTCATTGTCTCTTTCAAATCTACGACCTACTTGGGTTAGTCTCTCTTCATTTTGGTGGAGAGAATATACGAATCGGTTTTGTATGCGAATATGGTTAGATTGATTACCAGTGGATAATGTATTATGTCGGTCGATGCGGTTTTGTCTGAATAGATTTTGCTTTTGTTTCAATTTACACACAGATCTGTTATCCAATCTTTTGTATTAGATTCTTGGTAATAAGATTTCGGATCAACTATGTTTGTGAATTGAGTGCTACTTATTTCCCCTAGTGCAAGATTCTCTGTTTGTGACAGTATTTGATTGTGAGATTATGATAATTTGCTTACCATGCTTGTCCTGTGTTTCTATAAGTTAATGTTTGCTAGTATTACTTTCTATGGTTTTAGATCTCATTTGGTTCAACTTAATGACTCAATTGTCTTCTTTTACATGGAACAGATTCAATTTCTCTGTAGCTGGCGAAAAAATCGTCAATTTCGTATACTACACCAGTGTAGGCAATGAAGGGAAGAGCAGATGGAGGGCAAAAGAAACGGGTGATTGCTTTGGTTTGCATTGCCGCGGTAGTCCTTGTTTTCGTATATCTGTTCTATGGCTCCTCTGATCACAGAGCATCAGCTATTGAATATGGGAGAAAACTCGGCTTGGGTGGGGATGAAGATGGGACCAAACAGGATGACACTTCTAGCTCATTTGGTCTTGATGATGCTTTCACGCCGAGAAGTTTTCCTGTCAGTCTCGAGCATCTTCTCATTTTCCCCACCTTTTCTTTTCTGTATTGATGGTTAGATTCAAGTGTTTTTGTTTTTCCAAGGTTTGCGATGATCGGCATTCAGAGCTTATTCCTTGCTTAGACAGGAATCTTATATACCAAATGAGACTGAAGCTGGATTTGTCTTTGATGGAGCACTATGAACGCCATTGTCCTCCTTCCGAAAGACGGTTCAATTGCTTAATTCCTCCTCCTAATGGATATAAGGTGGGTATATTCTCTCTCCACTTCTATTGACATAATTGTTTTCCATGTCTGAATCTGTTCTCTCTTTGTAGATTCCAATTAAATGGCCGAAAAGCAGAGACGAAGTGTGGAAAGTGAATATACCTCATACTCACCTTGCACATGAGAAGTCTGACCAAAACTGGATGGTTGTCAAAGGAGACAAAATCAATTTCCCAGGTGGAGGCACACATTTTCACTACGGGGCTGATAAGTATATTGCATCGATGGCAAATGTAAGGCAGTTACTTGGTTTATGTTACGTACCACAGAGAGCATATTTAATTCTTCGTTCGCTGATTCTATTCTCTCGAAAATTTCAGATGCTTAACTATCCGAACAATATTTTGAATAATGGAGGAAGGTTAAGGACAGTTTTTGATGTTGGTTGTGGTGTTGCGAGCTTTGGAGGTTATCTTCTATCATCGGATATTTTAACAATGTCCTTGGCTCCAAATGATGTGCATCAGAACCAAATCCAATTTGCTCTTGAGAGAGGGATTCCTGCCTCCCTCGGTGTTTTAGGGACAAAGAGGCTCCCATACCCAAGCAGATCTTTTGAACTTGCTCATTGTTCACGTTGCAGAATCGATTGGCTACAAAGGGACGGGATTCTTCTTCTCGAGCTAGACAGAGTTCTCAGACCTGGTGGTTATTTTGCTTACTCATCTCCAGAGGCATACGCACAAGATGAAGAGGACCTCAGAATCTGGAGAGAAATGAGTGCTCTTGTGGAGCGTATGTGTTGGAAGATAGCGGCAAAAAGGAACCAAACTGTTATTTGGGAGAAACCTTTGACAAATGATTGTTATTTGGAAAGAGAACCCGGAACTCAGCCTCCTCTTTGCCGTTCTGATAATGACCCTGATGCTGTGTGGGGCGTAAACATGGAAGCTTGCATTGCTCCTTACACTGACCGTAAGTTTTGAAGCTCCTCCTCGCTTTTCAATAACAGAGCTCATATTCTTTGAAACAAAGTTTCTGATAGCAAAACTGAAAATAGATTCCCACTGAACTCTTCTTTTTGGGGCTTTTCTTAGATGACCACAAAACCAAGGGAAGTGGATTAGCTCCATGGCCAGCTCGGTTAACCTCTCCTCCTCCTAGGCTTGCTGATTTTGGCTATTCAAATGTCATGTTTGAGAAAGACACGGTATATAGAAATCCATAACTTCTCTGTTTATTGCAACTGACAAACTTAGAACATGAGCTCTTCAGTCTCAACATATGTTTTGTATTCGTGTAGGAACTTTGGAGACAGAGAGTAGATATTTATTGGGATCTCTTGAGTTCTAGAATCGAATCAGATACAGTGAGGAACATAATGGACATGAAAGCAAGCATGGGCTCCTTTGCTGCTGCTTTGAAAGATAAAGATGTATGGGTAATGAATGTTGTTCCCGAGGACGGACCTAACACGCTTAAACTGATATACGATAGAGGTTTAATGGGCGCCGTTCATAGCTGGTCAGTTTCTTCATTGCTTATACGCCGGATTGGTAATCTTTAACATATTTGTTGTTTTGACCATTTGGTAATCTTTAACAGGTGTGAAGCATTCTCCACATATCCAAGGACCTATGATCTTCTCCATGCTTGGGACATTGTATCAGATACCAAGAAAAAAGGGTGTAGTGAAGTGGATTTGTTACTAGAGATGGATCGAATACTGCGCCCGAGCGGGTTTATAATCATAAGGGATAAACAGAGAGTGGTGGATTTGGTGAAGAAGTATCTAAAGGCGTTGCATTGGGAGGAAGTAGGGACAAAGATAGATTCAGATTCAGATCAAGATTCAGACAACGTTGTATTCATTGTCCAGAAGAAGTTGTGGTTGACTAGCGAAAGCCTTAGAGATATGGAGTGACAAAGCCACACATGCACACTATGAAATTTCATTTTTGTAACGTTGTTTTCTTAAAATTTTATTTATTTATTGTTCTCAATACACCCCGAAAAAGCCCCAGGCCCATACGGGATGACAGTCTTGTTTTATCAGAAATTTTGGCATATTATTGGGCCACAAGTGGTTGCCATGGTACAAGAATTCTTTGATACTAGCACCCTCGATCCTAGATGTAATGAGGTTAATATCTGCCTAATCCCTAAATCTGAGAGGCCTAGGATGACGAAAGAGTTTCGCCCGATTAGCCTGTGTAATGTCAGCTATAAGATAATCTCGAAAATACTCTGTCAGCGGATTAAGAAGTTTTTACATAGGTTAATCTCCGAGACCCAGTCTGCCTTTGTCGCAGGGAGACAGATTACCGATAATATTCTTTTGGCCCAGGAAGCTTTTCATGCCCTACAAACCAATAATATTGGCAAACGGGAATGTATGGCGATCAAAACAGATATGAGCAAAACATATGACCGGGTGGAATGGCGGTTTCTAACAGCTCTTATGCAGAAAATGGGCTTTAATGAGAAATGGATCTCCTGGATCATGACATGTGTAAACTCAGTCTCATACCGTGTTCTGTTAAATGGTGAACCTAAAGGAGGGATTTCTCCATCCCGAGGGTTACGACAAGGGGACCCTTTATCGCCATACCTGTTCATCCTCTGTATGGAAGTGCTTATTGCTAATCTACGGATGGCAGAGACCTTGGGGCGTATCTCTGGTATTCGGGTGGCTCCAACTTCCCCTCCTTTATCCCATCTGCTATTTGCAGATGACAGCTTGTTTTTTTTGCAGAGTTACGACGCAACAGTGTGATAGTATCTTGGAAGTCCTTAGAATCTACGGAAATGCGTCAGGCCAATGTATCAATTTCGATAAATCAGCGATTACTTTTGGTAAGGAGGTTCCTGAGATTATCCGGACGGAATTAAAATTACGGCTAAATATCCCCACAGAGGGAGGAGCTGGCAAATACCTGAGTATTCCGGAGCAAATACAAGGATCTAAAGCACAGATTTTTGCTTATGTTCAAGAACAACTCCATCAACGTACTAACAGATGGTCCGCTAAATTCCTTTCTAAAGGAGGAAAAGAGGTTATGATTAAGTCTGTGGCGCAATCCCTGCCGACATATGTGATGTCCATCTTCCTTCTTCCCAAAAGCTTACACCGGAAGCTGGCAAGTGTGATAGCTGACTTCTGGTGGAGCAGTTCTCAAAACTCAAAAGGGATGCACTGGATTGCTTGGCAGAAATTATGTCTCCCTAAACATGAAGGGGGTATTGGTTTCAAGTTTTTTGAAGAGTTCAATCAAGCCTTATTGGCCAAACAACTCTGGCGACTCCACCAATACCCAAACTCCCTACTTGCACAGATCCTTAAAGGGAAATATTTCAGGTATTCTCACCCTTTTCTTGCAAAGAAAGCATCTCGGTCGTCCTATGGATGGCGAAGCTTATGGAGTGCGAAACCCTTAATTGATTACGGAATGTGGCGCACCATTGGTAACGGGGCTGGGACATGGGTTTGGACCGATAAGTGGATTCCTGATGAGGTTCCCCGCCCAGCCAGAAGTGTACACTGGGAAGATCCGAATATCACCCCAAACATGAACCTGCGGGTTATTGACTTGATTGATGAAGACACCCACACATGGAATGTTCGTGCATTGCAACAACATGTCGCTTCGACGGACATCCCGATAATTATGGCCTTGACCCCGTCCCGTGTGGGCATACCAGACGGGTACTGTTGGCATTTCACAAACTCTGGTCTGTATACGGAACGGTCAGGATATGAAGTGGCCCGGGCAAATGTAGGAGAGGAGGTCCGATTTGTAACACAACTCTCATCTCTGAACCCCCTGAAGGCAATGGTGTGGAAAACGGAAACTTCTAGTAAAATTCGACATTTTTTATGGCAAGCCCTCTCGGGTGCGGTCGCGGTTAATGAACGCTTAGCGTATAGACACTTACAACAGGACAGATATTGTCCGAAGTGTCCGGATGTGGAAGTAACCATTAACCATGTTCTCTTCACGTTCCCCCCCCCCCCCCCCCCCCCCGGCTAGGCAATGTTGGGCATTGTCACAAATCTCACACAACAATACCGCCTTCCCGTCGGATAATCTTTGGTGCAACTTTGATTTCCTTCTTTCTCGGGTACCTCACCGGAAGGAGTTTGAGGAATATGTGAGATGTTATCCGTGGATACTCTGGTATCTATGGAAAGCACGTAATGATAAAGTTTTTAGGAACCTTGATCGGTCCCCGCTAGATATCCTGAACCTTGCCAGAAAGGAGGCTACGGCCTGGTTCTCAGCAAATGCGATAATAGGTGGAGCACAGATACACACCGCCCCGGTGCTGCCAGTGGCAATCTTCACATGTTTCATTGATGGATCCTGGAGGATGGAGCTTCCATGAGAGGGCTCGGATGGACACTACAATTGCAGGATGGAGAAATTGATATTCTAGGATTACGAGGGGTGCACAGGGGGATCTCACCACTCCACACAGAGATCCTCAGTTTACTATGGGCCCTACGGAGCCTGCACCGGAAAAGACGGTATTGCACATTGTTCGCCACTGATTCCTAGGAGTTAGCGGCAATGATCCTAGAACCGGAGAAATGGTCGCGGTTCAGAACTGAGTTGGAAGAATTCAAGACACTTCGAGCGTGGTTCCCTGACCTTACTTTACATTATTGCCCCAGGGAACGGAATGAGAAGACTGACACGTTGGCCCGAACCGCTCGATTTCGAAATATAATTTTCTCTTATGTTGGCACGTCTACCCCACATTGGTTCCCAGAGACGATAGTGTTTGGTTAACCAAGATGTAATGTGCGTTGTGACCAAAAAAAAAAAACATTCTTATAAGTTGTTTGTATGATTTAGGGAGAAGTCTCGGATAAGTAAACATCGATAAAAAAAAACTGCAAAATTCTTTGAATTATGTTATGGTTAAGACTTTACGAAAATTATTTGAATATGATATGTGTCGCATATTAGTAAAATATTTTTGCTATTAAATTTTATTTATTTATTAATGAGAGAGTTTTTGGATCTTTTATTTTTCTTTTAATATTTTATCATTACAAATATCCGAACTTTAGACGTATATATTTTTTTTACCAATTAATTAAAAGTTACCTTTCCCTGAAAAATCATGAAGTACATTTGAAGAAAAAATAATCTATAATAGAGATAATGTGGATAGTAATACTATATAATTTGCATCATAAGAATAAATTAATTTAACTACACATATACAATGTGGACAGTAATTTTAACTACAAGATACAATTACCAAAAATAAAAATTATAGGTTGGTAAACACTCCTAAACAATCGGTTCAAATAATCGAATTTCATATCACTATTTCAACCCAAAAGATTATTATATTTTGACTTGAGTTTCCCCTTATTGATTTTACCTCGGACTCGCTACTAGTTGCTTACACATTTCTATGTAGTTTAGACATTTAGACATTCTAAAGACTAAGCACTTATTAATTTATTAAAAAAAAATCCAAGTTTTTTTATAGATGCGCATGTTTTTATTTTAGGGTTAATTAGCTCAATATTACTTTTGAAATAGATAATTACTAAAATAGCACAAGTATAATTAGATTTAGGTAAATAGCAGCTAGATGAAAAATTGGGACAAATTTGCCCTTACGAAACTGTTTCATGAAAGTAGTAAAATCCATATTATGGCCATCTTTCATTTTAAGGAAAATAGTAAAAAATATTTATACGCTGTCGCTTTTTTTTACTAAACCATTCATTCTGATCTCTAAAAGAAAAAAATTGAGGTTGATATTGTTTGATGCAGATTAATCTTGATTCGGTAATCTTAGACGACTGTATAGTTGACTATATTTATATTTTATATGTTGTTGTTGTTAGCTAAAACTCCTACAATGATCTCAAACGGCTGTATAATTGACTATATTCCTACTTTCTATGTTGTCGTAGTTGACATATCTAAAAAAAAGGAGAGGTTTGTATAGTTGACTATATTCGTACTTTTATGTTGTTGTAGTTAACTAAAATTTCTACTTTGTATAGTTGAGTATATTTATACTTTCTATATTGCTGTAGTTATCTATTCAATTAATAATATAGTGAACTATATAATCTTTACAATAATTAGTTCAATTGTAATAATATAGTTAACTATATAATCTTTACAATTGTATTTGTGTTTATCAATATAGTTAACCAAAATAACACTTATAGTTAATTATAGTTAACTAAAAATAGTTCACTGGTTATATACGAATAGTTAGCTATTCATGTATGGTGATCAATCATATACGAATACTTAATTAGCTATTCGATCATGTATAATCTTCACCTTGTTATTGACGAACCCGTGACCAGAACGAAACTATCGTTTAGGTAGTTTAGGATTTTTCATCCTTGGAGATGTGTGATCGACGAAGAAATTGAGAAAAAGTAGAGGAGATGCGAAATTGATAACGATTATGAAAGAATTACAAGAGAAAAAATGAAAACATAGAAGAAAATTTATTGAAATCGAAGAGAATAGAGGTTATTGCAAATGAGGTTAGAAGGGAGAAAGGGATATCTAGATGAAGTTGGCGGCTAGAGGTAAATAGAAGATTAGGGTATAATGTTTTTGATTTTAATGTGGCTGATATTGGGTTTTAACTTTTTCTGTTAGTAAAAAACTGTGTAATTAGGGAATGACAAAATCGGAATTCTAGGTTCATTAATTGTTAGATACTAAATTTTGTATGATATACGGCTAAATAATGAATTAAAGGTGGAAAACCTATTATAGAACCTAATTTTCCTTTATTTTATTAGGATTCACAGTATTTAGAAACAACAATAAACGGAAATTCAAATCCATAAACCATATTTTCATGGCATTTATTAATTTATAATCTCTAAGTATCCATGATTTCTTACATAAAAATATGAGTGGATCATTATTCACGACACATAAAAACAACAAAACACACAGATTTTGAAATGGCTATGTTGATCGTCTTTTATGTATTTGCTGTCCATATCATCTGCTCCGATACAAGTAAATTTTTTCTTCATCTGTTTTTTGTCAATAATTTTCTCGAAATGAATCTTTTTTTTTATGTTTATTTTCATTATTCATTTCAGAAAAACTAGGTCATGGTTCTAAAAACACGAATGACAAAGAGATTCTCATAGCAGCAATGTTGTAATATCATAAAACTAAAGTTAACTTTCAACATTCAAAACTGAACCTTAAACCTAAACCATACTCCCTAAAACTATATTTTAATTTTACAAACCCAATAATTTAAATTATAAACCTTTGAAAATTAAATTTTTGAATAAATGGTGATATTTTTTAAACTTTTAAGAAATTGTGGTATTTTTTACAACAAAAATTCAAAGTGTGGTATTCTAGGAAATTTTTCGAATTTAAATAATTTAATGATTGATGACTAATTAAAAGCCTTTGCTTTGTGTTTATTCGATGACATGTAGTTTTAATATTTATGTTACATCGTAACTTAATTGTTTTGGTAAAACTCATATGTTATTTTGATATAGGTAATTTAATTATGTGTAGAGTCAAAGTTAGAGATGATAGTGCTTTAATACTTTACAATCCATATTCGAACAGTTTAGGAAAATATTTTCAGACAACACAAGTACTTTTAGAAGCACCATTATCCAAATAAGAATCTGTCTGATGAATATGGTGTCGTTTTTAACATATTATAATAAATTGCTTACTTTTACCATTCCTATCAACCGAAGAGATTGACACCAAATAATTACACAAAAACACATATCATATATATATATATTATTATTTTCTTATTTGGAACTCGATTGATTCACATGTGGGTAAAAAAATCTTACTAAAAAATGTCTATGAGAATATAGTGTTAATGAGCTGTTGAAAGAGATGATCAAATCTGAGACTTGGCTTCTAAAGGTTGTGTATATTAGATCATTTTCTACTGTTCTTGAGCTTTACATTGTTTTGTTCCATAAGAAGTTTTACACACGTGTAGGCCATATCAAATTGATAGCAAAGCCTTTGGGGTGTATATTTACTCCCAAAACTCTTCATGGTCAGTCTGTTGTGGTGGATGTCAGAACACGTTTGGTGAAGTCCAAGATCATGGTGGAACTCCAGGAACTTGTTAAACGCCTCAAAGTAAATGATAGCGGCAATCACATGGCTATCTTGGTAAAATTCGTGCGCAAGTAACAATGCTCTATCTATCAATGGGATTACCACTCTCTCTGTCTCTATTTAACTATTGTTTGAGAGTTTAGTATCTATTATTGTTTGAAAGTTTAGTATCTAGATACTAACTATCTAGAGTTGAGTATATTTAGCTACTAATTATCACTAAAAAAAATTGATAAGTGCGTGCAAAACAAAGGGAGAAGAAGATCAGAAGATCCGACATAAGAAGATCATAGTGCATGCTCTATAAGCAAATCGCGAAAGAAAGAATTTTTTTACATGAACCTCTTCCTTTACAATCGTTAGCATTTGTAGAGTGTCGCATCTCTTAATCAAGACTAACTAGGGGGAAAATGCAAAAAAAAAAAAAAAATCAAGAAATCTTTGTTTCACCTAAAAAAATCTAACAAAAATGGTGATAATTAAAAGCCAACGTTTTCATTTAATGCAAATTAAACCCTAACTTTTTAATCCAACGCTAATTAAGCTCCAAAGATAAATATTGTTAAATCTGTTAAAGTTTTATGAGTTTTATTTAAAGTTTTACGTTCATTAAACAACTATTATCAACAAATTTATTCATATTCAAACTGAATATTTTTAAAATCCATATAAAATAAGAAGTTATGAAACTACAATCTTAGATATTCTAAATAAAAAAAATTGAACACGGAATCGCATCATCTACTTGAAATTATGATAAATCCTTATATGTACGTTGTTGTTGAACTGAATTATAAGTTGTTAGTCCTCTTCTTCTCTTAAATCATTAGATAGCCTCTAAATATGTTAATTACTTAACAATAATGATTCCTTGATGTATTTTTTTTTTGTGCATTTTTCCCCTAGCTAGGACTCTCACATTTTTTTCTTCCACATGTTGCAGATCATACAACATAGACAGCGTCGAACGAGGTAGATATGGTAGGATGAAAAGCGAAATTGAGATACAACAAAGATCCATGTCAGACTCAGGCTAGAGGAAAACATAAATATTGCAATATTGTTTTTTCTATCGAGTTGTTTCCTTCTACGGGCTATGATTTACAACGATGATCGAACCTAATTATGGGAGAGAAGAAATTTTATTCGTATAAATTGGAATGGGAATCGACAACGTAGTAAAAAAGAAGGGATAAAATAAATGGAAGATAGAACGATTCGACTTTCACAAAAGTTATCAAATCAAAGAGGATTTGCGGTGAATTGGTTGCATGAACCAGAAACCTAATTGTGAATACTAAACTAGTGGTATTTTAAGACAGTTGATGTGGCATTATGTTAGAAAAGTTTCATTTGTTGACATGTCTAGCCTAAAAAGCCCCAATTAGTCATTTTTACTTAGTATAATTTATAAACATATAAATACCAATTTTATATTTTGACAAACATTCGTTTTAGGATTATGTTCCGTTTCATATTATAAAATATTTTAGAATTTTTCTTTTCTTTAATATGTTTTCAATTTTTTTTACAAATTATAAAGTGATATAACATTTTGTGACCATTTCTATTTAAGCTTTTTCATAATTAACTGAAGTGTTTAAAGCTAAATATTTTTTTAAATTATGCATTTTAGTTAAAACATCCTATTTGAATGTACGTTCTATCAATACATAAATTCTATATATATATCTGGAATTTATTCATAAATTTGATGGTTATTGCACGTCTATTGGTATACCAATATGATATAGCTAATGATAATTATTGAATTCTACATTAAAAAAAAAGATTTTGGCACCTACTAAAAAAAAAGAGTTTGAATTGAAAACACATTTACTTGAAAACCTTTTAAGTTGTTGTTACACAACAAATAATTATTTTTTATTGTTAGCAAGTATGAAGTATTAAAACCTCCCAACAATCACAAATTTAACAAATATATAGATGTGCCACCAAATTAGTAGTAAACTCAGCTTTTACTTCTTGTCCCAACAATATATTTATTTTATTTTCTTATTCCTTTAAAGAAAAAAGAAAAATTTATTTTTGTCAATAACTTTGACATTTATTCTTGGCTTTTGACATTACCATCGAACATATTTCCCGTGGAGGGGTCCACACGGAATAATAAAGCCTCTCAAACTTAATTTAAAATCAATTTACTTGTTTTACAGACAATAATTTTCCGGTTAAGAAAAAAAAAACCCAATTAAATCCTTAATTTACGGTAAACAACTTTCAGTAATTTAAAAAGAAAAAATTATCAATTTCGTTTAGAAACCTAATCTCTCCTAAAAAACAATTTAATATTGTTCAGGAAGGAGAGAGAAACAAGAAAACAACTGAGAGAAGAAGAAGAAACAGCAGTGCTTTATAGTCTTTGCAATTCACACACACATCGAAAAGGAAAAAAAAAAAACAATAAAGTTTCCAACTTTTCTCCTTTCTCTTTTCTTCATTTTCAAATTGCAGAATTTTTCGATCTTCACATTGAAAGAAGAAGAAGAAGAAGAATCAAAACCCAGGAATCAAGGTCTTCACTTTTTTTGTTTTGTTTCTTTCTCTCACCACAAATTGCGGGTCTCTGTCTCTGTGTGGTCTACATGATGTTTTTATTACATTCCTTGCTTCGTTGAGATCGAGCTTTGAAGTATACACAAAGCTAGGGTTTCTTTCTTGTTTGATTTCGTAATTTCCCCCAAATTCTTACCTACATTTTGTATTTCAAATGGTTTCCATATTTCAGATCTATTAGGTATAGTTTCTACTTTGAAATGATCATGTAATCTATAGTGAATTCTGCAATTTTAGATTCAGATATGTTCTTGATTTTGAAGATAATGTTTTTTTTTTAAGATGTTGGGTGAGATAAAGTTGTCAACTTTGAGCTCTTATTAGGTTTATTTGGTGGATACTAACTTTACCATTTGTTATGACTTTGCAAAGTAGTTGAATTGCTTGAGAGTTGACCGATTCTTTTCTTATTACATTGAACATGTTTTGTGTTGATGTGAAGTCAGTGTTAGCTAATGTGTCTCTTCTTGTTGCAGGTGTGAAGCAGTAGAAATCTAATCACTAGATGCATGACATATGAGAACTGTTATATGTAAGTGGAGTGGAATTCGTTCTTCGCGCTTATCGAACTCTCTGCTCATTTGTACATAAAGCACTTAACTAAATACCTGGTTTTGGAGGGGAAGCTTAAGAAATGGAGACTGCTAAAGCTTGGTTGAATAAGTTAAAATCTAAAGATAAGGTGAAATCCTCCAAAAAGAAGGAAACCACAAGTAATGTAAAGGAGGGACCGAAAACAACTGGAGGCGAAGAAACACTTTCAAATGTAACAAAGGAGAAGGCTGCCGCTGCGAAACTATATATCGAAAATCATTACAAAATGCAAATGCAGTCTCTCCAAGAAAGGAAGGAGCGGTATGGGCTTCATTACATATTTTCAATATTTAATTTCTTTGCTATGCGGGGAAAAATAATTCAATTCTGCCGTTCTTTTTCCCTTTTCTGCTAATTTCATTTGAAAATTATATTTCATGTAGACGCAAAATGCTAGAAAAAAAATTGGCTGCTGCAGAAGTTTCTGAGGAAGAGCAAAACAACTTGCTAAAAGATTTGGAGATGAAGGAAACTGAATACATGCGCCGTCAGAGGCATAAAATGGGAGCTGATGACTTCGAGCCGTTGACAATGATTGGGAAGGGTGCATTCGGAGAGGTAGCATATCTTTGCGTTGTCTCTATTATAGATCATATGTTGTTTTTTCAGCCTTTCATTGGCTTGCATCTACGGACATCATGTTAAAATTTCTTTTTGATGCATCCTCTCGAACATAAGTGTAATGTTTAGCTGAATGCCGTGCAAATGCCTTCTGGGAAGATGAACCTATTTGCCATATTTTTTTTGCTTTCTTATCATTAGTTGTTCTAGTGGCTTGTAGGATTGATACCACCTGAGGATACGTATAAACCTTTTCTAGCCTTATGTATGGATCTTACAATTAGTTCAAAGTGGCTGCTGCCCAAAGTGACAGGAGGAAAATGAATGTAGCATGTGTATTGTGCAATCTGAGGGCTTTTTGGACCGTGGCCTAACAATCATGCTAATTTTTATCCTCCTTCATGCATTCTGTTTTGTGTTTTTCTCTTTTCTTGCAGGTTAGGATCTGTAGGGAGAAGGGAACAGGCAATGTCTATGCAATGAAGAAGCTTAAGAAATCCGAGATGCTTCGCAGAGGCCAGGTATTTAGATTCCCCCAAGCTGCATTCAATATACATTTGTTTGGTTGGTTGATGTGCTTGGTGAACCTGATTTTCAGGTGGAACATGTAAAAGCAGAGAGAAATTTACTTGCGGAAGTTGACAGCAATTGCATTGTCAAGCTGTATTGTTCTTTCCAAGATGAGGAGTACTTGTATCTCATAATGGAGTATCTACCTGGTGGGGATATGATGACTTTACTGATGCGGAAAGACACCCTTACTGAAGATGAGGCCAGATTTTATATCGGGGAAACTGTCTTGGCTATTGAGTCCATTCATAAGCACAATTATATCCACAGGTCAGTGAATCAGGACATATGACTTAGTTGTAGCTACCATATCGGTTATTTTGTTCTAAACGTCTTCTTTTATTCCCCTCCAATGTGATACAGAGATATCAAGCCTGACAATCTGCTACTTGACAGAGAGGGCCACATGAAATTGTCAGATTTTGGATTATGTAAACCATTAGACTGTACTAATCTTCAGGAAAAAGATTTCACAGTTGCACGAAACGTTAGTGGGGCTTTACAAAGTGATGGTCGCCCTGTCGCGACTAGACGCACCCAACAGGAGCAACTGCTTAACTGGCAGAGAAATAGAAGAATGCTTGTAAGTTTCACTTATGCATCATCTTTTTTCAAGAGATCCACTTTTGCAAGATTGAACTATCCATCCAGCATGTTTCTTTAATTGATAAGTGTACTCTCCATTGATATAGAAATCTGCATTAGATGTAACTTATCAGGTTAAGGTTATTATTGGTTTCAGGCTTATTCCACAGTTGGAACTCCTGACTATATTGCCCCGGAAGTTCTCCTAAAAAAAGGATATGGAATGGAATGTGATTGGTAGGTGAATCTAATTATCCAACTATTGGTATTTCTTCTCTTTGGTTGCTTTCGTGCAAATAATTAGTATGGATGAATAATCTTGAAAGTACTCCTTTAGGTGGTCACTTGGCGCTATTATGTATGAAATGCTTGTGGGGTTCCCGCCATTTTATTCAGATGATCCGATGGCAACTTGTAGGAAGGTGACTAAACCGTTGCCTCTGTGTACCTTCCATTTGAATATTGGAGGCAGGCATTCAAGTTTAGTCGTTTTATATTTCTGTGGTGATTCTAATGGGGAAACTTACCTTTTTTGTCTTTATGTAGATAGTAAATTGGAGAAATTACTTGAAATTCCCAGATGAGGTTAGACTATCATCAGAGGCCAAGGATCTTATTTGTAGGCTTTTATGCAATGTTGAACAAAGGCTTGGAACCAAAGGAGCAGATGAAATTAAGGTGTTGTGTGCTTTATTCAAGCTTGAGATTCAAAATTCCCTTATCTAAGATTTTTGTGAGAAACCTTAATAAACACGCTTTGACTGATTTCTTTTAGGGTCACCCTTGGTTCAGAGGTACCGAATGGGGAAAATTGTACCAAATGAAGGCTGCCTTTATTCCCCAAGTCAATGATGAGCTGGACACCCAAAATTTTGAAAAATTTGAAGAGGTACTATACTGATACTATATATTGAAATATTGGTGCCACCGCCGATGTGTCATGATGTTTATACTGAAATATTGGTGCCACAGATGATATGTATGCTCCTGATAAAAGAAAATAATGTATACTCTTATTTGATTCCTTCTGAAACAGACTGACAAGCAAGTTCCAAAGTCGTCAAAGTCAGGTCCATGGAGAAAGGTATGGCATAGGCATTGACTTTCTCACATCATGGTCTCACGATTTGCGCATGTGACATGTGTTTCATTATACATATGTTATGTGTTCTCTTGGGCACTCTTAACATGAGGTTGGGTTTCTTGTATCTGCTCCAGATGCTCTCATCCAAGGACATTAACTTTGTGGGATATACTTACAAGAACGTAGAAATCGTAAACGATGACCAAATACCAGGGATAGGTATTTCACTTTTACGTCTTTCCTTTGTCGAGGAAGAAGTAACAATACAAGATTGCCTTGTGAATTAACATGACTTGTCTGCTTGCATTGTAATCTGTTTTATTGTGCAGCTGAACTGAAGAAAAAGAGCAACAAGCCAAAGCGGCCGTCGATTAAATCCCTCTTTGGTAAATACTTATCCCATTTCATTATATAACAACAACTATAGAATCAAGATTATCGCACAATCTCGATTATCTCTAACGAAACTGTGGAAAAACATGAACAGAGGATGAGTCATCTGGTGGCACAACAACAACCCACCAAGGAAGCTTCTTGAATCTATTACCAACGCAGATCGAAGAACAAGAGAAAGAAGGTAGTAAATCGAGCTCATCAGGGTGAAGAAGAACCCGTGATTTGATGATGACACATTGCACAGCCTGAAACAGAGACTCAAGAGTTCTTATATAACTTGTGTGTGTTGAATTGGTTTGAAAGCCTTTTGTTTTTCTTCCAAAAGACTTTGTTTTAAGTTTGAGTAGCTAATGGGGTTTCTTCAACGAAGTACAGTGTCTCCTGTGGAAGCGAAGGCTTTCCTTGAGGGAGAGAAAAAGATGGATTTGTTTAATTGTTTTTTCAACATAGGGGTTGTTTGATTGATATGTGTCAGTCTCACCAAAACAAAAACTTATATAAAAAAAAAGTAAATATTCTTTTCGGAAATTGTTTGTTTAATTTATTTCATCAGCGAAAATGAGAGATTTGGGATTTGTCAAACAACTTTAATCTCAGACAAAACACTTTCTTCTTAAAATACCGGTTGTAATTTGAGATTCAAATGGTAATCAATCAAATGTTAAACTTTAGAGAAAAAGATGATTTACAATTTCTGAGGAGGAATATAGGGGGTTATTTATTAGTGTATATTTTCTTATAAACTTTAGAGAAATTTGGTAGATAGGTAGTTTCAAAGTTATACTACCCATCTTCACACTAAACGTTGAACTTAAAAATTTTCTTTTTATCTTTTATCTTTAAAAAAAAAAAAATTTGGTATCTGTTGGAGCTGGATTCGTCGTCGAATCCGACCCGCTAAAACCCCAAATTTAAACAGTTTATAAAAGACAAAAAGATTGGACCTGCGGCCAGACCTATAAATAAGAATCGTGAGTAAGCCCAAGTCAGTCCACGCTAAATCAATGAAGACACAACTAATGAGCTATGAATTAGTTAACATGGAGGTTAGCACAACCGCAGAAGCGAGATCTATGGGGAATATACCAAGAACGTGTCCGAGAAACGCGGAACCGTCCCTAAATATGTGGGCTGGATCAAGGAGCTGAATTGAGTTATAAATGCATAGAGTCCGAGCAGATTTTGCCAAGTTTTGACTCACACGAGAACTGAACCTTACATTTCAGCTTGTAATACATCTCACTCAAGATCTCATCGTGTATATTCGATTCATATCAATATAAATCCAATTCGCTTTACTTTTTTTTTCGTCGGGTTTATAGATATTTCTTAGGACCAAAATTTATTCTCTGAATTCACATTCAAATTCTTAGTACGAAATTCAACTTCCACAATATCATTTGATTTAAACAAAATTAAAATAGAATTTATTGATATGATTTGTGAATTTGTTTGACATTGTTGATTGTTTATTATGAAACGACAACGTTTAGCAATGAGGGATTTTGCTGGATATATAAAGGAAGGAGACGGTGAGCAAGAGATCTTTCTTCTCTTGTTGCTTTCTACTTGCTCACCAACTCTGAGAAGATGCAGGTATCTTCCTCAAAACCCTAGCTTTTTGATTTCCTTATCTTCTTCGATTTCGTTGGGCAATAAATTGAAAAGGCGATCAAACCCTAATTATTGGCTACTATTATTACCTTTACTAATTCGCTCTCTGTTTGATCGGAAACCGACGAGAATTGTGTGCGAAATAGTTTCGATTTGTCTCTGATTTTGTTTTTGGGTTTTGTGTAGGCAAGTGATAGGTTTAACATCAATTCTCAGCTTGAGCATCTTCAAGCTAAATATGTTGGAACTGGTCATGCTGATTTGAGCAGATTGTGAGTTTCTTTTAACTAAAAATCTTCACTTTTTCTTTTTTTTTGGAATTTTGACTCCTAATTTTGTGAACTAATAATCAAAATTGTTTAAAATTGTTTCAGTGAATGGGCTGTGAACATTCAGCGTGATAGTTATGCTTCATACATTGGCCATTACCCAATGCTTGCATACTTTGCAATCGCAGAGAACGAGTCGATTGGACGGGAACGATACAATTTCATGCAGGTTTGTCCCCTATTCAATTTATATACAATGTCTTTTGGATTATGATTCTATGTTCAGTTGATTAGGAGTGTGTATCATTTGGTTTATCTTGTTACTTTTCATTTTTCAGATTCATTGATTTGTTGTTTGGCTTTAGTTTAGTTCTTGTCAATGGTGTATTTGTTTAGTCGTCTTGATGTTTTGATTTCTGAGATTATGGACTTCACGTTTGACGGTCTCCGGTTCTGTAGGTTACAAGTTAGATTAGAGAGCATTGGGTTATGGCCTCACTTACTTGTTTTCGTTTGTCGTTATTACTGAATTATCAAAACAATGGACGCCGAGTACCTTTCGCTAGCTCTTGTAAGCTCGGTTGGCTTTCAGTTTATCCATGAAACCGGTATGGTTGTATTGTCTAGTAGTAGTAATATATAGTCGGTCCTCTTGAGGATTAATTGGAAAGCGGTTAGCTTAATAACAGAGAATCGAAGACTAGTCATTTTTATTTTGAAGAATAGAAACGTAGCAATAAGGTCAAACCTTCCCCCGGTGTCAATTGGCATGGGACTGGTAGAGTTGTAGAAGAAGTATGGATGATTAGAACTCATATGTTGTTACTGAAACATTAGTTAATATACTAAATAAAAATCTATCAATGCCTTGTGGTATAAAGATAAACATCTGCTCGTAATAAAAAATTTCTGCTTCGTAGCAGATGTGATGATATTATTGAATAACTTGGGATGGCTTTGTGATTTGCAGAAAATGCTTTTACCGTGTGGCCTTCCTCCAGAAAGAGAAGACGATTAGGAGACAGAGGATTTGATTTATCTTTCTACTTGTTTGGAACTCATCTGATGGAATGTTGTTTTGGATTCAGAGTGATGGAACTGTCAAATTTGGTGTTCTGGTAGATCATTTTATCCGCACTGTTTATCGTTTCTTCGCTTACCTGTTTACATGTTGTAATCAAATTTGAGTTGAAAATGACTTGAGTTTTCTTAGTTTTTCTCAGTCCTCACCCTCTATTCCTTTTAACAAAGATTTTTTTTTTTCTTTACTTATTTACGTTTTGGCTAAAGAAACTTTTTCTACTAAAGTACAAATCTTTGCTAGAACCGGGAATTTTTTTTTTCAAATACTATTTTTCAAAATTTTAACAAAAAAATACCATGTAAAAATCTAAATTAATAGTATTCCGAACGTGTAGAACAACGTATTTTTGTTGCAATTAAGGCGTTAATATAAATATTTTTATGTGATCTGTGTCTTTCGGTTTAATTATTAAAGATCAATTTCATATTAAATTTAAAGATTCTAATATTAAAGACAACACTGTGATGGATCGGTTTCGATTAATGCATTAGAATTTGGGTGTATTGATAACCCTCCTCCCTTATCTTATTATATTGTAAAGATCTTTCTCTAATGTGTGTATATATGTTGCATCCATATGTTAATAAAGTAATAACTACATTTGGATGATGCTTTATATATAAAATCTAAGTGGCGGTTACTCAAGTGATGGTTACATGGAGGTGTTATGATGAACCATCGCAACTATTAAGGATGAACCATCACCACAATTGAAATCTATAAAAGCCCTACGTAAAGTAAAGTAACAACACACTTTCTTTTCCGCAAGGGAATAGAACATTGATCGAAACAATACAAATAGAGAAAGGAGTTGATTCCTTTTCCATCAAAAGGAATTGTACAGAGTGAAAGGTCAAAGGAAGGAAGAAATCAATTGGTGAATTGATTCCATTTCTAACCAATCAAGCAATAGATCAATGTTAGTCTTTCTTTTTCTACAAGAAAGTGTTTGTGGTTGAGTTAAATCAAATCTAGATGATTTTGGGATAGATTTCATAATTGAAATCATTAGGAATAGTTTACATGTGGTATTAGAGCCTATCTAGATTTGTATAATTCACCATAATTGAACGAACGGATGGTTAGAAATCATAATTAAGTTACGGCAAATTAAGATGCTCTTATTGTCGCTGCCATTGAAACGTTGCTAAAAGGATAAAACATTAACGGTCGTAGGATTGTAAATAATTTATGGCATAACAAAGAATTTGAGTTTGCATGCATTTGATTCCTTTACGTGTGACGTGGTTTATGACTATGGCACTCATGAATCCATTTAAAGTCACGATGATTCATGTGTATTCATGAAGATTCGATTAGTTACAGTAATTAAAGTGGATTCATGATCAGAATCTGTTTATTTGAAAATTTGTTAACCGCCGGTTTATTTAAGTGTCTCGCATGGTTATATGGCACACTTAAAATACTACTAGTAATGAAATTAAGATGCTTCCGCTGTTTGATTAAAAATAGGGTAATTGTGTTATGAAATATTAATACAATATAAAGAAAATTTTACCAGATTAAAATTTTAGTGTTTATATTGTATATGACATGTTAGTCACCAAAGTGGCCTTGTTATATTATATATAAATATTGAAAACTAAAAGATTTTATTAATTGATCAAGATTAAAGAGATGCTATAAATGACATAAAAATTTTATTGATCAATTATGTTATTATCTGTATCTTTGGAGATCACCCAAAGGTGGAACATTAGATATAGTTAATGATACGAAAAGGATTAATCGTTTCTTATTGTAGTCAATAGTATGTATACCCAAAGGTAGCATGCTTATTTATTTTGTATGCTATGATTAATTATAAAAGTTTAAAATTAGCATCAATGAAAGTGCTTGTGTTTAAATATTGCCAAAGGTTACTTAAATACATGCTTTAAAGTTTAAAAACCTTCTATGAATATGTATTAAAGTTTCAAAGCACTAATAGGTAAGGCTTTATCAAATTTGTTTGCATCTGCTAACTTTGTCGTAAAGTTCAATGGGCTGAATTATGGGGAATGGTCCGATCAAATCCGGTTTACACTCGGTGCAATAACACTGGACCGTGCAATCATAACGGATGAGAAACCACTAGCCATTACAGAAGAGAGTTCTGAAAGTGACAAGTCTAAGTATCAGGCTTGGGAGCGATCTAACAGGCTAAGTTTGAACCTTATGAAGATGACGATGGCGGAAAGTGTTAAGCCATTTATGCCCAAGACAGAGAAAACAAGAGAATTCATAAAGAAAATTAAGAAGTGTTCACAATCGAATTTGGCTGACAAGTCGATTGTAGGAAGTCTCACGAGTGAGCAAAATACGAAAAAGTTTGACTGGCCTCAGCCAATCTATGATCATGTGACGCACATGTCTAACTTGGCAGCAAAGTTAACAACCTTGGGAATGGAGATTTATGAGCAATTCTTGGTCTAATTCATCATGAACTCCCTACCTGTTGAGTTTAGCCAGTTCCAGGTGAAATACAACACCATAAAGGAGAAATGGAACTTTAAGGAACCAAAGGCTATGCTGATTCAAGAGGAAGGGAGATTAAAGCAGATGAAGGAATAAGTTGCTAATCTCGTAGTTCCTGGAAGTGACGGCAACATGAAAGGAAAACCAAGTAAATGGGACAAAAAGAAGGACAAGACTTTTATGAAAGGACCTAAAGTCAAATCCAGAAAGAAAATAAGTGTTTCTTTTGCAAGAAAATGGGACACTTCAGGAAAGATTATCCTAAAAGGAAGGCATGGTTCGATAAGAAAGGTGAACATTACAGTTTTGTTTGCTTTGAATTGAATCTTATAGGAGGGTCTAATAATACTTGGTGGTTAGACTATGGTGCTACTACTTTTGTGCCTCATATTAAACAGGGATTTGAGGACCTAAACAGTTCTTGTTCATGGGAAACAGGATGAAGGCACGAATTGAAGGCATTGGGACTTATAGATTGATCTTGGACACTGGTTGTCATGTAGATCTAGAAGGGTGTCTCTATGTACCTGAATGTGCAAGAAATCTTGTTTCAGTAAGTAGATTGGATAATTTAGGTTTTGATTTTAAGATTGGACATGGTATTTTCTCATTGTACCGAAACGATTACTTTTATGGTAGTGGTACTTTGTTTTATTCACTTTATAACTTCAATCTTGATGGAAAGTTTTCAAAATCCTTATTTGATATTGAAAGTCGAGGCATTAAACATAGCGCATCAGATGAAAGTTCTGCTTTCTTGTGGTATCAAAGATTATGTCACATTTCCAAAGAAAGGATGATGACGTTGGTAAAGAACGAATTTTTTCCTCAATTGGACTTTAGTGACCTAAATGTGTGTATAGACTACATTAAAGGAAAGCAGACTAAGCATGTTGAAAAGAAACCATCCACAAGAAGCACTCAGCTGCTTGAGTTAATACATACCGATATATGTGGTCCTTTTGACGCTCTGTCTTTGAGTGGTAAAAAATATTTTATCACCTTTATTGATGATTACTCACGTTTTGGGATATACATATCTATTGCATGAAAAGTCTTAATCTGTGAATGTCTTAGAGGTGTTCATTAATGAGGTGGAAAGGCAATTAGATAGAAAAGTAAAAGTTATGAGATCTGATAGAGGTGGTGAGTTTTTTAGAAAATTCACATAAAGTGGACAATGTCCAGGTCCATTTGCAAAGCTACTTGAAAGTAGAGGCATTTGTGCACAATACACAATGCCCAATATACCTCAGAAGAATGGTGTAGCTGAGAGGCGGAACCGTACATTAATGGAAATGGTTAGGAGCATGTTAAGTAATTGTTCTTTACCCCCCTTCATTGTGGTTATATGCATTAAGAACTGCAATGTATGTGCTGAATCGGGTTCCTAGTAAGGCAGTTCCTAAGACCCCTTATGAACTGTGGACGGGAAGGAAACCTAGTCTAAGGCATCTTCGTGTATGGGGTTGTCCAGCAGAAGGAAGGCCATATAACCCACATGAAAAGAAACTTGATTTTAGGACTGTCAGTGGAATTTTCATTGGCTATCCTGAAAAGTCAAAGGGGTATACATTTTATTGCCCTAACCATAGTACTCTGGAGGGTGAAACCAACACAATCAAATTTCTTAGGGTTTTTAAAAGAAAGCTGAGATCTCTGAGTTAGGTACACAAGAACAAGAACAAAGATGCGAATTTGCTGTTAAGAAAGCCTTATTAATTTTTGCAGAGTGTTTTTGCGTAAAGTTCCGGATCCTTTTCTCCCGAGATATATAAGTCTATTTATATGAATTTTTAGGTCGGCTAGGCCAATTCTTAAAGAGATAAGAAAGATTTCCTAATTTTTAGGGATTTTCTATTATCGAAGTCGATTCTGATTATAGTCTTTGTCTTCATGGGCTTTAAGCTCGTCGCATATCTCTTTTGGGCTTGAACTCGCCAACCTGCATCTTGGGCCTTGACACAGTTTAGCTTTCCATACCGTCTTTGTCGTCTTTGGGCTCGCTATTCTAATGTATTGTCGTCGGGGATTCCAAATTAAGCCCAAATCGTATTTGTAGCAGATGTTTCTAGCTCGGCCTAGAGCGAGTTGTATATCTCACCATCGTGCCAATTCGGCTTGCCACTCAGTCAACTCGCCACTCAGTCAACTCGTTTGTTCACCTCTCCACTAAGTCAGCTCGCCTCTTCAGCTTTCCACTAAGTCAGCTCACCACTAAGTCAAGTCCCCTGTTCAGCTCGCCACTAAGTCAGTTCGCTTACTTGTTGACTCAGTCAGCTCGCCAAGATAATTTGTTGACTTTAATCAGCTCGTCAAGAAAATGTGTTGCCTTAGTCAGCTCGTTAAGAAAATGATACTTACCCATTTTCTTGATGATTTTAGCGAGGGGGAGTTTTGACCCCAACAAGTACGAGAATAGTTGAAACGGGCAATGCTAGGTTCATTGAAAATGGTGAAAGTAGTGGGGGTGGTGAACCAAGAAAGGTGGACATTAAAGAAATCTAGGTTGAAGTTCCTTCACATGTTGTTGCACCTAAGGTAGTTGTTCCTATTGTTGTATCAGAGTCAAACGACACAATAGAACAACATGAAGATGAGGTAATCCCACTAGCTAAACTAGCTAATGAACCTGTTACAATTCAAGAAGATAATAGTGTACCACAAGAACCATTAAGGCGATCTGAAAGAGAAAGAAGATCTGCAATTTCAAATGATTATGTGGTCTACGCTATTGAAAGTGAAAGTGACTTAAGCCTTGATGAAGACCCGAAAACATTCTGAAAAGCCATGGAAAGCAACAATTCTGAAAAGTGGTTAAGTGTCTCAAAATAAGAGATGAAGTATATGGGTGATAACAGAGTATGGGACTTAGTAGTGTTGCCTGACGGTTTCAAAACCGTTGGATCTAAATGGGTCTTTAAGACTAAACGCGACTCGAAAGGTATCATTGATAGATACAAGGCTCGCCTTGTCGCTAAAGGTTTCACCCAAAAAGATGGCATTGACTATAAAGAGACATTCTCTCCGGTATTAAAGAAGGATTCTTTGAGGATTGTTTTGGGTTTGGTGGCTCATTATGAACTTGATCTTCACCAAATTGATGTGAAAACCGCCTTTCTGAATGGAGAGCTTGAGGAGGAAGTATATATGGACCAACCTAAAGGGTTTGTGGCCACAAGAAAAGAACATCTGTTATGTAAGCTGAGAAACTCAATATATGGACTAGAACAAGCTTCCAGACAATGGTATCTAAAATTTAATGATACCATAACGTCATATGGTTTTGTAGAGATGATCATTGATCGATATATCTACATTAAGGTCAGTGGGTGCAGATTTGTGATTTTTGTCTTATATGTTGATGATATTTTGCTTGCTGCAAATGACATGGGCATGTTAAGATGATATAAAGAAATATCTCTCTAAGAATTTTGAAATGAAAGATATGAGTGAGGCATCTTATGTGATCGGAATAGAAATATTTCAAGATAGATCACAAGGACTGTTAAGTTTGTCTCAGAAAGGATATATCAATAAAGTCTTAGAGAGATATGGAATGGATAAATTCTCCGCAGGGATATATAGCTCCAATTCAGAAGGGGGATAAGTTCAGTAAAATGCAATGTCCTAAGAATGAATTGGAGCGTAAGGAAATGGAAAGAATTCCTTATACATCAGTGGTTGGGAGTTTGAACTATGTTCAAACATGTACTCGACCAGATATCAGCTTTTGCTGTTGGTATGTTGGGTCGATATCAAAGTAATCCCAGAATGGACCACTGGAAAGCTGCAAAGAAAGTTCTCAGGTACGTGCAAGATACCAAAGAGTTCATGGTTACATATAGGAGATCCGATCATCTTGAGGTCATTGGATATTCAGATTCAGATTATGCCGAATGCGTCAATAGTAGAAAATCAATGTTTGGCTATTTGTTCCTATTAGTTAGGGGAGCTATTTCATGGAAGAGTGGAAAGCAGTCTGTCATTGCTTCTTCCATTATGGAGGCTGAATTTGTGGCATGCTTTGAGGCCACGATTCAAGCATTGTGGCTGCGGAACTTTATCTCAGGGCTTAGGATTGTTGACACTATAGCTAAGCCGCTGAAAATTTACTGTGATAATTCCGCAGCTATTTTCTTTTCAAAGAATGAAAAGTACTCGAAGGGTGCCAAACACATAGAGTTAAAGTACTTGTCTGTCAAAGAAGAAGTACATAAACGTAGGGTGTCCTTTGAGTATATTAGAACAGTCATGATGGTAGCAAATCCGTTAACTAAAGGATTACCACCCAAGGCGTTCAATGGCCATGTAGAATGTATGGGTGTTATAGATAAGACCTTGCTTTAAAGTTTGTAATTTGCTAATTAAGTGTGTGACACAGATAATTTACTTAAAGTTATGTTACTGTTTTTATTAAGTATGTTATCATAAAAGTATTTGTATACACTTATGGTTCATAGATAACATATGATCATTTTGAGAATTAAGGTTCTCATGTAAGGATGATATGGAGTTGGAATTGGTTTGTGATACATGGAAGGAATCATGTCGTTCAATGATTCGTGACCGCCATGATTCAATCAATTATGATTTTATTATAATACTTAAAGTTAGATGAACTTGGTATAAAAGCGCGCATTTTAGTTATTGAACCATTAAGTCGACACAAAGGTCAAGTGGGAGAATGTAAGAATATTTATATTCTTATGTGACCTATGTGTCTTCCGGTTTAATTATTAAAGATCAAGTTCATATTAAATTTAAAGATTCTAATATTAAAGACGACACATGGACCGGTTTCTATTAATGCATTAGAATTTGGGTATATTGATAACCCTCCTCCCTTACCTTATTATATTGTAAAGGTCTTTCTCTAATGCGTGTGTATATATTGCATCCGTATGTTAATAAAGTAATAACTACATTTGGATGATGCTTTATATATAAAATCTAAGTGGTGATTACGTGGAGGTGTTATGATGAACCATCGCAACTATTAAGCATGAACCATCAATCACCACAATTGAAATCTATAAAAGCCCCACGTAAAGTAAAGTAACAACACACATTCTTTTCCGCAAGGGAATAGAACATTGATCGAAACAATACAAATAGAGAAAGGAGTTGATTCCTTCTCCATCAAAAGGAATCGTACAGAGTGAAAGGTCAAGGGTAGGAAGAAATTAATTGGTGAATTGATTCCATTTCAAACCAATCAAGCAATGGATCTTCTACAAAAAAGTGTTTGTGGTTGAGTTAAATCAAATCTAGATGATCTTGGGATAGATTTCATAATTGAAATCATTAGGAATAGTTTACAGTTAAATATGAAACGTTATCTCGACCAGGTATATGTGCATGAATTTTCAGTCACGGGATTTCCAGACGAGAAGAAGACCCGACAATGCGTGACAAATGAACGAATAGGAGCAAAAAGCTTACACCAATAAAACCAAAAGCCTTACTAAACCAAAGTTATGGATTTAATATCAATAATATAACCTCGTCAACAAAGGAAACCTGTCAAATATAAATAAACATTTTCTTTGGTGACACAACACATTATCAAATTTGATATTAATATGTAATCATACCCAACGAAAGTGACACGTAAATCTTCTATAATCCGTACAAAGATACTTAGTTTATCCTCTCTGCTTTGCTAAGCTTCGTAATAGTTTAAAGTACAATAATACCGAAGTTCACAAAACATTATAAAAACTTTAAAATTATCGTATATTTTTTGAATCGTAAATTACGTATACAACTATCAAGACGTTTTGTTTCCCAAGTATGACAATATAAGTTGGCTCAAGATGAATGGATCTATAACAACACTTATCTTTACGGACACATGCTAACATTTTTACATTGAAATTGATTGTAGTAAAGTAAAATTTAATCTAATATAAAGATCGCACAATATTCTACTCATTCGGTTGTGCTATTATTGTCGTTGTGTTACTATTCGAGATCAAACTTACATAAAACAAGTTGTTAAAAATTGTGGTCATATTTAGAATTTAATTGTTTCGTAAACTAGGAGAAGATACAAATCACATACTAGTATTCATGATGTACACATTATAGTGTTGGGTCTTGGGAATGATAAGTGGCATGATGCACACATTATACTGTTTTATGCAAACTTTTAAAATTCCAAATATTATTATTTTCCAAAATCAGAGAAATGCATGGGTGTGAATTGCCATAATGATGGAGTATGAATGTTAAGAGTTTTTTTTTGGTATGAATTTGAAGAGTAAATAGAGGGTTGGAATAAAAAAAGTGGAAAAGAGAAGAAAATAAAATAAAATAAGTTTACAGTTAAACTTTTTTCCTATAAATGATAGTGGTATATTTTCTTTCTCCTATGAATGATAGTGGTATATTTTCTTTCCTTTTAAGACCTTTTTACTTTTTTGAGCTGAAAATGGCTAAAAATTTTGAATGGTAAAATATAGAGTAAACTAGAGAAAATATTATTTTAGCTCGAACCTTAACTCTAGAATGTAATATTATTAACCATAGCCATGAAGTGGAGAAAAAGCACATTCATGTTGGATTTTATGCTTGGTAATTTGGTATCCAATATCTAGTGGGTGAATGGTTCGACTGTAATTGTAGAATAATTCTTATACAATTTGGTTTGTATACGTTTTTGTTGTAACTATAAGATTTTAGACTTTATCAATAACTATTTAAAAATTAAAATATGATTGACAAGTGTTAGATTTATGTTGCAGAATAAATGTTTATCATATAAAATTTGAAAAATAAAATAAATAATATTTAAATAATGTATATGAAAAAATATTTACCTATAAATTATATATAGAGTTTTTATAGAAATTTATAAGGAAAAACTATATATATATATATATTCTACACAAGTAGTACACGTATAATGTTATTTCTATATAAACAATTAATGTATTATACGTACATATTTATAACATATCAGTAGGTATATAAATATTGTATGTAAAAGTGACAAATCAATTACATTCAAATGTGTTCATTTTATAATAGGGAACTTAACTTAAACAGCACATAAATTAAGTAATATTACTAGAAGTATACAAAATTTTTTTTATTACTGATTTATTTTAAATGTCCAGCGTGCCCTTGTAATTACGTTATGACAAAAAACCTAATTACAAGAATACCATTACTTTTGAGTGCCACGTCAGATAAAATCTGTCGCCACATAGAAAATCGCTGACGTGTATTAATGAACTCAGCCGTAAAGCATTACGGCGGTATTGACGGTTGAGTTATATATACGATGTGGCTGACTTAAAAAAATTGACTGATTTACATATACAAATAAGCCAAACGATACGGCTGACTTACAAAACGTGGCTGATTTAAGATCTTCTGGCTGACTTAAGATTTATGTGACGGCTGAGTTTAAAAAAATCTGCCTGATTTATGAGCTAATGGCTGACTTACGTACATATATGACGGCTGATTTGTACATCGGCAGGTTGAGATATGTTTCTCACGATGACGGAATGATCATCGACTGGCTGTGTTACTAAACGGACGGCTGACCTATGAAAAATTGTTACGGCTGATTTAAGTATAATTAGTGTAAATCAGTCGTGTTTAGCTTGATTAATAGTAAACTCGGCCATATTACGTCTGATTTATTAGCGAAAGATTAATTACTACAATAGCATTCATTTGACGGCTAATTTATTGGACGATACAGCTGACATAATATTTTTCAGCTGATCTACGCCCTTTTATGGCCTCTTTTCGAACCCGATTTTTGTTGTTTTTATTACTGAAATAGTATTCACGTAGCAACTGACTTACATATTCATTTGATGACTGATTTAGTTAGGCTGATTTACGTTTTCATTTTGTGGCTCACTTGCCATATAGGCAAAAAATTAATGACATCAAATCCGATTTTCCATGTCATCAGCTCCTATTTTCCATGTCATTTTCCATGTCATTGTTAGAGTTTTATGTTGTGACGATGTGTCTTCTTCTTCTTCTTCATCTATTTATCTTCTTTATCATCTGATACCCAGAAACTTAATCGTCTTCTTCCACATTATTTTTTTTTCATTGATCTTTGTTCGAGATCTTATGGATCCGGTAATTATTGTTTCCGGTAACTGGGTCAAGAAAAACAGATACATATTCAACACCGACGGTAGAGGGTGTAGAGTTCTGTATTTAAATGATGAAACAACACACGACGAACTTGTGAAGTCTGTACTCGATGATTACAGATTGAACGAGTCAAGCCATCAGATTCAGCTGAGCTACATGTTCTCGAATAAAACTTTGAAAACAATGGCGCACGATACTCCACCAGTTTACGTCTCCAATACTCGACAGATGATAGGTTTTCTAAGCCTAAGGAAATTTGAACAGATACGTCTCTGTGTAGAGATTACGGAGAAAAAGGAGAGCCAAATTAGTCGGAATGACGAAGTGAGAGAGCTGAAGAAAAGGTTATTCAGTTACGGTGGTTTCAGTAATGATAATTGTCCTGGTGGTGAAACAAAATACGAAGATAAACGCGACGATGAAGACATGGATTGCGCAAGTAAAATGGAAGGTGAAGAATACGAAGTAGGCGGAGAATCCGAAGTAGGCGGAGAATCCCAAGTAGGCGAACAAGACGAAGAAGATGATGAATTTGAAAGCCGATTTGATATGTTCGACGACTCGGATGGTGCTTCATCTGAAGATGATAACTTCAGTTCATATGGTGAGTCTCCAACACAAGACGAAGATTCACCGACCCTACCGCCTAAGAAGAGAGCTCACAACATGTCGGTGTCTTCGCTAATGAATCCAGAGGTTCTAAGGTTGGAGATGTCTTCGCTAAACCTCGCGGTAGGGCAACGATACGAGAGTAAAGCCGAATTGGAGAAACGACTGAAACTTCTTACGGTGAGAGATCAATTTGATTTTGATGTAGACGTATCCAATTCGGACACACTCATTGTTAAGTGTTGGGTTCATGGATGTCTCTGGAGAGTTCGTGCTTCTACACAAGGGGAATTACTGGCATTTTATGTTCGTATTTATGATTCGGACCATACATGTTTTGTAACTAAGCGTTCTAATCGATTTCGACAAGCAACACCAGATATTTTAGGCCAGTTGTACAGGGAGTATCTCAGCGACGTTGGTCCGTCTGTTCGACCTAAGAGTGTTGGAATAACTATCAATAAGCATTTTGGTGTAAAGGTAATTACTAGTACGTTGCAGCTGACTTATTTGTATAGTACAGCTGATTTATTAGTACGTTGCGACTGACTTCTATTTCAGCTGATTTTTTAGTACGTTTTGGCTGACTTATTTGTATATTACAGCTGATTTATTTGTACGTTGCGACTGACTTCTATTTCAGCTGATTTATTGGTAAGTTGCGGCTGACTTATTTGTTTATTACACCTGATTTACTTACTTGTACTTTACGTTTTCCGTGTGGACAGATGGATTAATGGAAATCACATAGGACGCTAAAATTTGCAAGGGAAATCGATATGGGAACTCCTGAGAGTGGGTTTGAAGACTTGCCTCCTTACCTATATATGATAAGAAGGGCAAATCCGGGTACGGTTACGCGTCTTCAAATTGATGAATTTGGAAGATTCATGTATGTGTTCCTTGCGTTTGGTGCGAGCATAAATGGGTTTCCTTTCATGCACAACGTTGTCATTGTCGACGGTACGTTTCTTAACGGTAAATACAAAGGGACACTTCTCACTGCACTAGCTCAGGATGGTAACTTTCAGATTTTCCCAATAGCCTTCGGTGTGGTTGACACTGAAAATGATGATTCATGGCACTGGTTTTTTACGCAACTAAAAATTTTGATTCCTGACGATGAGGCTCTTGCGATTATCTCGGACATGCATAATTCGATAGGAAAAGCAATTAGAAATGTGTTTCTGTTGGCTTCTCGTGGAATTTGCACTTACCATTTATATAAGAACATTTTGCAACAGTACAAGGGAAAAGATGTCTTTCGTCTGGTGAAGAAAGCGGCAAAATGTTTTAGGGTTTCTGACTTTTATACAAGGTTCGAGGAGATTGAAGCGATTAATCCTGAACTTCATGACTACCTCCAAAGAGCTGATGTCCGACTGTGAGCGCGTGTTCATTTCCCGGGCCAAAGGTACAATTTAATGACTACGAACATAGCGGAATCAATGAACAGAGCACTGTCAAATGCTAGAAGTCTTCACATTGTTCGACTATTAGAATTGATACGGGTTATGATGACCAGATGGTTTGAAGAACGGAGAGAAGATGCGAAATCGCAGCCAACCACGCTTTCGCGTGGTGTCGAGAAACTACTACATGTAAGTCAGCCATTGCAGTTCATAAGTCAGTCGTTATTGTTCCATAATCCAGCCTTTATGATAAGTCAACCATTGCAGTTCATAAGTCAGTCGTTATTGGTCCATAACCCAGCCGTAATGTTTTAATAATTTTTTATGTATTATAAATAGGGCCGTGTCATTGCCGCCAGACTTATGACGGTACAAAGGATTGATCCTTATCACACGGAAGTTACATATGGATCGTCTTTGCATATTGTGAATCTGGAAACATGAAAATGCACATGTCGGCGTTTTGAACACGAGAAATTACCATGCGTGCATGCAATCGCAACTGCCGAGGACAGGAAAATTTGTCGTATATCCTTGTGCAGTCCTTACTACTACAGCAGTTATTTGGTAAACGCATACGCTGAGTCGATCATGCCCATAGATTCAACGCTCCAAGTTCCAAATAACGTTGCTAACCAATCGTGCTTGCCCCCGCTTGTTCGTCAACAACCAGGAAGGCCTAAGAAAAGTAGGATGAAATCTGCTTTAGAAGTTGCCCTTGAGAACAAACGTCATAGGAAACGACACGCATGTTCTCGTTGTAAACAGCCTGGGCATAATGCAAAAACGTGTCCGATTTAAAAGTGTTGTTTGGATATGTATGGATTTGTGTTTTTGTTAATGCGATAAATCAGCCGTAAAGATTGAATTATTGTCAATAAATGACTGACTTATGATTACAATACAGCTGATTGTTAATAAACGACAATGAGATTGGGTTAGATGGGGAAGACATTTTCTTTCGAAATTTAAAAAAAAATTAGAGTTCCCAAAAGATTAATCATTACTCCTAGTGTATGGAGCCATATATATGTCAGTATAACATCTCGAGAATACGAAACATCGCATGTTAAAATTGAATAAGTAATGTTTTTTTTTCCGCCGAAATACGAATCTACTCGAGATAAATTACACGTTTCGGCTGACTTATATGCACTTAACGTCGCGAGATAAAATTGAATAAATAAATATTTTTTTCTTTTCCCGCCGAAATACGAATCGTCGTGAGATAAATTACACGTTGCGCGGCTGACTTATATGCACCTAATGGCCGACTTAAGGCACGTTCAATATGACTTATATATTGAAAGAGAACCTATATCTTAAAATTATTTATCTCGAGTTTAGGGTATGGCACTTTTAATGATTTATACGGCTGAAGAAAAAAAAAGCTTTAGTTTCATCCAAAAGAAAAAAAAAACAAGCAATATAGTTTCATCAAAAAAAAAAAACACACACACACAAAGTTCCATAACTTGAGCATCATGCCTCGATCTTGGAGAAGAACTTGACCATAGGAGGAGATGCTTTGTCTTCCCAAACCAACTCCAGCACAAAAGTTTCGTACGCCATAACACCAATAGCCTTGAAGAATTCTCTAATCCCTGAACCATACATTTAGTCAGCCATATATTTTGCACCAAGCTTCATCCAATCAATTACTAGAACTTCGACTTTGGCCATCTTTTCTTCGGCTTCAACGAGTTTATGAGCAAGTTCATCCAACTCAGCAAATAAGTCAACCTTGTCAACCTTTTCCTTCCCCATAATTTCTTCAAGCAAATCCATTTTCGCATTAATAGATTTCACTTCCATCATAGCATCTTGCAATTCAGATTTAGCTTTCATCTGTTCCTTGACCAAGAGGAGCAACGACTTGTAATGCTCCTCGGTTTCCCTTCTGGCCTTTTTAACATCGTTTGCTCCATGGTCATCCTCCATTGGACGCTTCATCATCTTCTTCGATTCTGCCATTGATGTTGCATGTATATCGAAAATAGGATGTTAATATATAATGTAAACATATAAACAAATCAAGTTGCAAAAATGTGAATTACATATACTAGGAGAACAAGGAAAAACTAACTTGTATTTGAGATTGCAAAAGGAGAAAACAAGTTCAAAGTTAATAAAAACGAATGTTCGGTTACTGAGTGTTTATAGAGAAAAAACGAAAACTGTTGGGTTACTGAAACTGTTCGGTTACCGAATAGTTATGACTGAGTTATTAGTGATGTAAACGTGTTAAGGCTGACTTATTTATTAGAGTTCCTAAAAGTTCAATCATAAGAGCAGGTACAACGGAGTCTCTAGCATCAGTTTCTCATCAAATAAAAAAGTATAAAATAATAAAAAGCTGGAGAGAGAAGGGAATTGAGATTCTTAAGTTTCTCATTTGAGAAACAGTATTAGCCATACCCTCCACGAACATATGTTCATTTTCTATTGGATCCACGTTTTTCTATTAATTTAAAATTTAAACAAATTAAGAAAATGAATACAGTATAATACTATTTTTTAGAGATTCATCAAGTCTCTATCCGTTGTACATGGTCTAACTCCTAGTTCCCAGAAGATTAATCATTACACCTATAATATAGGAAGCGCCATATAGCTCGTCAGATTAGCGTCTCGAGAGTATTAATTTTGGTTATGATTACGTATTCAGACGCCATAATAAATCATATATTCTATATTATTTAAATTTAAAAATGTGTAACTTAAGGTTAACTTCACGGCTGACGTATCTAATGTTAGCTGAGTTATAGGCTGAGTTTCAGCTGAGTTATATCAAACGTTAGTCTGAGTTATAGGCTGAGTTTCATACGTTTTTGACCATCGCATAATAAATGAAGCCCTAGTAATTTCGGACTTGTAAATCAATTAATTCAGTCTTCTGTCTACAAGAGAAGCGGCTGAGTTATATCAAAAGCGACTCTTCGGTAACTGAGTAGATAAACAATTGTTCGTATATTTTTAGTAAATGCTGACTTGACTGATCAACCAAAAAAGTAAATTTTCATATGTTTTTTACCATCGCATAATAAATGAAGCCATAGTAATTTCGGACATGTAAATCAATTAATTCAGCCTTCTGTCTACAAGGGAAGCGGCTGACTTAATATTGACGAATTCGTGTTTCGGCTGAGTTATGACTGCTTTGTGGAAAAGAAGCGGCTGATTTATTCATGCAAACACACAAAATATACGGCTGGTTTAAAGAGATGAAACACAAATAACTAAAGCTATCATAACTAAATTACATTCGAAAACCAAAATTATCAGGGCCAAACTCTTCAAACATATCGACCAGATTTGTCCAAACTATAGTGTTTATCCAATCTGGCTTCTCGCCACCATGCGCCCATATCCTCCTTAACGTGCGCATTTGAGTTCGAAATAACGTTCTAGCCAGCAGATTAAAATGTATCCAAATCGTCAAAGTGTGTCTCGGTTCCCATCTGTATTTCCGCTACCCAAAAAAAAAAAAAAATTTATTGTTGTTGATAAAATGATCGGGAAAGAAAGATATTAGTGTTGGCTTACAGCGAGTTTAAGAAACCATCGTTCCTTAAAATAATCTGGAATGAACCTGTAAGTCAGCCACTCATGAACCCATCCTTCTCGAAGAATCTCCGGGATCGCCTTCGAGAGATCGTGTAAAAATTTGAACCACGTGATGGTTGTTTTATCAATAATACCAAAACCAGGATTTAGAACGGGGAGGTGATCCCGATCAGTAGAGTATAATATGGCATCGACACTGCTGAATAACTTGGAACTACAGTGTGGGACAACCGACATGTCAAAAATGAATATGCAACAGATAGATTTCAGAGAAAAGAGAAAACAGTGTAGGATAGAATGTGATGGGGGGAGGCAAGCTTTATGAGAAGGTATATATATACATATACAGATATATAGAAATATGAAACGTCGCGAGATAAAATTGAATAAATTTTGGTTATTTTTTTTTCCCCGCCGAAAATACGAAACGTCGTGAGATTTTTTTAGTACATTTCGGCTGACTTATATGCACCTAATGGCTGACTTATGGCATGGTTTGGGAATGTCATAAATTTGGGTTTAGGGTTTACGTATCGAGTTCTTTGGAGTCAGAAATTCAAAAAGAACATAAATCTTAACAATTAGTTTCCATTCAGATAGTCTAGGTTTAGGTTATAAAAGCTTCAACGTAACTTTATAAAGTATTGAGTTATGTACACACGATATTAGGGTTAGGCTGAGTTATATCAAATGTTAGGCTGAGTTATAGGTTGAGTTTCGGCTGAGTTATATCAAATGTTAGGCTGAGTTATATCAATGTTAGGCTGAGTTATAGGCTGAATTTCGGCTGAGTTATATCAAATGTTAGGCTGAGTTATATCAAATATTAGGCTGAGTTATAGGCTGAGTTTCGGCTGAGTTATATCAAATGTTAGGCTGAGTTATATCAAATATTAGGCTGAGTTATAGGCTGAGTTTCGGCTGAGTTATATCAAATGTTAGGCTGAGTTATTACGATGACTACTAAAACATAAGCATTTGATAAAGTTAGATAAACATAAACATAAACATAAGACTACTAAAGCATAAGCATTAGATAAACATATATCCCTATTTTTCATGAATCTTGATCCAATCAAGTTCTTCAACGCTGACATTATACATCTTTTCTTTGGCGTCAACGAGTTCTGTTGCAAGTTTGTCCAACTCAGCAAGGAAGTCAACCTTTTCCTTCCCGATAAATTCTTCAAGCAAATCCATTTTCGCAGAAATAAACATAACTTCCACAAAAGCATCATGCAATTCAACTTTTATATTAATCTGTTCCTTGAGCGAGAGTTTCAACGTCTTGTAATAGTCCTCATTTTCCCTTTTGGCCTTTTTAATAGCATTTCGTCGATGGTCATCCTCCATTGGACGCTTCATCATCTTCTTCGATTCTGCCATTGATGCTGCATGTATATCGAAAATAGGATGTTAATATATCTTCTAAAAATATAAACAAATCAAGTTGCAATAACGTGAATTACATATACTAGGAGAACAAGGAAAAACTAACTTGTATTTGAGATTGCAAAAGGAGAAAACAAGTTCAAAGTTAATAAACGAATGTTCGGTTACTGAGTGTTCACTTGGTATTTATAGAAAATACCGAAAACTGTTGGGTTACTGCGTAGTTGCCAAAAATATTATAAAAAAATAGAGAAAATTACTCAAATAGCATAGAAAAGGTTAATATGCTTAGCGTATCGAGAGTACCAAACGCGTGCGTAATGATTACGTACATATATTCACACGCCATATTTATATAATAGAGAATACATGATTTATTATTTATATGATTATATGATTATTTAGGGTTTAGGGTTTAGGGTTTTGTGAGAACAATGTGTATGTTTTGCTATACATCTAGGAATTAAGGTTTAGGGTTTAGGGTTTAAGGTTTTGTAAGAACAATGTGTATCTTTTGCTATACATCTACGAATTATGGTTTAGGGTTTCGTTTAGGGTTTTGTGAGAATCAGTCAGTCATAACTCAGCCGAATCCCGAATTCGTCACTTTTAAGTCAGCCGCTTCTTTGCACAATCAGTCAGTCGCTATTAAGGAGAGTAAAAGCTGACTGACACATAAGTCAGCCTTTACTCAGTAACCGAAGAGTTGCTATTACATTTTTTTTATATCAATAAAATACAATCTCTTTAGTGTTTCACAAAACCCTAAAAACCCCAAACATTAAGTGTTCACTTGGTATTTACAGAAAATACCGAAAACTGTTGGGTTACTGCGTAGTTGCCAAAAATATTATAAAAAAATAGAGAAAATTACTCAAATAGCATAGAAAAGGTTAATATGCTTAGCGTATCGAGAGTACCAAACGCGTGCGTAATGATTACGTACATATATTCACACGCCATATTTATATAATAGAGAATACATGATTTATTATTTATATGATTATATGATTATTTAGGGTTTAGGGTTTAGGGTTTTGTGAGAAAAATGTGTATGTTTTGCTATACCTCTAGGAATTAAGGTTTAGGGTTTAGGGTTTAAGGTTTTGTAAAAACAATGTCTATCTTTTGCTATACATCTACGAATTATGGTTTAGGGTTTCGTTTAGAGTTTTGTAAGAACAATGTGTATGTTTTGCTATACCTGTAGGAATTATGGTTTAGGGTTTAGGGTTTCGTTTAGGGTTTAGAGTTTAGAGTTTAGAATGTGTATGTTTTGCTATACCTCTAGGAATTAAGGTTTAGGGTTTCGTTTAGAGTTTAGGGTTTAGGGTTTAGGGTTTACGGTTTTGTGAGAACAATGTGTATGTTTTGCTATACCTCTACGAATTAAGGTTTAGGGTTTAGGGTTTATGGTTTTGTAAGAACAATGTGTATGTTTTGCTATACCTATAGGAATTATGGTTTAGGGTTTAGGGTTTCGTTTAGGGTTTAGAGTTTAGGGTTTGTGAGAACAATGTGTATCTTTTGCTATACCTCTAGGAATTAAGGTTTAGGGTTTCGTTTAGAGTTTAGGGTTTAGGGTTTAGGGTTTTGTGAGAACAATGTGTATGTTTTGCTATACCTCTACGAATTAAGGTTTAAGGTTTACGGTTTTGTGAGAACAATGTGTATGTTTTGCTATACATCTAGGAATTATGGTTTAGGGTTTAAGGTTTTGTAAGAACAATGTGTATCTTTTGCTATACCTCTAGTAATTATGGTTTAGGGTTTAGGGTTTAAGAACAAAGTGTATGTGTATAATTTCGTAGACGAGATAGGGAAGTCTTCAGTTTGGAGATATAGTAGCAGACTTATCATACAAAACATAAGATATAGTAGCAGACTTCTCATACAAAACTAAAAAAGTTCAATCTTTTACAGAAAGCTTGAGATAAAAGTCGAATTGGCGTGCCGATTTGCTACGGCGAGGTATCGGCTCTATGTTTCTTCGGATTTGGTGGTTGACTTGGACTCCGGCGAGATGATTCGCCTTCATCTCCAACTTTCGGTGTCTCCTCTTCGAACCGATCTCTGTTCCTTTGAGCGAGAAAGTTCTGGTAGTACCTGCACAACGAGAAACAAACAAAATACAAGGAACATCACAGTTTGACAGTATTAATTTCACCAGGTTGAAAAAAACGAAAATTTTACTTGCAAAGAATTCGACATTTCATAGATGCTGAATACACATAATGACAAAATTCAACATTCAATATAATACACAGGTTGACTAAGAGTTTACCTGAAAACTCTTTCGAGAATTGCCTCATACGACAAAAAGTTTTATCCGTTTCGTGACATCTTTCGGGCATAGTTGTCGATGGCCCTGTCGATTGGTCATCTCGCAATAGAGAAACAGATTTCAGATTAGTGCTGCAAAATTTGAGATTGGTATTTGAATTGACATGTATGCAGTTAGAAGTATGTAAGTTTGTAATGGCGAGAAACAGGGTTGGTTCATGGAACTTACAAGAGATTTCCTCCCATTATCGTGTACTCAGCGATCTCCTGAGGGGCTTCAGTGGTTGTTGTTGGTTCGTACATAAAGGGAAAGAGAAAAGGGGTCAGACACTGAGAAGTAAGTCAGAACCATGAAGATCTTGAACAGGGGAAGTCGAGGAGACTTACATGGATCTACGTCGAAGTTAATGATATATCCAACCCTCTCGAGTCTAGGGAACCGAGTTTCAGAGGTAACAGAGGAAGAATCCGGTTGCAGATTTGGGGATCGTGACGGAGAGGCCATTATAGGTGATTGATTGAGATTTTAAGTTTTTACTTCGCAAGAGAAGAGAAAGTGAGGAGCCCCATTGGTTGCTAACCTAGGGTTTTCTGAATACGTAATTATATTGAAATTAATTAATACTCTCGAGACGCTTTCTATATTATCAGCCGAAACGTGAATTCGTCACTCTTAAGTCATAACTCAGCCGAAACATGAATTCGTCACTCTTAAGTCAGCCGCTTATTTTGCACAAAGCATTATATAACTCAGCCGAAACATGAATTCGTCACTCTTAAGTCAGCCGCTTCAGTCAGTCGCTATTAATGAGAGTAAACGCTGACTAACACATAAGTCAGCCATCCTTTACTCAGTAACCGAAGAGTTGCTATTAATTTTTTTTTAAATCAATAAAATACAATACAATCTCTTTAGTGTTTTAGTGTTTCACAAAACCCTATTTGAACTGCCCTAACACATTATAAGTTCCATCATCTAAGATCTCTAATGCCATCTTCACCCGTAAATCCTGAATATTCGCATCATTTATCCCATGGAAAGTAGTGCCAAACGCTAGACACTCGACAAACTTCAATGCATACACCCCACAGTCGCCAATTTGGACATTTTGTGGGATGTATTTGCCGCTCCTCCTTCGGAACGAAAACTGCTTCACTCTAGGTTTTCGGAGATTGGCATGAACTAATTCGTTAATCATAAATGGGATCATGTGCGAAAACGGCCTAAGGGAATCACAGATTTTCTTTTCAGTTTCGGGTGTCACCTGTCCAATGATGGGATCGTAAACGTCGATCTTCTCATTAACAAGGTCCACGTGATATGCCACCCAATGATCTCCTCCAGTTTGTAGAACTCCGTACAAGTGATCCACATCTTCTAACCACTTCTTGTTTGTTTGCAAGTCATTAGGAGTTTTGCCTTTTACTAAATCCTCATACCCAGCTGTGAACTTAAACGTCTTTGGTTTGATCTTGAACTGCATGTAATCCATAGACCATACTGCAGTAAACCAAATGTCCATAAATCCAATTCGCTTGGAATAGAATGGGGAGGGATCTAGCATGGATTTTTGGTGAGGATTCTCATATACGCGGAAATATGCTGTACAAAGAAAAATTATACTTAACTCAGTCCCATATAATATATAACTCAGACATAAAGCATACTTAAGCCTACATAACTCAGACATATAATAAATAACTCAGACATTACGTATATTTAACTCAGCCCCATATAATCTATAACTCAGACATAAAGCATACTTAAGCCTACATAACTCAGACATATAATAAATAACTCAGACATTACGTATATTTAACTCAGCCCCATATAATCTATAACTTAGACATAAAGCATACTTAAGCCTACATAACACAGACATATAATTAATAACTCAGACATTATGTATATATAACTCAGCCCCAACAGTATACTTACATCATCAGACAGCCATCCATAATCTATCCTTGGCCAATACTTTCTCTCAGACATGAGAACTCTGTAGAACTCGATCTCCACCTTTGTAAATGGAACATCCCTAAAACAATTAAACACAAGTTAGTTTAGGCAAATATTGCTAATAGCCGTATTAACATATGCTTTAAAGGGTCATACTCGAATGGCTTTAGGTGATCCAAAAGTTTAGTCACTTTAACCCGATCAGCAGGTGCGACAGGATCATAGATTGCCGGTGAAGGTTCATAATTTTTCCTCATGCACGTCATTCCATTGTCTCCAATATAAGGAAAAACTCGTGCTTGAGGATCATTTTCTAGCCTCCCTGAAGACCCATCAGGAGATAATTTCACCCTTGACTCCCGATAAGCCTTAATTCTCTCCGACCTAATCCTGTTCTCTTCCTCCTCATCAGACTCCGGCAGCACTTCCTTATATTCTGCGACAACTTTGCTGGTGACATCCACAATCTCACTGTCGTCGTTTAAAATCTGTTTCTTCTTTTCTGGGATAGTCACTTCCGGAGGTTTTGGATCGTCGTTGCCTTTACGATTCCTCGCTGTCCTCCTTCTTACTTGCCCCTCCTTTTTTAAAGCATCGGCCTCCTTCTTTAGAGCATCGGCCTCCTTCTTCTTTAAAGCAGCGGCCGCCTTCTTTAAAATAGCGGCCTCCTTCCTCTTTAAAGCAGCGGCCTCCTTCTTCTTTAAAACATCGGCCTCCTTCTGCTTTTTAACCTCAGCCTCCTGCTTTTTTGCCTCAACCAATTTCTTAGCAGGAGATACAGTAACGAAATCAACTGTTTCTTCTTCGTCATTACCAAACTCCTCAGCCAATTTCAATTTGGTCTTATGAACTGGTTCAGTACTTTTAAGCTGTATTAACATATAAACATAACTCAGCCATAATAAAAAGAATAAATCTGTCGTTATGTAACTATAACTCAGCCGTCAAATAGGTAATAAATCAGTCGTCAAATATAGGTAATAACTCAGCCGTCAAAAGTAACCATAACTCAGCCGTCAAAAATAAATATAAATCAACTGTAACGTACATTATGCAGGGGGCTGTTGACTGCTTCAGGACTTTTATCCGGTTCATGACTTTTAAACTCGTCCTTCTGCGGCTGTATTAACATATAAACACAACTCAGTCGTCGAATAATAAGGATAACTCAGTCGTCAAAAATAAACATAACTCAACTGTAACGTACCTTTGGACTATTAACGGATTTATGCGGGAAGTTGTTCACTTTTGATTGGTTATCATCCTTTTGAGTACTGTTCTGTGCCTCGAGAGCATTCAGACGCTCTCTCATTTGCATCCGATCATTCTCAATAGATGCAACTCTTTCTTCCACAGCATCTCGGACTGTATCACCAATCATCTTCTTCAAATCTGACAACTCTCCAAATTTTGTGTTATAGGCGTTTAACTGCGCCTCAACACTGTCTATTCTACTACCAAAGTTGTCAAACTTGTCAAATCTTCTGACAAGGTTTTCCAGGATATTGACTACGGTCGTCAAATCCGTCTCTTTCCCCATATCCTTGTAGCTACTATGCTGCAACACAATCTCACTGTTGCTTACTTCCTGTTTTTTCGTAGCTTTCTTCTGTTTTTTGGCGGGGGGTTGATCGGAATCTAACGAAACTGCAGCCTTCATTTTTTTCTTCTTTACATCGCTCTTCACATCCCAAAAACCTCTAACAAACCTACCCGCATGTATGTCTGTTACCAGATTTACAACTTTTGGGTCATTTTCTTCACTCGCCCACTGCGGAAACAGCTCTTCTACAGCCTCCTTTATGACCATTTTCTTCACACGCACCTGCATAGTAAATCAGCCATAAACTCATAAGTCAGACATCAAAAGATTCATAACTCAGCCATCAAGTAACTTATAAGTCAGACATCAAATGAATCATAAGTCAGACATCAAATGATTCATAACTCAGCCATCAAGTAACACATAAGTCAGACAGAATAAAAAGATCCATAACTCAGCTAAGTCAACCTTCTTACCTCACCATGGTCTCTGATCTCCTCAGCTATGGCTGTAGTAAGACTTTTACGTGTACGGGTTCCACCCCATCGCAAAAGAGGAATTTCGTTCTCATTGACTACTCTTCCAAACCACTCTCCGAAGCAGGTCACAGATTCATACGCCCAAACCAGCAACACGTCCTTCATGCCGCTAATGGTGTACGACTTTCCTTCTGGATTCAACATCTTAACTGAACCAACCAGAACTTCGAATGCAGTCCGACCCCACGGATAAGTCCTCAAGGCTTCATCGTCGAATACTCTTTTTGCACTTTCAAAGGGTATTCTAGAATTATGATTCAAGCCATAAAGTCTCATGGCTTGAAGAAGCAACAGCCCTAACCATTTCCTCTTTTCAAAACTCCAGCCTCGACAGCCCTCTAATGCTGCCCTCAGTTCATCTAACTTGGGTCCTACCCCAAGCGGCACCTTCAACTCCTCCCAGAAAGTTTCGTATGCTCAGGTTCAAAACTTTCTGTTGGCAGTGGATCTGTGTTTAGACCCGTGAGCGCACCAAATTCGATTAAGCTAAACCTTATAGGTTGATCAACAACGAGAGACCAAATCTCCTTGTCATGTACTCGTAGCTGTCTACATAGTAGATAGTGTACAGTCTTCCCAGACCACACCAATTGGCTATCAGCTAGCTTAGCAACTACTCCAACAGGAAACTGCTTCATGTGTTCCCACACATCATGTCCTATTGCGTCTCTGACTCTAGGGAACTCTCCCAAATGGACATTGTGATTAATTTTTTTATTTTCCAGCTTGGAAGCCCCTTCAGCGCATAGTCTTGGAGGGTAATCCTTTGCTTGATCTTCAGGAATTGCTTGATTTTCAGGAATTGCATGATATTCAGACATCTGAACATAAAAGACATAACATATTAATGATAAATCAGCCGCAACAAAAATCACACTCAGCCACAACTAACAAATAAACCAGCCGCAACCAAACACAAACTCAGCCACAACAAACAAATAAACGAGTTTGTGTTATGTTTGATTTAACATAACACAAACTCAGCCACAATAGCATTGCACATGTAAATCAGCCGCAACACAACACAAATCAGCCATAGCATAACAATAAATCAGCCGCAATAAATAACTTAAACAGCCACTAGCAACGATAAACAAGCCACCACAGAATAATAAATCAGCCACAATACCGTTAACAAGCGACAAACACCTTCGATTCCTCAGATTATACTCAAAATAAATCTGAAAACTCAAAATAAAACGAAGAAAGATGAAGAATCCCCACTCCTCTGTTTATACTCACCTTCGACTAAAATCCGACTGTGAAAATGCAAAGCAGACGTTTCGACGACAACGGCAGTGAATGTTTCTCAGAAATCGACTAGAGAGAAAACAGTACAAGTTTCGACGACAACACATGAAGTTTTTAATTTTCCGTCCTTTGAGTTTCCTTCTCTGACTTGTTAAGACGGTTAACCTAATTAGTGACATGGAAAAGTGATTAGTGACGTGAATTAGTTAATCATTTTTTAATTATAAATAACCTCAATTAAAAAAAAATAACCAAGGGTGTTTATTGTAATTTACTAGGCTTTAAAAACTTTTGAGTAATTTCCAAAAGATGTATGCTATTCCAGTAATATAACAACTTTTCTATGCTATTTCAGTAATTTTCTCTTTATAATATAGTAATACACAGAAACCAAGGAAAGAGAAAATGAGAAGCAAAAACATATAATGAAGGAAAGAGAAACAAAAGGCTGTAAGGGCTGATGGATTCCAATTCATTCTCTTTTAAACGTGGCCCATATATATATTTCAACATCTAGATTTGCTTTTGAAGGAACAAAATTTTCTGAATTTTCAAATCCTGTAAATTATTTTTTTGGGGAGAAATCTATTCCATATTCCTTTCTGTTTAGGAAGAGAACCATTCCATCATTTATTTCTCACTGAGAGTAAGAGTCTTTTTGGAATCAAAACGGAGCAATTCCCTAACCGTTTTGTATTCTTGTGTAGCGGTGTATACGGGACCAGAAGATGCAACCAATTTCGTCTCGACGAAATTCAAAGGTATGGATAGTCTTTCAACGTTACTGTACAAAGTGACCAAATATCGGCTTTCCGCCTTAGCCGTGAGCTTTATATCGACGCATCTGGAATTTTTCTTAGATCTGTTATTGTATAATTATGTTGTTTCTTATGGTTTAAGTTTTAACGTTTTCCTGTATTTGTGTATGATTGGATGTAATCACGAGAGTTAAATTAATGAAGCAAAAGGTTGCACCCAAAAAAAAAAAATTCGTTCCCATAGAATCTCAAAATTTTCTTTACCTCCGATTTCAATTGGTTTTGTGTTTCCGTTTAACGGATAATAAGTTCTTACTTGAAAGAATTTATGTTTTTTTTTGTGTTTAAGCCTCTTGCAGATATCTCCACTCTGACGGTAGCGATGAAGCTTCTTCTTTTTCGATTTGCTGGGATCTAGGAGTAATAATGCCTTCAATCCTCTTTGCATTGGTCATAGGCCTCTTGAATAGGTAGTGTCTGTTGGTGAAAAAATTAGAGATGAGATTCATTTCAAAAAATAGGAAGTGGATCTTGTCAAAGCCGTTTTGAACTGTCTTAAGGCTGTCTACGGTGGTTTGTGGCAGAGTTTGGTGGAAAGCATTGGCGGTAATGCTTGTTTCTCATCTAAAATCGCCTCCGATGACTAATGCGATGATCCGCGATAGAGCTCCAGCGGTATAGGTTGATGAAGACGAGTCACTAAAAATTTAGTTTATTACCTTATACGTGTTTGTAATCATGTATGTTTGATGTTCAACTTAATCTCTAAATTAGATTTAGTTGGGCTTGGATTTGATTAGTATTGTATCTAAATTGGACTCTAGAAAAATCTTCAGCGGACTCACTATCCAATGAAAGATGATGATAAAAAATAAAAAAATAAAAATATTCGAATTACATATAATTTCCTTTTTTTTGTTACTTGTTACTTTTTTGGCATCTAAAAGATCTATAAAAAGGATCAACGTTAGATTTACACAAAATCGATCAAATCAAGAGACTTAGCTAAACCACCAACACATGAAACAAAAAACAAAGTGAACCGCCCACATGTACAAAGTCATAACCCAAAATATTCCCAAGGCTAAAGCTACCGAAAAATTGTAGACACAACCATCAAAAAGAGGATAGGAGACTCTCACTGTCAAAGATGAGTTGCAACCAAGACGGATGACCCGAAGCAACATAAGAATGTACTCTACCATCCACGGTCACACTTTGAGCGATGAGAAAAGCTCCTCTATTTGTTGTTTTAACTTCATTTACTACCTTCCAATGCATGAAAGCATCCAACTTGTAACAGACTTCACCAGATTGGTAATGAAAAGAAGGCCAAGCTCAGGGTCTATTAATTGCACCTACCAATTCCAAAGCTTCCACACCAAAAATCAAGTTGTCTAACCTGTGGGATTTCATACTTTCCAAAGTCCACAAAAAAACTCAGGAGCTTGATCTCATCAATAGAACCAACATTAGCAACAGATCTTCTGCTATGCATCAACACTTTGCATGTCGCATCTTTGAGAACCCATGAAGCACCTCCCACTTTGTTATGATTTCCCCAAGAGAACCCGATGTTGCACTTAAGCCACGGATCAGGCGGCAACTTCCACTTAAGCTTAGTTTTTGGCAAACCAGAAAAGATCGGATCAACATTGGTTAGCAGGTCAGTCTGAGTTTGAAATCAGGAGTCTGATTCCACCAATATTTTATCCATCGTATCTGTTGCCAAAAAAGCTTTTCCTTCAAACAAAAAGTTATTCATGTTTTTCCATAAATACCATAACACCCAAGGGAATTTTCTCCTAAACTCATGAGGAATATAGTTGCACAAAAGATTAGAGAGAAGATAATGGCAATCCAGTTTCAGGGAAAGGGAACATTGACAAAGCCCAGACTTGTCTAGCTAGCAAGTAAACAAGGCATGATTAACAGATTCACATTCTAACCCACAAATCTGACATCTACTATCCATCTTCATTCCCCTAGCAATCACCACATTTGTTACTGGTACAGTCCCACTTAAAACCTTCCATAGGAAAGTTCTGACTTTGAGAAGAGCCTTAAGAGACTGTTCAGAGAAGGCTTCATCTCCGCATGTTTAATGAGATCCGCTTTAGATAAATTCCAAGACAGTCAATATCTAGATTTCACAAAATAGTCCCCACTCTTATTATGCATCCACACCCAAAAATCATCTTTCCACACCACAAGTTGAGAGGTTAAAATCAGGCTAGCATCAACCGGATAAAACTGACCATGAATGACAGCCTCATTCCATCTTCTTGAGACATGATCAATCAAATAAAAAACTTTCAGATTCAAATCAATGATCGGCTGCTTTATCAAAGGATTCCTCATGGCACCTTCAAATATCCATGAATCAATCCATACCAAAGATGATTTTCCATTTCCCACCATTTTCCTAAGCCCCTTCTTTAGTAGTTCTCTTCCAAAAAGAATACTATTCCATGCAAAAGACGGCCTAGTTCCAGGAGATGCATTAAGAATATTCTCATTCACAAATTACCTACTTTTCAGAACCTGAGCAAAAAAAACTATGAGGTTATTGCAGTATTTTCCAAGCTTGCTTAGCCAACAAAGCTTGGTTGAAACACTCGATATCCCTAAAACCCAAATCACTTTAATCCTTTGATAGACATAGTTTCTCCCAACACATCCAATGTGTTTTCCTTTTGTGCTCCACCGAGTTCCACTAGAAACTAGTCATAAAATCTTCTCACAAGTAGCTACCGGTAAGTTAAAGCATGATATCTATGGTATAATTTGTAAGTATGAATTATAATTAATATTAATAAAAAAAATTATGTTAAACCGTGCACGAAAATCACTTATTAGTTTTTTAAAATTAAAATACAAAGTTTTTAAGTATAAATATAAAAAGATTCAAGATAAATATATTACGTCTGTAATTATTAGCCTCAGGGGTTTTGGATCCTGCTTTCCGCTGAACTTTTAATTTCAATCAAATAAAAATATATATATTTTACGTCCACGTCTTGTCTTTCTTCGCCTTCTCTTTATCTTTCCCTTGAAAGATTAGTCAATTTTCCCATATTCCTCTTCACTTCTCATTCTTTTATTATTCCTTCTTCTCTCTTCTTCCTCATTTTTCCCAGAAATTCTTCCCTGCAAAAAAAAACCCAGATCCGATTATTCCAATCCCACCAAATCCTCCACGTCGATTTTCTTGTCTTCTTGCAAAGAAAATACTAGTCACACTCTTTTTCTTGCAAAGTCCTTAACTTTACCACAAAATCAGCTTCAATCGTCACTGTTACTTCACCATTCGCTGTTTTAGCTGCTGGGCAATACGAAATTTCCCGTATTTGGTGTTTTACTGATGGGTTTTGTTATTTAGTCGTTTCGGCTAAGTGAATCGGATTGTGGGTTCTTGTTAAAGTCGTGATTTTTATCGAAAAAGATGGATCGGAACCAGAAGATTGATCACATCATCGGTGGAAAGTTTAAGTTGGGTAGGAAACTCGGTAGTGGATCGTTCGGTGAACTTTATTTAGGTATGAAGAAACCAATCAATCTTTTGGGTATATTCTAGTTCTTGCATTGAGTTTGTTTAGTGGTTTTTGAAGTGTAAAAATTTCATCTTTTTATGTATATGTATGTATGTGTGTGTTTTAGGGATCAATATCCAAACTGGAGAAGAAGTCGCAGTTAAGCTGGTATGATGTTTCTAACTATGAATTTATATTGATTTTGTATTGAGAGAGGTTTCAATTTTGAATACTGGATCCTGAACTTACATTTGTATTTTATTAGTAAGACTAGTTTTTGATTGGAAATAGTTTCATTGTGTTACTCTATTTTGAATTTCTGTCTGTTTTCCCTTTCTAAAATTGTGACACTAGGAACCTGTGAAGGCGAGGCATCCTCAACTGCATTATGAATCGAAAATATATATGTTTCTTCAAGGCGGAAGTGAGTTGTGTTTGTTCAGATAGTTTATTTGAAGTTACCTCTCTGTCTCCGGTAGCTTGATATGTTCTGTTTTCTTATGAATAGCGGGTGTTCCCCATCTCAAATGGTTCGGGGTCGAGGGGGAGTACAATTGCATGGTTATTGACCTTCTTGGACCCAGCTTGGAAGACTTATTCAATTACTGCAATCGGAAGTTTTCGTTGAAATCTGTTTTAATGCTTGCAGATCAATTGGTAAGTATTGAGTATGCCGTTTATTTTATGACGTTAGGTTGGTCTTTGTGAACGATGCTAATCTGTTTCTTTGAATATGTTGTGTTTAATGCAGATATGCAGAGTTGAGTACATGCATTCGCGGGGTTTTCTTCACCGCGATATTAAACCAGACAACTTTTTGATGGGTCTTGGGCGTAAAGCAAACCAGGTAGTCCTACTGTTTCAGCATGAGTTGGTTTAATTCTTGAATGTTTCCCTAGCATAAATCTTGGTCGTATTCACAGGATAGGACTAGTACTAAAGCCGTCTGGCTAACCGAACTAATTTTCAACCTCAGGTGTATATCATCGATTATGGCCTTGCTAAAAAATACAAAGATCTTCAGACACAAAAGCATATACCATACAAGTGAGATCTGGAAACTATTACCCTTCTTTTTCAGATATCTGCTTGTATTTTGTTAGAAAATTTTTAGGTGATCTTCCCTGCCTATCTCACTAATGAAACATGATTTATGCTGCACTGGTGTTTTCTTACAATTTCTCTTGTGAAATCAAGACCTGTGATAGATACTTTCCTTTATGCACTCTTCTTCCATCTTGCTTTAGTATAAGTCCTTCTAAATTTACAGGGAAAACAAGAATCTTACAGGAACTGCTCGGTATGCAAGTGTGAACACGCACCTTGGGATTGGTAAGAGCTGCTGTCATCTCATACATCCATGGCTTTCTTGTCTGAATCATTTGAAAATTCTTGTCTTCCTTGCTGACTCGTTTTTTTTATGCATGCTTACAGAGCAAAGTAGAAGAGATGATCTGGAGTCACTTGGTTATGTGTTGATGTATTTTCTACGAGGAAGGTAAGAATATTTCTTGGTTGCATTTTAGCTGATAACTTCTTCAAGAAAGTGAAAATGTTAAACTCGAGTCCATATCTCTTCCTGTCTCAGTCTTCCGTGGCAAGGTTTAAAAGCTGGTACAAAGAAGCAGAAGTATGACAAGATTAGGGAAAAGAAGATGCTTACTCCTGTAGAGGTATATCATTGTTAAGGTTTTGTAGGAGGATACTGTATTCAGATGTCCAGTAGATTTTGACATAGCACGGTTTTACTACTTGAAGGTTCTTTGCAAGTCCCAACCATCAGAATTCACTTCGTATTTCCATTATTGTCGATCATTGAGATTTGAGGACAAACCAGATTATTCATATCTGAGAAGACTTTTCAGGGACCTTTTCATTCGTGAAGGTTAGAAACTTATTCATAGCTGTGTGCGTTCTTTGTCCTTAGATTTTTTATGGTCTATGCAGTTTTGTGGGACTTATCCATAGCTTGTTTGTTTGTTTTGATGGAATGAAATATGTATGTAGGTTATCAGCTCGACTACGTGTTTGATTGGACAATCTTGAAATATCCTCAGAGTGGCTCTAGCTCAAGACCAAGGGTTAGTCCTATTATTGATTTTATGTGTGGGGAACCAAATTTCATACCAATTCAATAGTCCAAAATCTTATCCTGTTTTTGTTATGTCTATTGTTCACAACAGCCAACTCCAAGACCAGCCTTGGACCCTCCGGGACCACCTGCAGAAAGGGCTGAAAAGCCTACAGGTATATTGTTCTGTCTTGTTTATGTTAGAGGGTCTAGTAAAAGAAAAATATCGGAAAATGTCGTAAATTTTGAGACTGATTGTGGAGGGCTTCTGGGTGCTGAAAAACTTGGACTAATTCCCTGAACTGCCAGAGATAAATATTCATTTTGTGTCTACTATCTATATTTTTTCTCCCTTGAAAGAATTTTGAATTTGTATCTAAAGGTTTGACGAACACTCTCAAATAGTTGAAGATCCAAAAGTTGATAATTTGATTTCCTATTCTGTATAGTGGGGCAGGAGCTCCGAGAAAGATTTTCAGGCGCAATCGAGGCCTTCACCAGAAGAAATGTTTCAAGCCAAGGCGTTCATGGTGATCGCTCTTCTGCCAAAGAAGTGGTTAGTTTTTGTTGCACTTACTTTTGCTAGCCGTCCAAGTTGATTAATCCAAAATATTCACAGGTTAAGTAGAATGTGAGAAAGTTTGTATGTTTTAATTTGCTGGCTTCAGTTGCAGCACGAGTTTGATAGATACCGTTCTTCGTCTCGAAATGGAAGTACTTCAAAGAGAGGTGTGATATCTAGCAGCAGACCTGGCTCATCCACTGAACCAAGCGAGAACCGTTCAAGCCGACTATTTTCAAGTGGATCACGTCTCGCCACAACTCAACGGGTTCAACAGAGCTATGAATCCAAGCCATCATCTGCAGCTGGAAGGTCCGGGCATGATGATGCCATGCGAAACTTCGAGCTCCTTACCATTGGCTCTGGGAAGAAGAGGAAATGAAGATAAGGAAAGAGAAGTCTATGCTTATGGATTCTCAGCCTCTGAGAAAACGCATTGTTTCTTTACCCTTTGGAACAAGATGAGAGAGAGACAGGGAGAGGGGAGAGGGAGAGGGAGAGGGAGAGGGAGAGGGAGAGTTAATAGAATCAGCCTCTCCCAATCTCTCATTGTCTGTGCGTTTTAAAGAAATTGTTCATAACATTTTCATTTTACATTTTTTATCATTCTGTTTTCTAAAACTTCAATGTAGAATGAAAATATGAAAACCTATCACGCCTCTGTAATATGAAAATGTATTGAAGTTCCCATAACGTTAATGAAGTATGAAGATGGGGTTTTGGCACATGTTGTGCAAATAATGAATTGGACAATGTTCTGCTTCTGCTGAAATACCGTAGAATATATTGATGAAGATGTGTTCTCGTACATATAGTATTTTTCCAACACTCAGAAAAATAGACAAAGGTTACATCTCTAAGGCTACCATTGAACAGACAAAAGAAGAAGAAGACATAGCGACTAATGTCTTCTGAGAGTGATGAATGGAGTGGAGCTGAGATGAGCTACGAGTTTGGGTGATGAAAGTTCATCAACTTGGTGGTTTGGTGTCACTCTTGAGATGGGCGTAAACTGCATCTTGTTTTCTATAGGAGTTAGTGGAAGTGGACTTTGAAGTTGTAGGCTCTTTCCCGGTCTGAGAGTAGCAAGGTAAGTGTGCCCGTTGCAGAGAGGAAGGCTTGTAGCTTGAACTGTTGATTCTTTCTCCTTCGCCACTTGAGCTCCACATGGTTCCTTCAAACATTGAAATGAAAACTGCATTTAGTATCAGAATATAACAACAAACAGGCAAAATGTAAAGCTTTTGTGCTTGTTGGGTTACGAGTTTATTACCCCGAGCTTGATAAAGGTAAAAGCTTGGTAATCAGATCCAAGGTAGATCTCAATAAGCTTCCTCAAGTCAGCTAGTGTTGCGTCCTTTGTAACTCTCAGTGTTGTTATGAGCTGCTTTCGAGGGTTATCAGTAGTTGCTTCCCATTTAACATAGATATCTATCTGCCCGTTTTTACATTCATCGGCTGAGATATTGTTTTCCTTTGCTTCTTCTGCTGCTAGTGCTTCGGCCTTATTAGTTATAGACCACAACTGATCATCCTTCTTATCAGCTTGACCCTCCTCTTGTCCAATGTGTTGAGACAGCTCTCTCTGATTGCCACAAAGCGTGAATATGTTTTGAATTCTCAACTTTCTAGACGATGCTGATTCTTTGTCGTCTGTACTGTTGAAGCAGTTCTCTTTACCCAAGCCTTCAAAGTTCAAGCTAGGCATTGGCGCTGTTATCGAGCAGATGCTTTTATCCTCGACTATCACTTTCTCTTCGCCTTCTTCAACCTCTTCTTCTTCAAAGACAGTGCTCAGGCATACTCGGTCAGGGTACATTTGTGCAAGCATATTCTCTGACAGCTTTGGTTGCAAAATGCTAGTGAAATTGCTGCTAATTGTGTTGCTTGATTGGTGTGAAACAGGAGCTCCCCAGATTTGCTTGACTGGTTCTGAATCACCCATGTCAAGGTCCATTGACTTCCCCATGTCAAGGTCCATTGACTTCACCATACCAGGATCATCATCAGAATAAAGACTCCTGAGTCTTTTGGCAAACCCACTAGTTTCATCAGTACTTCCTCCATCCTTGGAGCGTTGAAACTCAACCTCGATTTCCTCTAACCGTCTCCTCATCATCTCCAGTTCCTCTTGCTGCTGCACAATCCTTTCTTCCATTCTCCTTCTCTCCATCTCAACAAATTCCTCAGCCATTCTTCTGCATTCCTCAAGTTTCTTATCTAGTTCTGATTTCAAAAGCTGGGTTCTCTCGTTCACTTTCTCTTTTATCGCCTCTTCATTGGTAGCACAGGCTTCCTTCTGTTTTAGCAGGGATCGTAATGCAGCAACTTCCTCTTCCTTCTTCTTCAGCTGCTTTTGTGCATCATTCCTCTCTTTTTCTTGCTGCTTTTTCTCAGACTGGAGTTTTGAAATAAACTCATCCATCGCAGCTATTCTTGTTCCCAATATAACAGCAGAAGAAGACTCATCGCCACCATTCTTGTCTTTGTTTGGAATATGAGACCCACGAACTATGCATTTTGCTTTTGCCCCATACTCTAGAGTGCATAGAGTCTTGTGCATCTCTTTTGGATCCGGACTCGCACATAGGATCATTAGAATCTTTGACTTGTCATCTTCAAAAGAGTCCTGCATCCAGAAAATAGAAACAACAACACTAAATATCTTCAACAAAACATCTTCCAGAGGATGATAAATCAAGCAGCCATTAAAAACATCTTCCAGGAATCTCACCTGGAGCAGCATGGTCAGCTTGCTGTCTCTAAAGGGCACATGAGAGTCTCCATTTGCTATAGATTCTACGACTCGCTTCAACGCAATATTTCCCTGGTTGATCTTAGCTGTCTGTTGACATAAAGGTCGGTTATGTCCATAAACCATAATAACTTTGGATTGAGAGAGGAGGCTAGAGAAGCAAACATTACCTGCATCTTAGCTTCAAATCCGGTCTGCCCAGCTTGGTCTATGTTTTCTGAACCAGCCATGTCAACAAGCATCAATCTTCCCCCAACAGTTGGCACATCAAGTATGATCTACAGAGAGAAACAATTACTTGTAAGTTGTAACATGTGGCACATGAATTGTATAAAGCTATAAAATGCTTCAATCAATATTACAAACCATGCAATGACTCCGGGAACTTCTCTCATTGCAAAGTGTGCTTTTGACAATTCTCCGTTTCTCCACTTTGACAATCTCTTTAGAGATTTTACCAGCCTCAGTCCCTGAAATAAAGGTCGCGTTTTTCGCCTTTTTACCCATTACTTCAAGCCTGACCTGTATAAATCAACAAAGCACAAATCCTTTAGACATTAATCTAACACAACCATAGATATATATAAGCCTGCCAAGAACCACAAATTTCCAGAATTGAAATAACAATGACAAGGGCTAATCAATCAGGAACACATCGACATAAACATTATTCCAAAATCAATCATAAAATTCCGAAGCTAGAAACAACAAATTCGAGGAAAAAGGAAGTTACCTTAGAATTGCTTCCACCTTTTGGCCAACCAATCCCTAAATTGTTGCTATTATTGGTTGAAAGAAGATCATAAATCTCCTCATTATAAACCTCAAGAACAGTAACCTGAACAAAAGTAACACTTTCTTGATCCGAATCACCCAAAATATCCCTCAAGGAACGGTACACAATCCCAGGTTGCCTCCCACATCCAAACATGGTATGGCTTTTTCCAGCACCAGTAGGTCCATACATCATGATCGTACATTTGTTCCCAAGCTTCACACCTTTAATCCTCTCTTCAATAAACTTCTTGTAAAACGATTCAAGACCTTCTTGTTCCGAGAAAGAAACACCATCGAGTGTGAAATCTCTGTACCCAACATCACCTCGTACTCGTACCGTTTGGTTATCTGGGTTTACCTGCAAGATCGAAGCTGATGATGATGACTCTTTACGATCTGGGTAATCTCGGATCCGACCGATTACTTCAACTGGATGCTCCGGTGGTGTTTGGTCTTTGGATCCGGGATCTGGGTTTAGGGTTTTTGAGTTGAAATTGAGTCGTTGTTTTGTTTGTGGGGTTCTGATTAAGGTGAATTGGGTTTGATTCGATCTAGAAGAAGATGGCGTCGGTGCCATTTTAGATCTAAAGCTTCAATTTTTGAGATCTTTCTTTTTCAGATTCAGAGATAGAGAGAGAGAGAGAGCGTAGAGAGAGAGATTGCAATGGGAATTAGGGTTTGAGATTCACGAGGTTTGAAGTTTGAACAAAAGAAACATAACCGTTGTATCTTTAACGGCTAGTTTGTGTCCACGGGCCAGAGAAATAATTTCTTTTTCCTTTTTTTTATTTTCTGGCAGCTAAAATATTTTTTTTAAATTTATGTACTATGGGCTTATCGTTGATTACATTAATGGGCTTTTGATATTTATTGAGGCCCAAAGATTGTATGTAAAAGGCATTAGGGTTTCTAAAGCTTTCCTCTTATAAACTCTGTTCCTTTCTTTACTGTTGATTTTTTTTGGGCAGAGGAAGACGACGGCACGAGCTTCACCGAAGAGCGAAAATGGTGATTGATTCTCTTATCTTTCTTGATTTATGCTTAATTTCTTGTATTTTAGGAGGAGTCTTGATGTTTCGTGGAGCTATGTTTACTTGTGAGGAATCGATGATATTGTTAATGGATCTGTTTGTGTGATTTTTTTTTTTTTTGCTTTGAGTGGATTGAGTTTTGATTCTTCATTGAGGATTACTTTAATTGAGAATTAGAGAGACTAATTCTTCATTTCGAATCTGTTACGATAACTTTTTATTAGCATTTGAAGATTTACTATTCATGTCACTGTTATCTCTGAGAAAGGGTTTAGTTTTCGTCTTTACCATTTTAATTCGAAGGAGAATCAAAATGATGGTAGTGTTTATTGACACGTTATGCATCTTCATTTCTATTGAAATGCATAAAAGTAATAAAAAGCTATAATTTTTTGTTTATACAATTTGGAAGATTTGTTTTAGTAAACAAAAACTTGTATAAAGAGCTTGTATCAGTCTTTGACTATTTGAGTGGTTTGATCTTATGATTGCAATATCAAATCTCTATGTTGTTGGAACCATTTCTTGTGAAAGTTTTAACTCAGAGTTGGTTTTATGAATGGTAGGTGAATGTTCCCAAGACCAAGAAGACCTACTGTAAGAACAAGGAATGCAAGAAGCATACCTTGCACAAGGTGACACAGTACAAGAAGGGTAAAGACAGTCTAGCTGCCCAGGGAAAGCGTCGTTATGACCGCAAACAATCTGGTTATGGTGGTCAGACCAAGCCCGTCTTCCACAAGAAGGTAACTAAAAAACCAACCCCTCCCCAACATGTAGTACCAGATTCGATTTGCCTTAATCACTGTTTGCCCTCTAAGAACCCGTGAAGGAAACCATCTATCTTTAGTTTAGTAACTGTTTGTCGATCATATGTCTCAAGATTTTTGAATGATCTGTTAATTCAACTGTACTCATTATTTGTTAACGAACAGGCTAAGACAACCAAGAAGATTGTCTTGAGGCTTCAATGCCAAACCTGCAAGCATTTTTCTCAACACCCAATTAAGGTAAAATGAGACAAATCTTTATTTATTTTTGTGTCAACTCTTTATTAGACTCGAATCTTGTTTCTTACAATTGTGTGTGGATTTTGCAGAGGTGCAAGCATTTTGAAATCGGTGGAGACAAGAAGGGAAAAGGAACATCACTCTTCTAAGTTTGTTTCTTCTTTGCTTCGATACTCAATTATGTTTGGAATCTTTCAGACAATGGTTATGGTGTTTTTAATTAGTAGGACATTGTCGTATGGATTATATGTTTTGATTTTGTGAACCAATCTTTTTCTCATGATGTTGCGTTTGCATTTTCCATACAATTTTTGATGAAATTAAAGCGTCGCATTGACATTAAGAACAAATATAGCTAGTAAAGAGTGTCTCGGATTTGTGAAGGTCGAACAAATTTATAAATTCTAGCTACGGCAAATGATCTTTGAACGAAAATGATCGTCACTCATCTTAAAAACGAAAAGTGAAAGTGATTGATATAAAAATGAAATCAGATACAATAGATTCCAATCGTAATTAATTGTGGTTATGTTGCAATGCAAAAGCAGTATCTTTTTTCAATCAATTGCTATTAAAATCTTCTTTCTTCATTTTAAATCTAACAACTCCCATCTAATTCTAACAACCTTTTTTTTTTAGGTCAAAATCCACAACTTTTTCATTTTACCCTCTTTTATTTTATTATTATTTTTTATAAAACCAACACAATTAAATATATCAATTAATTTTGACAACAACCAATAATTAAATCCCTAAATCTATCTCTTATACACGTCACCTCCTCTTCTTCTTCTCTTTCGCGAAACAAAAAAAATAAAAACCACAAATTCGCTAACTCGTTTCTTCTTCTTCTTCTTCCTTCTTCTTCATTTTGTCCTTTGGTTGAGAGAAACAAAACAGAGCCACGACCGTGACATCTTCTTTGCGAAACAAAAAACAGAGCCACACCTCCTTCACGTCCATTTTGAATCTCGTTCATTTTCCATTGAATCTAGTTAATTTTAAGGTAAGGTCTTTGGGTTGTATGCTATTTTAGTGTATAAGGTTAGATTAGGTTGTGAAAACCTCTTTGTGTAAAACCTTCCTTTCTTATCTTTTAGAAGATTTGAAAATTTGTTTTTTTTATAGTTATTTGGATAATGAACTTGTTTACTAAGTCTATTAGTATGGTGAGTTGATTTATCTCGTAAAATAGCAGCTAAATCGTACTAAATCGGAGGTAAATCAAACTGCAAGGATATAACTAAACTAACTAGTACTAATAAGACACAATGTATTACTGAATAAACTAGTACTCTTGAGACTAACTGTTAATACTAGGATAACTGGTATTAGTATTACTTAATAACAGTTTAATTATACATTTACGATATTTCTATTTTTTTTTGTAGGGGACAATGAATAAAAATTGCACAATCATATGTTTTGACTATGGAGGATGTTACATAAGGGAAGGTGATAACTTCAAATGGAACGTAAGAGGAGATAAAATTCACATTTTAGCGATGTGGACCGAAGCGGAGGATGTCACTTATTCGGCGTTGGTTGATAGAATTGGGAGAAAGATCATGATAGATGAAGCTACAACGCAGCTGAAACTCAGTTACATTTATATGATTTTGAATGCTCCGAAAGCATCATATATTTCAAACGATGATGGCATTTTTAATTATCTAAGGCAAGTGGATGGAGATAGTATTAGAAGTCTATTGCACGTGGAGTTCATCCCTATCTGATTTCAACAAGTGAATGGAGATAATCTGATTTCAACAAGTTCTATATAGTCATGTGTTATTGAATCAATTACTCGAATAATTCCTATAAAATGATTGTTCACTCTTACATTTTAAATAGTAAACATAACATTACATTTGTTGTTTGCTGTTTAATCGGAACAGATGTGAATTGCTATAATCTATATGTGATCATGTCTAACATGTACGTTTACGTACTTAGTAGCTTGTCAACCAACGACAATTTAACCTTGATTCGCTCCGTATAGGTGATCTCGGTGCAGAGTTTAACGTGCAAATACGTGCACGAATAACAAATTTACCGTGCTGATCAAAATGACATTTTGTGGAATATTTTTTCTGGTTTCGATAGAAACTGTAATTACAAATTTATTAACATAGTAATATTCAAAGGAAAGTTTCTCTTATCATTGTTTCGAAATTACAATTGTAATTATTTGCAACAACTCTTTCTTAACATGCTTGAACAAAATTTTAATAATATCTACTGTAAATGTTCATAATAATAAAACGTGTCATTGGAAACCCTCGACCAAGATTTTAATAAAAAATATTATTGTCATAGATTTTACAAAATAGTTAACATTCACAATTTGAAATTCATCTACTTTATATAAAAAACATAGATCAATGCTATCTGGTAAATTACATTCTAAATGTTTTACATAATAATAATAAATAGGGTAACTTCACTTGGAAGTAAAATGGGAATAGATCAGACATACAAAATAATTGAAACTGTATTTTTGTCTGCTTGTGCGAGTCTTATACATGCAAAATAAGTTGAAAGTTTCGAATATAAACCAAAAAATGTTTTGACTAGTGTCGGATAATATTAGAGAAAACAAATAATGAGAGAAAAGTTAAGAGCATGCAAAAACAAAAATACTCTCGTCTCAACAACAAATCCAAGCAACGCATGCGTTATTTTATTCAACAAATTGAATCATCCAACGATTACACTCGTTGTTTGACAAATGTTTAAACAGAAACATAGATTTATGTTACATCCGATAAATAGATACGAAATATTACATGATAATAATCATAATAAGAAAGAGATAATTATTCATTCACTTATAAGTAAAGTGAAGATAGAGAAACAGACAGAGCAAGATGACCGGAAACACCAAGATAAGTGGAGGAGACGGAGGAGCCACCGGTCCCATCATCAACGGTACGAACAGTAACACAATCGCAACGATCACAACCGCCAAAATCGAACCAAACCCTAATCCATACTCAGTCGCCATTTTTCTTCTTCACTTTTGTTTCGAGTCGTTCTAAGTTTGTGTGTTTTTGTAATATTTATAGGAAAATTTAGACATCTATTTACGGTTGTGTCGTTTGACTTAGAAATCATACACAACCTTTCGTGTATCATATATACATGAAAAACAAACCCTTTCACGCTAATAACCACCATTAACCTTAAAACGCTGCGTTTCCCCTTGTTTTCTGTCACATGTTTTAAAACGCTGCGTTTTCGTCTGACAACCAATATTTTTAATAAAACACAGCGTTTTGTTACACGTGTCTGAAAAAAACCTCGTCCTCGTGCGTTACAAAACGCAGCGTTGTGTTACCAATAATTCGAAATTTCAAATATTTTTGAATTTTTTCGTGATCCCGCCAAAATCACAAAAAGCGAAGAATTTTTGTTTTTTTAAACACATTTATGTTTTTTTTTGTCTGCTAGTGACAAGATCCTCCATTTATCGTTTTGTGCTTTTCTCCTTCACAATCAAAGAAACATTTTTTTTTCTTCTTTCCCAAATCCTAAATTATCTAGCCCTAGGATTTTTTCCGATGTCAGCTTCATCGAATCGTCGCCGGCTAAAAGATGTAAACGCCGTCACCGGAGAAAACCTATCATCTGGGAAAAAACCCTCGAGGTCTGTAACTCCACTTCCGATCTCTAGCAAGAACAATCCCAGTCCCGTTCTTCTTCAGAAATCATTATCCACCAATGAGAATCCGAAACCTAGTCACCGGTCTATTGGGTCGACGCAGAAGCCAGTTCTCCTCCGTCCTGTACCGCGAATCGATAAATCCGCCGTGAGAAGTGGTGTTGGTGACGGCGAGAGTCGAGTTACGCGATCCACGTCTTCTGCTTTGCGAGGTAGGAGTTCTAGTCCATCTGATTTAATCAGAGTTTTCTCCGATTTGAGAAAGAGAAATGAATCTAGGGTTATTGGGGAAAAGGCAAATTTAAGCTCTGGTGCAGTGAAATCAACCAATTTTGAGAGCTCTAGTATGGTGAGGAACTCTGTTTCTGATCCGAAGGTACATGCTTTGGTTGGTTCTGGAGAAAAATCTGTTGTTGGTTTGAAATCTGATGGTAAAATTGAAAAGATAGGGAAAGGTAGTAGTAGTGTGGTTTTAAGAAGAAAGTCTTTGGATAATGTTGGGAAGGCAATGGAGATGTTAAAGGAGATTAGAGGGAATGAAGGAAGCAGTAGTAATATCAGTACTAAATATCCAAGCAAGCTGCATGAGAAGCTTGCTTTTCTTGAAGGGAAGGTTAAGAAAATTGCATCAGATATCAAGAAGACGAAGGACATGTTGGATTTGAATAATCCAGACACATCTAAAGTTATAATCTCTGATATACATCAGAAGATTACAGGGATTGAAAAGTCTATGAGTCATGTTGTTGATGGTTCAGAGGAAAACAAATCTACTCAAGTTGCGAAAGCAAAAACTTCGGTGAAAGGACTAAATAAGGAAGAGCTGGAAGATAGACTCTTTCCTCACCAGAGGTTGCTGAGGAGCAGAACTCAGTCCAAAACATCCTCACAAGTCTCAAAAGGTCATGATTCTGTTGAGTGTAACAAGGCAGTAAATGTCGAAGTAAAGCCCTTAGGTCCTGTTGAGGAGAATCCAATAGCTCTAGAGTTCTTGGCCTCACTTGACAAGGAAAAAGACACATTTAGTAGTGATCAGAATGCACTGGATATTATGGAAGTGCAGGAGATGGATATGGAAGAACCCTCAAAGGAAAATGATCCTTCAAAAGATGTCAATCTGACTTCCAATTTAGCTGAAATTCTCAGAGCGGATGAAGCTCTTGAGGAAATCGATGATGAAGAGAATAGAGACGAGATGGAGCTGGAAGAGATAGAGGATGATTGCATGTATCAACTCAATGACATTGGATCCAAAACTTCTACTGGAGGATGGTTTGTATCAGAGGGCGAGGCAGTTGTACTCGCTCATGGTGATGGCTCATGTTCCTATTACGATGTCGCCAACTGTGAGGTACTATGCTTTCATATTTTCAGTACATTATCCCTGTTTGGAACGCCTGTTGAAAAATTTATAGTATTATGTTTAATCTATAGCTTGAACAATGATGGTGTGAAACATTGATATTGAATTTTCACATTGACCACAACAAACAAATGTCTCAAGTTACCATGTTGATGTTGATTAACATAGTGTTTCGTGATTTAGATTGGTTGTCATCTTAGACTTGCAAAAATAATTAATAATTAAAGCTGTCTTTTGGCTATAATATGTTGCATGCAAAGCTCTTATAATGAATGTAATTCTCTGTCAATTTGGGTGGCTTTGTATGATAGTGACTGCACTGTATATGCATTGTTCTCTTTTACATCAAAGACCTGAAATTTCTTTTCAGGTGAAATCTGTGTACAACCCTCCAAGTGGCATCTCATCAAACGTTTGGAGAGATTGCTGGGTAGTTCGTGCACCAGGTGCAGATGGCTGCTCAGGCAGATATGTTGTAGCCGCTTCTGCTGGGAATACATTAGAGTCCGGATTCTGTTCATGGGATTTCTACACGAAAGACATAAAGGCACTCCACATTGAGGACGGATCTTCAAGAGTTTCAAGGACTGCTCTTGCTCCTTTATCCAACAACACACCGCATGGCAGGAACACTTTGGCTTGTGCATTGACACCAGAAACTCAGCAATGGTGGTACAGACCGTGCGGTCCTCTTATAGTCTCAACTGCTAGTTTCCAAAGAGTAGTTAAGGTTTTTGACATACGAGATGGGGAACAAATCATGAGATGGGAGGTACAGAATCCTGTGTCAGCTTTAGATTTTTCGAGCCCTTTACAATGGAGGAATCGAGGAAAACTTGTTGTAGCAGAAACTGAAGCAATTTCTGTTTGGGATGTCAATTCCCTTCACCCTGAAGCACAGCTCAGCATTTCCTCTTCAGGGCGAAAAATTTCAGCTTTTCATATCAACAACACAGATGCTGAGATCGGGGGAGGTGTTCGTCAAAGGTTAGAACTTTATTTTCCTGGCTTTGTCTCATAAAGTGATCATATTTGAAAATGAGGAAGCTTATACTTTAGTGTCTCTTTCATTGACTTACTAGTTTGAAATGCAGAGTAAGTACCATGGATGCTGAAGGCAACGACGGAGTTTTCTGCACTGCTGATTCAATAAACATAATGGATTTCCGTAACCCATCTGGCATTGGTGCTAAAATCCCCAAAATCGGCGTTAATGCACAATGTGTATCATCTCGAGGAGATTCAGTATTTCTTGGGTGTAGCAATCTGAAATCATCATCTGTCAAGAAACAAAACCTGGCTTCTTCATCTCAAGTGCAGCAATTCTCTTTACGTAAACAGCGTCTCGTGAGCACTTACAGTCTACCAGACTCAAACACTCACTCGCACCACTCTGCAATAACTCAAGTCTGGGGGAATTCAAACTTTGTCATGGCTACTTCTGGTATGGGACTTTTCGTGTTTGATACTGCAAAAGAAGAGACCTCACAAGAGCCTTTGGCAAGTGATCATGGAAGCCACCAAACAGTAAAAGAGATTATCGGTCCAAACGATATGTATTGCCCATCATTCGATTACTCGGGTTGTCGTGTTCTCCTCATCTCAAGAGATCGCCCAGCTCTATGGAGGCACCTATCATAGGTAAAAGCAATAAACTTTTGAAATCCATCAATTGTATCTTACGCAATTTGTGTCAGTTGTTGATAGTTGAATTTTGATTTTCAGGTGAGTAAGATCAAGCTTAAGATGGTGTTTCAACAACTATAGGTTTGATTCTTCTCTTCTATAAAAATGAGTCTTTAATAGCACATCTTGTGCTGCTGCTTCTCTCTTGTGCTTTTGCTCTCTGTTTGAAGACAAATATGCTCTTCTTATGAATTACCTTTGTTGCTTTCTGCTTGTTTGGCTTTAGTCTGTGTATATATATTATATGATGTTTTTGATCAATTTACAGGTTTTTTTTTTGTGTGACTGTCAGATCTAATATATTATCTGCATGACACGTGGCGGCCTATATATTTGACATGTGTCCCGCAAAAATAACAAAACAAGTGACTTAAAAAAAAGAGGAAAAAACCCAAAATACTTTCGTTTTTTTCTTCGTCTAGGTTATAATCTTCGCCACCAGAAATCATCACATCGATCTCAAGGATTAAGATAAGAAACGAGATAGAGATTTGTGTACCGCGAAGAGATATGTGGTTCGTGGGATACGCACATCGATGGCTGCAACGGGTTCGTGGGTTTAACGAAGATTCAAGTAGGAGGATCGGCCACAAGAATCAGACCATAGCCTCATATGTTTGTGAATAAGGGTCTTATGGTCGGTCATATAAACTAGGTTTTGCTGGATTTTTGACTCAAACTTGTGAAAGTAAGCAAAAGTTCGAAAAGGGACACATGTTTTGTTTCATTCACATGTGTTTCATTGGGTTTAACTTTCATCCTATGGATGTAAATAAGATTGTAATCCATACATTTCGCTTTGTACCATAACTGGCTAAGCTAAAAACTAGACAAGGAGAATAGAAGAAGTCTTCTTCTCTCCCAATAGCCATAACGGCAAAACTCATTTCCACTTGTTCAGATTTCACAAATGCAAGATTCAGGATCTAGCACAAAGCTTGAGATTTACAGTTCCGGCTCAGGACCTGAGAATTCAAGCAGTAAGATTTTTATTAAAGTCAGACTTTAAATAAACAACCCCATAATTAATTGTTATATTCTTCTGAACACAATAGAATCAAGCAGAACAAGGCACAACTTGTTGTGATTATACATGATGTTGATCCTATCGACAAGTATGACAAATACAAGAAGTGGGGATAAGGTATAATGGGATTCAAGTCTGAAGCAAAGACAAAAGCTAAGGAGGCTGCTCATAATGACCTCATGATCTCTTTTGCTCTTGTTTAGGAAAGTTATGATCATGTTTTTGTTTAGCGGTTACTTGGATCCATGTTTTTACTTTAAATAAGTGATGGATATCGAACACTTGATATGTTATGCAGTTTTGTTATCCATTTCGCTCGTGAGCTTTACAAATATTGATCATTACTTTCGTGGAGTTTATTAAATAGCCAGGTAATAATATTCAGACATAAAAAAAATGCTAGAATCATATCATTCGCTAACCCGATGGCTCGAATCTTTCGCTTTGATAATGTTATGTTGTGTTTAAGGGTATCAGTTTCAACATGTTATTCATGCAAATCAAAGGTGTAGTAACTATCATTCATAACTTTCTTATATAAATGATTTAATCACCTCATTTGCTCTACGAGTAGGGGTGGGCATTTCGGTTTACGGTTCGGTTTATTCGATTTTCTGGTTTATCGGTTTTACAATAAGTTAAACCATATAGAAACCATTTATATTTTGGTTTGGTTGCAATTCGGTTTCTTCAATTTTTTGGTTTATCGGTTTTACAAAAACTCAAACCATATATAAACCGTTTGTATTTCGTTTCGGATTGGTTTCGATTTATTTCATAATATTTGAAAACAATATATATAAATTTAAAATTATCATAAAACTAAAATAAATGTAATGCCCCGACCGCCGTCGAGCTACCAGTATGCAGGGGAAATCCTCATCCCATCGAGAGAAATCCTCATCTCTCAATAACATACAGGGGAAATCCTCATCCCCTCAGGGGAAATCCTCATCTCCTATCCACTCTCGGCCCGTGGGCCCACCTCTCTCCGACGGTCGGTGCGTTAGTCCAGGAGGCTCGAAAGACTTGTTTACTAACCATGCAAATCACCACGTGATCTTTCCCCGTGTTTTGTCCCCACTCACACAGTACTGGAAATGACTTCCCAGTAGGTCACCCATCCTTAAATTTCTCCAGCCCAAGCACGCTTAACTCTGGAGTTCTCTCTGGATGTGTGACGGAAAAGATAAGTGCACTTTGGTGATATAGGTAGCCAAATCAATTCTCTTAAGTCTCACCGCATGAACCACATAGTTCCTGATACCGGGATGTTACAATCACCCCCACTAACTGATCGCAACGTCCTCGTTGCGTACCAGGATCGTTACTCCCGACAGTGTGACTCACACGCTCGTCAGGATTCGCTCTGATACCACTTGTAATGCCTCGACCGCCGTCGAGCTACCAGTATGCAGGGAAAATCCTCATCCCCTCGAGAGAAATCCTCATCTCTCAATAACATACAGGGGAAATCCTCATCCCCTCAGGCGAAATCCTCATCTCCTAATGGGCCCTACGCCCACTCTCGGCCCGTGGGCCCACCCCTCTCCGACGGTCGGTGCGTTAGTCCGGGAGGCTCGAAAGACTTGTTTACTAACCCTGCAAATCACCACGTGATCTTTCCCCGTGTTTTGTCCTCACTCACACGGTACTGGAAATGACTTCCCAGTAGGTCACCCATCCTTAAATTGCTCCAGCCCAAGCACGCTTAATTCTGGAGTTCTCTCTAGATGTGTGACGGAAAAGATAAGTGCACTTTGGTGATATAGGTAGCCAAATCAATTCTCTTAAGTCTCACCGCATGAACCACATAGTTCCTGATACCGGGATGTTACAATAAATATGAATAAACGAACATAAAAGTTTAAAGAACATAATCCAAATCAAAATAATTGTAAATTTAATCTTCTTAAAACTAGTAGGTAGAAGGATAAACTTAAAAAACATCAACGTGTTTGAGTAGAAGAAATATCTATACATACCTTGTAAAGAATATATAAATTATGTTTTTGCTAGCATTTGACTAATTAGCACGCTACTATCTAACTAAGATTTCTTAAATTAGTAATAATAATTTTTTTTTGAAAAAACAGATACCCGAACGGTTTTACGGTTTTAAACCGAAACCGAACCGAACCGAAACCAAACTATTTTTAAAATGGCAACCATACGGATTTATAGATAAAACCGAAACTGAACCAAAACACCTAATTACAGGGGTTGATTGTTTATGGTTGTACATGCTGTGGAGAGCCAAAAAAATAATCTACAGCATATATATCAACCATTAATGCTTTTGCTCTCCATTTTTATCTCACAGCCAAAATTCTCCTTGGGTGCTGTACAAAGCAACTTTTCTACAGCAGATATATTTAGGCTGTATGTTAGTTGGGGATGATTGGAAAGGGCTGTAGATGCTTTCCACAGACATATTTTAGTCTACAGCTCTAAATACATATCAATCATGCTTTACTCATAATTTTCTGTCTACAGCTTTTTTCTTATTTTTTATTTTTTTTGGTGCTGTAGAAAGATAAATATCTACAACTTTTATTTTTGGGTTGTGAAAAATTTACATATTTATCTTATCAAAATTAAAAAAAGTTTATAATTACAAAAAGAAAAAAAAACCCTAACTCAGAACTTATAAATTAAGATAAAGAACCCCTAGGCCGTTCATAAGAAACTAAAAGAAACAATTAGAACCAAAAATTATTGCTGAAGAGAAGAGGGAGGAAGAAGAAGAAAGAGACACAAGTAACATCCTTTCACCTTTCTCTATATATCTATTGTATAAGTAACGTTTGTATTCAATAACATGCCCATCTTTAATCTCGTCCACATATTTGTTTTATTCATAAAAGTGTCTGACACCTCTCTCCTATGTATGTGTGTATATCAACTTTTGACACATCTTTTTCTTATGTAAAAACCATGTTCGTATTGTTTAAATCTTTCTTCTATGTATAAAATATGTTGTATAAATCTTATTATTACGATTGTTATGTAGGCTAAATTTAAAACATCAATTTATATGTTTTATAGATATGGCAAGTAACAGTGCAACAAACAATGGTGGTCCATCATCTTTTTCTCAAAGAGAGGTAAATCTATTTTTTTCATTGTTTTTTACTTATTTTAAAAGTAGATTTGAAATTATTTTTGATATATTTATTTTGTGCTATAGATTAATATCAAGTGGACTGATGAAATTTCTCGACTGTTCATAGAGTTATATTTAACTCAACTTGATAAAGAAAATTGGGTAGACAAACTTTTGACAAAAGAAGGTAAATTAAGTGTGAGGAGTAGCTTTAAAGAAGCTACTGGGCTTGATTTAGCATGGAAAATTTTTGCAAATCATCATCGTAATTTAAAAACTTGGTACGATTGTTACAACCGTCTTTGCAAATTCACTGGGGTAGCTATTGATCATAACACGGGAATAATCATCATGAAAAAAGAATGGTGGGATGATCGAATTCAAGTAAGTCTATTAATATTTTAAAAATTTTAAAATTTGAAAGGTTAGCATATATATATATATATATATATTAAATTTTAAAAAAAAATTGTTAGGAAAACGAGGTGGCTAAAAGATTTCGTAAGAAATCTTTGGCAAATAAAGATCTCTTGGAAAAATTGTTTAGTGGAACTCATATAGGAGTTGAAGATGGATGGTCGGTTGGGAATGGTCCTGATGTATATCGTCCTCAACATGGATATGAGCCAGAGGAGCAATTTGATATAAACACATCATCTTTCATCGAAGATCCAGACACGTCTTTTTCTACTCCATTAGACAGACAAACTCAAAACATGCAGTCAACACCAAACACCGCTAATCCACCTCTTGAAGAAAGAGCTCAGCCTGATCACCAAAATAAACGTAGACGTGGAGCATCAAACAACGATAATCAATCTGATTTATCAAAAGCTTTTCGTGAAAGATCGGATGCTATAAAATCTGCAGCATCAGAGATGTCATTAGCTTTAACATCTGACGTAACCATGGCTGCACGACGGCTACACCAAATATCGGAGATTGAATTTGGCACATCACTTTATTGGGATGCTACTAAGTTACTTTCTGAAGATGAAGTTGCTCGAAGATGGCTTATAGGAATTCCTGAAAACAAGTTCGCGCTTCTTTATTTGGAGCAAATGATTGGGCGTAAACATGACGAATAATCATCAAAAATATATAATTGGTTTTTACTAGGACTTTTTAGAAAAAGGGAGGGGTTTGAAAGTATTTGCTTTATTTAAATTTTTTATCTAGTGCCTTGTTGAATATTTGATTAATTTTCAATTATTTTCGTTGTTATGAACGTTATATAAAACTTGATTTTTAAACTATTTATTGTTCTTTATATACAGATAATACAACTGTTTTGGCAAATGGTTGATGATGGCGGAGAAGAGGATTCTCAATTTGAATCACATTTAATAGATGAGTCTACAACAACAAATATTGTTCGACAACCATTGTGTGCACATCCAGACCGCGGTCGTCAGTTGGTAGATGAGCTGGTTCACGGTCATCCAGAACAATGTCATTTTATTTTGAGAATGCGTCCAGAAGTATTTCTTGATCTATGCGAAACCTTGGAAAAGAAATACAAGATGAGACCATCTCGAAACATGACTGTGAAAGAAAGTGTGGCGATATTTCTATATATTTGTGGTCACAATGTCACTCAACGAAGCAACATGAGAATGTTTGGACATTCGCAGGAGACTATATCTAGAAAGTTTCATGAGGTTTTGAATGTCATGGAGCTTATGGCAGTAGATATGTTTAAACCGGATCCAACGAATCTCACTCAAGTTCATCCTAAGTTGAGAAATAATAATCAGTATTGGCCGACCTTCAAGGGATTTGTTGGTGCAATAGATGGGACACATGGGCCGGTTGTGGTATCTGGACGAGATCAACAACGATATTGGAATAGAAAAGGCATATGTAGCATGAACATTCTGGCAGTTTGCAATTTGGACATGTTGTTTACATACATATATGTTTGTGTTCCTGGATCTGCACATGATGCAAAAGTATTTGCTTTGGCTATGGAAGGTGATCAAAATTTTCCCCACGCACCCGTAGGTAAATATTATCTTGTAGATTCAGGATATGCTTTACGTCGTGGATATCTGGGACCATATAGACAAACTCGGTACCATCTAACTCAGTTTCAAAATCAAGCACCGCCTAGTAATTATAGGGAAAAGTTCAATCGTCGCCATGCTTCACTACGTTCTGTCATTGAACGAACATTCGGAGTATGGAAAGGAAAATGGAGGATAATGCAAGATCGAGCAAGGTATGACATCAGAACAACAAGAAAACTTGTAGTAGCAACAATGGCACTACATAACTTTGTACGAAAATCAAAGGGTCAAGATCCAGACTTTGAAGTTGATTGGAGGCAAGCTATAGATTAGCAACCTACGTTGGATGATGAAGTTGAACCACTGGAAGAAGAATTAATTGGTTTGAAGCAATATATGGAGGGATTTCGAGATGAGATTGCAATGAAATTATGGGTGCACCGTAGGTAAACATATGTATTAATTTATGTTACTTTAAAAGTTCATGAACTAGTAAGCTTTTTAAAAAAAAATATTTATGATTAATTTAATTTTAAAGATGATTTTATATTTTTATTTGATATTTTGTTCATGAAAAGTGTTATGTCATATATTTGTTTAGTTACAAATATTTTTTTTAGAACATATAATTTACCAATCATGCTTTTATTTTTTAAAAGTCACAGTCAAAATTCTACAGATAAAATTTTAAATCTACAGCTACAGCAAAAAAACTACAGCTAATAGTCTACAGCAAAAAATCTAAAGCTACAGCCCTTTCCAATCATCCCCGTTATTTTTTCTTTTCTTTTTCTATAAAAATATTTTTGTTTGTATTTGTGTACGTATAGTATAGAAATTTATGCAAAAAAGTTTCTCTCTCCGTAAAGATTTTTATTTTTTTTTCTTATACATATATAATAACCTAAATTTATGGACACATTACAATGTATGCAAATTTATAACAACACTCTATACATATGTTATATATAAACTGATAATATGGTTGTCCAAATAAAAAAAAAATTATATATATATATATATATATAAACTTATAATGTATATAGTTTACCTATATGATTTAAAAAGTATTACATATGTTAATTATTAATTATTTTAAATTATAATTCTTAGTTAATATATTTTTTTTCGTAAACATAATATCATTTTTTCTCACGCCTAAAAGATAAATCAACAGAATATATAAATTTACCAATTATGCTTTTATTTCTAATAACCACAGCTAAAATCCTACAACTAAAGCAAAAAAATCTACAATCTAAATTCTACAGTAAAAAAAATAAAGCTACAACCATTACCAATCAAGCCCACAGTTCGATTCGGTTCGGATCGGTTCGATTTTTTTGCCCACCTCTATCAACGATTATGATTTCAACCCATTTTTAAATTATATAAATGATAGTCTTTTACGTTCGCAAAACAAATGAGGTGAGAGATAATCGTAGAAAAAAACCGGTATTCACCTAGTGATTTATAATAGATGGTCTCAAGAACTCAAAGATCTAAGACCTAATTTAGGTAGATGATAATTCTGGAGCCTAAAAATAACAAAATTTTGTGAGAAGACATGAATAATGGCAAAACAATGTTTTTGTCATTTAATTGCCTAATTTCGAACTTATCTAGCCATTCACATTGTTTTTGTCATCCAAAAAAAAAAAAAAAAAAGACACCTTCTGAACAGATTTAATATTCCTAATTTAGGGAGATTAGAGGTCTTTGTTATTCGTTTTTATCTCTAGAAATATATATAATATATGTATAGAAAGAAGATTAATGTCTCTTAATCAAATCTAGATCTCTCCTTGTCTTCCTCCGCTTCTAGCTTGTTTGTAAGTTTAAGAATCAGACAAGATCTTCTTGTGTTATGTCGGATTTTGCTAAAGATGCATGGCGAAAATATCTGATTCAGCTCCAAGCCCATCCTTTACGAACCAAGGTTTTTATTTTATTTTTATAATACATTCAAAATTTGAATCAAGATTACTTTGAAAATCTTTGGTTTTATTCGATGATCATGTGGTACTTATGTGTTTCAGGCGATTACTGCTGGAGTTTTGGCTGGTTGTAGTGATGCCATAGCTCAGAAGATCTCTGGAGTTAAACGACTTCAGTTCCGGAGATTACTTCTCCTTATGGTTCGTTTGAAATCTTTGTTCTGTTTTTGATCATTTACTGTCTTTTTGTTTTCAAAATATGTGTGTTTTTGATGATCTATGTGTATATATAGTTGTATGGGTTTGGTTATGGTGGTCCATTTGGTCACTTCTTTCATAAATTGATGGATACCATTTTCAAAGGGAAGAACAAGGACAATACAACAGTCGCTAAAAAGGTTTTGTCTTTTTTTCTCTCTCTAATTTGGATTGTTGCATTGTTGAATCAATGTTTGGAATGTGATTCAAGATAACTTGTTTATGGTTGATGTTGCGATGGAATGGATGAGCATTTTCTGAATAATAATATTCTTGTGGCATGATGATGAAGTTGAATTTGCTTAGAATGGTTCTTTTAGATACAAGTTACTAGTAATTGAGAAATCGTAGGTGAATGTCTCTTTCTCGATGATCGATATATATGTATAGACCAATATTCTTAACTAAAAAACTTGTGTTGGATCAGGTTTTGTTGGAACAACTTACAATCTCTCCTTGGAACAATTTCCTTTTCATGTCTTACGATGGTTTAGTAGTTGAAGGTAAGTACGATCACCGTCCAGTTTCTTTAATGTTTTGTGATTTAGAGTAAAAGATCCTTTGTTCTGCAAATGTTTTCCAGGGAGGCCATGGAAGCTAGTGAAGCTCAAAGTTGGGAAAGATTATCCTACAATCCAGTTAACAGCCTGGAAGGTAAAAACAAACCGGCGCGATTCTTTTGACATTGTTCCAAAATTTGAAGGTTCTGATTTCTGAAACTTTGTATGTATGTAACAGTTCTGGCCTATTGTGGGATGGATTAATTACCAGTATGTTCCTCTGCAATTCCGCGTCTTGTTCAGCAGCTTCATTGCCTCTTGCTGGTAAAACCTTGAATCTTTCTTTCTCGTTTCACTATTTGGTTTTTGTCATTCAAAAAAGGTTTCTTGGTAACATGTTTTCCTCTGAATAATTTTCAGGGGTATTTTCTTGAATCTGAAAGCGCGATCCGCGGTGATCAAGAACGCATAAAGAACGAATATGGAAGAACACAAGCCTGAATCTTGTTTTTTCCCCCGAAATGTACAAAAGCTCCAAGATTTGGAGTTACACATTATTGAATAGATCAAATTAAGTAACTGTTGTGTTGTTTGGATCCATTGTATCAATAATTCAAATTCTATGCTTTTTCTAGTTCTTAATTCTACCAAATCTTAGTGTGTAGGTAATTTATTAAGACTACTAGCTACATCTCCTATAGGTTTGTCAATAATCTGTGAAATTTGTCTAAATACGTCATAATTCTCGGCTAAATGTCACTAATTATAATACAACTCACAAGTCTTATAATTTTGACTAAAGACATCACATGGCTACACATCTGAACTATAATGATGTACGTTTAGCTACACCAATAAATGTATAATACATGGCGACATACATAAACTATATGACATTATACAGCTACACACTTGAAGCAAAACAAAAGAATGCATTTTTACCTACACCAACAAAAGTATAATACACAATAACATACACAAATAAAGAGAAATTATGTTAAAAAAGATATTTAGCATTTTAAAATTTGTGCGTAATATTAAAAAAATAAAGAAAATATATGGTATTGGTCGATAAACTTATTATATTTAATACTCCCTTTGTATCATATTACTTGATTTTTAAGGTTGTTGTACATAGATTAAGAAATTATTTACTTTTTTTTTGTTTTTTCAAAATAAAACATGTTTTATCATCAACTTCAAAACAATTCAACCGATTAAAAAACAATCTGCATAATTCAAACAGTCAAAAACACTAAAACACAATTAATTTTACATGAAAATTGAAAACATAATCTATTATGATACGGAGGGAGTATTGGTATTTATATAAGGATATTCAATCTAGATGGATAGATCTTTATCGAGCCAAACCGATATATTTGATGCGAAAATTGAATATTAACTAAATAATGACTTAAAGAAATTTATTTTTCCTATTTTCGAAAAACCGAAGTCAAACCAAACAGAAAATAAAATTGATCTAAAAAGAGTTTCTTTAACCTAATGATATATTGGACTAAAACTCGAAACCAAACCAAAAGCTCGATAAAACATTCTAATTATTTTCTTACTCAAAAAGTTTAGGCTGCTTACTTTCTTAGATATTATTGTTTTACTATTGAATTTACCATATTTACAATTTGAAGTTTAATTATTTTATAGATTGAATTGATTCTTCTGTTTCATAAATTAATATGATCATACCTCATGTTTTCTTAGATCATCACAAAGGCTTGAACTGTAATGTTTCTGATCGTATTCAACTTACATTAATTCTTGACCCTAAGTTTATCAAACATCTTTAATATCCTAACGGAACTTGCTATGTTTGTTGTTTCTTATTAGGTAGTATAGGGTTATTGCTTATAGTGTCGGTACATAAACTGACATAAACAGTAAACTTATAAGTTTGTGCAAGACATGGTTGATTGATTATGGCTTTGTTAAGAAGCCAATTGATGAGTGCATGTGCTTTTGACACTTTGCCAAAAATGGTGCTATTTTGACACTTTCTGCCACTATTTATGACTTTTTCAACTTCACTAACCTCAATATTTACATTTATGCCATTGTACACATAACATTCTCTCTCCTCCTATATTTATTTATTATTTATTATTTATTTTTTTCCTCTCTTTTTACATTTGTTTCCCATGTGTACGTGTATGATTTATATATATTCGTACGTATATGTGTACATGTACATATCTATGATACTTAATTTATGTACACGTGTATATATATATGTATATATATTATTGTGTGTGGGCGTGTATGTATACATATAAACATACATGTACGTATGTTTTATGTGTATGTCTTGTATTCATATGTCAACGTGTATATGTATATACAATATTTTAATTAATATATATATATATATATATATATATATATATATATATATATATATAACATTCTATTATAGGTATAAATGGTATAAAAGGAATTTTGTGGAATTGCAGAATCTTGCAAAATTTTTGGTAATTTTTTGCGGAATTTTACAGAATAACATTAAATTTAAATGATAACAGCAGAATTTTGTGGAATCTAGCGGAGTTTTTTAAAATAAATAAATTAATGGGAAGCTTATTGAAATAACATAAAATTTGAGGTCAATTGCAAATGTAACTCCTTCTTTCTCTCTCCTCAAAATTTTATCAAATTAACCATAAGATTCAATTTATTTACGGAAATGTCATTATATTTGAATTTTTTTTTTTAAAATCAGACATACAAAACAATCAAATAAACACCCAAATATATTAACTTATTTACGAAAATGCCATTGTCATCAAGATTTCCAACCACCATGAACAACCAAAATCAAGTTCTAAATGCTTCCCCAACTATTTAGGAATAGATAACAGCTTCATTTGTGAGCTCATAACTTCTTTCTCACCCATTTCTTCTCCAATTTCATCCTAAAAACTAACTAAATTTGGTTTTCAAAATTCTTTCTCTCATAATCTATTGATTTTCAATGGTTCTTTCATAAACGACGATTGGACTTCTTTATTAACGGTCATATTAGAAGTTTCATGTGCTTGAAAGAGCTGAAAACCGAGCTTTACGTGTGATAGAGAAACAAAAACTGTGTTTTCCGATTTGGTAGACTCCACCAAAAGTCTATTAGTCAACGAAAGGTTAGATTTGCAATTGACTATTTTTAAAAATATTCAAAGTAGACTACTCGTGAAGTCTACTTGTTTTTCTTTGATAACAAAAAAACACTCATAGACTGCACATGAAGTCTACTTGAAAATGGGTTAGTTTTGCATCTGACCAAAACTTTGACTTTAAAGAGTAGACTTCTCCAGTAGACTGCAAATAGAGTCTACTACGTGGTTATTTCTGGCATTGACCACATTGTTGACTTTTTGAGTAAATTGCATCAGAAGTCTGTTCTGTACGGACGGGTTAGTTTTGCGTTTGACCAAAATCTCAAACATTGACCAAGAAAAACATTTATCAGTAGACTTCTTATGTAGTCTACTACTTATTAAATAAATCAGTAGACTTCTTAAATTAGTAGTAGACTCCATTAGAAGTCTGCCGATAAATGTTTGGTCAAACACAAAACCAACCTTTTTTCAGAGTAGACTTCTGGCGAAATCTACTCGGAAGTCAACAATTTGGTCAATTGCAAATGTAACCCGGCCTTTTGAGTAGACTTCAGAATGGAGTCTACACATTTCAGTAGACTTCTTTTGCAGTATACTGGTAAACTTCTCCTGAGAAGTCTACCAGTAGACTGCAAGAGAAATCTACTAAAAAAAGTCAAACTTTAGTCAATTGCAAAAATAAGTAGACTTCTTAAAGAAGTCTACTGGAAAAAGTCAAATTCTAATCAAATTCTGGTCAAATGCAAAAGTAACCTAATAGACTGCTGCTGAAGTCTACTAGCGTTTGTCGTAATTGCAAAAATAACCCATTACGTAGACTTCTCGTTGAAGTCTATTGGTAGACTTCTAGTGATTTAATTTTCTTATAATTGCATTTAAAACTTATTTGTAATGAATTTTTTAGATTTTCTTTCTCCCACATGTGTGTTATCTAATGTGTTTTCTTCTGGGTGAATTTGACATATTTAAGTTCCATATTTATTGTATAAATCAAATTTCTTGTTTGAGTATTACTTAGCTGTTGTTGGTAGACTTCTCTATGATGTGAGAAGTCTACAGCAGATGTTCGAGACCTAATGTGTTTTCTATTGGTTTTTTTTAGAGAGAATGGTTCAGTTAGTTGTTGTCTATGGAGAATAGGCTATTCAAGATAAGGCGTGGCAATTTGTGGTTGATAATCTTAAAGGAGGGAGACTGTTTTTTATTGAGTGATGATTGCACCCATTGTGATCTTCTTCAGATGGCAAAAGTTGAATATAAGCTGGAATCAGACGTGGTGGAGATCACTTATTCACTACCAGAATCAATGTTCCAACATATAGCACCGGATACTCCTCCAATGCATGTCACAAATGATAGACAAGGTAAAAATTTGATCGAGCTAAGTAGAGCGCATGTTACACGTCTTTGTGTCTCGAGTCGGTTGGAGAAGGATTATGATGTCAACAATGATTGTGATGGAATTTTGGACAGTGGTTGTGAAAAATATACAGACGTAGATGCTGAGGAATGCGAGGATGGAGATGGTGACGACTATGGGGATGGTACGGGAAATGGTGTGAATGAAGAAGATCATGGTATTGAATATGGTGATGGGTAAGACGTTGAAGATGGTGAAGGGCAAGACGAGGATATAAAAATTGATGGTGTTGGTATCAATGAAGATTACAGTGCATACGAGAAAGTCAAAGATGAGGATAAAGATGATATCTCATTTGATGGTGTTGGTGGGAGTGAGGGTTGTTTTGGCGAAGGAGCAAGATCAAAAACGACATGGTCTGATGGTATACTTGTCGGAAAGAGTTTTGGTAGCAAGGATGAGCTGCTTAGAGAGTTGCGATTGACGGCCGTGATGTCAAGATTTTGCATTCAAAACATACAAGTCTACTAAAACTCTGTTAGTCGCTACGTGACGTGTTAAAGGATGCAAGTGGAAAGTCAGAGCTGGTGTGACGAATGAACCAAACCGTTTTTGGGTGACAAAGTATATTAAAAAGCATACATGTTCACTACCGGACAGAGTCGCTCACAGGAAACGCTATACTCCAAAGTATATTGGTAGGTTATTTATCGAGCGCGTTGGTATAATTGATGGAGTTACGCCAAAGCATATACAAGATTTAATGAAGGTGATGTTTGGTATGAATCTGGATTATTCCACTTCATACAGATCATTGTTATACGTCCAAGATATAACGAGGGGAACTGCTGAACATGGATATGAAAATCTCCCATCTTATTTACATATGATCAAGAAAGCAAATCCGGGAACATTGACCGCTCTTGAGGTTGATGCTCACAATAGATATAAATATTTATTTATATCGTTCGGAGCCTCCATAGCTGGTTTTCAGTATCTTAGACGAGTAATCGTGGTCGATGGGACTCATTTAAGTGGAAAGTATGAAGGTGTTTTGCTAGTGGCGGCCGTCCAAGATGGTAATTTCTAGATTTTTCCTTTGGCGTTTGGAATCGTAGATGCTGAGAATGATGCTTCATGGCAATGGTTTTTTACCAAATTGAGAGGTTGTATTTTTGATCAATACTCGTTGAGCATAGTTTCAGACAGGCACGCGTCCGTTAAGAAGGCATGCGAGACAGTTTTCCCTTGGGCAACACGAGGTATATGTTATTACCATCTTCAGTGTAACATTGCCACAAAATTTAGGAGAAAACTGCTCATGTACTTGGTCAAAGGTGTTGCGTATGCGTATACGCTTGATGAGTATGACCGATACATGGATTTGATACGACGTGTGAAGCCAGAAATTGCAACATACTTGGAGGAAGCGGATCCAAAGCTATGGTCACGAGTTCACTTCGAGGGAGATAGATATAACATAAAGACAAGCAACATTGCTGAATCTATCAATGCCGCACTTAAGGTAGTTCGAGGATTTCCCATAACATTTCTTTTGGAATTTATCCGTGAGAAGCTAGGAAGGTGGTTTCGTATAAGGCGAGAAGATGCTCTACGTCTAACAACACGCCATACTCGGGCAGTTGAATACTTGTTGGCGGTTCGTGATGATTACGCGTCTCGGATGAAAGTGGTACGCATTAATGATCTTCAGTTCCATGTGAAGGGAGGAGCACGTGACTGTATTGTTGATTTGGGCCAAAACAAATGTACATGTGATGTCTTCAACATCGAAAAGATACCTTGCTCGCATGCTATTGCCGCTTTGGTAGAGAGTAAACAAGATGTCGCTACCGGTGTTTGCCCGGCATATGGGAGGGATTTTTTGTATTGGGCGTACGCGGAAAGCATTTTCCCGCAAAACCCAGTCGGTAAATATATAGCATCAACCCCATGTCTGCCTCCTGACGTGAAGACGCGTCCGGGTTGGAAAAAAAAATCAAGGTGGCAAACTTGGCTAGAAATCGCAAGGATGAAAGGTACTAAACCACGGAAGATTCATGCTCAATACAATTGTTCAAAGTGAAACCAACCGGGGCATACGAAGCCGAATTGTGGTACTTAGCTCTTGTTGATAGCTATTGTTGGTAGACTTCATAGAGAAATCGATTGATTTAACTTTCTTATAATTGCATTTAAAACTTATTTATAATGAATTTTTTAGATTTTCTTTCTCCCACATGTGTGTTATCTAATGTGTTTCTTTCTGTGTGAATTTGACATATTTAGGTTCAATATGTATTGTATAAATCAAATTTCTTGTTTGAGTATTACTTAGCTGTTGTTGGTGGACTTCATAGAGAAGTCGACTGATTTAATTTTCTTATAATTGCATTTAAAACTTATTTATAATGAATTTTTTAGATTTTATTTCTCCCACATGTGTTTTATCTAATGTGTTTCTTTCTGTGTGAATTTGACATATTTAGGTTCAATATTTATTGTATAAATCAAATTTCTTGTTTGAGTATTACTTAGCTGTTGTTGGTAGACTTCATAGAGAAGTCGACTGATTTAATTTTCTTATAATTGCATTTAAAACTTATTTATAATGAATTTTTTAGATTTTTTTTCTCCCACATGTGTGTTATCTAATGTGTTTCTTTCTGTGTGAATTTGACATATTTAGGTTCAATATTTATTGTATAAATCAAATTTCTTGTTTGAGTATTACTTAACTGTTGTTGGTAGACTTCTCTATGAAGTATACTGGTAGACTTCACAGAGAAGTCTACTGTCATAGCTGTTGTTGGTAGACTTCTCTATGATGGCAGTATCTTTTGTTTTAGTAAAAGACAATGAAACCATAAATAAAAATATTCCATTATAAGAAGTACCAAATAACGTCAATAACAAGTGAAAACAACTCCATAATGATTTTTTTGTTAAATAAATACAATGAAATCTTATTAAGTAGACTTTGGTGTGGAGTTGCGTGCATTGTTTTGCATGAAAAGAATAGCATTCCTGATCACTGGATCAATGTCTTCTTCAATGCGTATTAAGTAGCCAAGGTGAGCGAGAGATCGTCTATACTCTAGTTCTGTGATCTCCTCCACATCAAGATCCGTAGCACTTCCTTGATTGTCATTTGCCTGTTCTTGTGGTTGTTGTGGTTGTTGTGGCTGTTGTCAGAGTGGTGGGTTAGCTCTCAATGCGGGGAGGGCGAGTACGATTTTCCTTGCTGCCATTGATAAAGTGCAAGTCAATAATTAGCAACAAATAACAAATAACAAATAACAAATAACAAATAACAAATCTACATGTTAAGATTCAAACATGTTTATAGCTTGGACGAAAGAGTAAGAGGTTTTTAGAGAGACGAAAGAGATAGTCAAGAGACAAAAGAGATATATACAGACGCGGAGGGAGACGAAGAGGTAAAAAGGTAGATTGTATCTGTATATTGTTTATGACCGTTAGATTGTTTCTAATCAACGGCCGATGTAAAGAATTAGGTAATTTTCACCTTCATTAATTAGCCAATGAAATAATTTCGTTACAAAATTTAAAAATTAAATTTTTTTTTTTTAAAAAGTTTACATGTGAGAGATTGAATATTCTACCTTCTCTACTAGTAGATTTCATAGAGAAGTCTACAGATTTAATTTACACGAGAAGTCTGCACGAGAAGTCTGCAAGAGAAGTCTCTGCACGAGAAGTCTGCAAGAGAAGTCTACTAGAGAAGTCTACTAGCAGACTTCTCTGTGAGATATAGTAGCAGACTTCTCATACAAAACTTAAGAACTTCAATCTTCAAACAGGAAATATACTAGCAGACTTGAACATCAAAACTTAAAAACTTCAATCTTTTACAGAGAGAGAGAAACTTCAAACTGCAAACTTTGAACTTCAAACTTCGAACTTCAAACTTACAAACTTAAACATAAAAAAAATTTGAACATCAAAACTTAAAAACTTCAAACTTCAATCTTGTGGTTTCTTCTCGGTTTGCTACAGCAAGGTATCGGCTCTGTGTTTCTTCGGATTTGGTGGTTGATTTGGACTTCGGCGAGATGATTCGCCTTTATCTCCAGTTTTTGGCATTTCCTCTTCAAACCGAGCTCTGTTCCTTTGAGCGAAGAAGTTTCGATAGTACCTGCACAACGAGAAACAAACAAAATACAATGAACATCACAGTTTGACAGTATTAATTTCACCAGGTTGAAAACAACAAAAATTTGTCTTCTAGAGAATTTGACATTTCATGACAGAACAATACAGATATTGACAGTATTCGACATTTTTGATTTCGGCGTTTTCAAAAATTTAAAGGTACACACTACTCTAAACCCGGCAGACATGTTGACTAAGAGTTTACTTGGAAATTCTTTCGAGAATTGCCTCTTAGAACAAAAAGCTCTCTCCGTTTCGTGAATTCTTTCGGGCATAGTTGTCGATGGTCCTGTCGATTGGTCATCTCACAACAAACATATTTCAGATTAGTGCTGCAAAATTTGAGATTGGTGTTTGAATCGACATGTATGCAGTTAGAAGTATGTAGGTTTGTAACAATGATCTACCGGGTTCAAGAGAAACAGAGTAGGTTCATGGAACTTACAAGAGATTTCCTCCCATTATCGTGTAGTCAGCGATCTCCTAAGGGGCTTCAGTGGTTGTCGTTGGTTCATAAAGAAAGGGAAAGAGAAAAAGGGGTCAGACAGTGAGTTAGAAGTCAGAAAGAAAAGATCTTGAACAGAGGAAGTCGAAGAGACTTACATGGATCTGCGTAGAAGTCAATCGTATATCCTTCCCTAGCTTTTCTAGGGAACCGAGTTTCTGAGGTAGCAGAGGAAGAATCCGGTGAAGGATTTGGGGATTGTGACGGAGATGCCATGATAAGTGATGGATTGAGATTTTAAGTTTTTGTTTCGCAAGAGAGGAGAAAGAGAGGAGCCGCGTTGTTTCGCAACCTAGGATTTTCAGATAAAGGAATTATTGGCGGTTTTTGTTCAGATAAAGGAGATTCATGTATAGAAGCAGATGTCTACAAGAGAAGTCTATCGGAGAAGTCTACTAGAGAAGTGTACACGAGAAAATTCATGTACAGAAACAAATGTCTACAAGAGAAGTCTACCGAAGAAATCTACCAGAGAAGTCTACAAGAGAAATGTATAGGAGAAAATTCATGTACAGAAGCAGATGTCTACAAGAGAAGTCTACCGGAGAAGTCTACAAGAGAAGTCTACCAGAGAAGTCTACAAGAGAAGTTTACAAGAGAAGTCTACACGAGAAAATTCATGTACAGAAACAGATGTCTACTAGAGAAGTCTATAAGAAAAGTTTTTAGAGAGAAGTTAATAACATATCAAATTATGTTAGTTAACATTAAGTTTGTACATACCACATCCCGCCATAGTAGCCAAAAAATAAGGATGAGTTTTTCTTACATCTACAATATATATGCAAGATATCTACAATATTGAAATTGTGAGGCCCTATATTAGTCATAAGCATCCAAACCAGTATATGTATTGATGTCTGCCCCACGAAATTCAGTCTCGGCGAATATCTCAGCCGCAAGCTTTTCCCTAATACGCTTTATCTTCGCATCAGAAAATACAGTCGCCCTAAATGGAATGCCGAGAGCATGGCATTCAATGTACTTCAGACAATACACTCCACAATCTCCACATTTCTTGTTTTGTGGTACTTTCGATGTTGGCCACCTTTCATGCGTGAATTGGGTGAATGGCCACTTGGGTCTATCTTCTACTTCACATGAAGTCCGAAGTAGATAAGGTAACATAACGGCAATGGGCTCGACCTTCTCTTTGATTTCCGCGAGCGTTGCATGGGAAACTATAGAGTCCCAAACGACAACGTGTCTCTGTGGGAGTGATATCCACAAAGCCACCCAATGATCTTTTCTGACATTTAATGGTAAATAAATGTCTTCCACTTCAGTCCCCCACGTCTTCTGTACTCTTGCATACTCGGGGAGTAGACCTGTATAGTAATCCCACGACCCGCCTGGTAGCTTTTTTCCACTCCCGTCTGGATTGGGAACGGAATCTTTAAAGTCATTGTACCGACTAGGCCATATGTTGCCTAGAGTAGTGTCGAGGATGCAAATTTTTTTCACTCCTAAACCACTCTGGATGATCCTTGTACCGTTTCCTCAGCATATTCAACGCAGCATCCAGGTGCTGCGACAAAATAACCAAAAGAATCAATGTTAAAAATCAACAACATAATAGAAGTCTACTTAAGAAGTCTACTGGAGAAGTCTACAAGAGAAGTCTGTCTACAAGAGAAGTCTACTTGAGAAGAGAAGTCTACTTAAGAAGAGAAGTCTACTGGAGAAGTCTACTGGAGAAGTCTACTAGAGAAGTCAACAAGAGAAGATTCATGGCTTACCGTGTCTCTTAGCCATTTTTGCGGTGTTCGTAGAATCCAAAACCACTCTACAGAAGTGTACGGAATGATCTCTTCATAATCCCTATTTAGCAAGGAAATTTCAGCAATTGACAAGCTTAAACAACGAGTTAAGTACTTTTTTATACTTACGGCTGTTGCTTCAGCCACTCTTCAAGTCTCCTCGTCATTTGTTCATCAATGGTAGCAAAAGGATCATATTCTTTTCCTACCTTTGAATTAGTGGGTTTGTATTCGAACGGTAACTTATTTGCCGGGCCCGACTTCCTCAGCCTGTCACTCCTTGCTCGTTTCATATCTGCCTGCTTCTTATCCTCTTGTTTAGCTTTCGCAATCTCAGCATAATTTGCAGGTGGTTTCTGAGGAGACAGAATCATAACGCTCTTCTCCGCACCAGTGACACTTGCACTCTGACCATCATCCTTACATGTTTTCTTGGCTGCCTTCTTCTCCTCTTGTTTAGCTTTCTGAAACTGTAAATTCGGTTGTGGTTTTTGAGGAGGTCCGCACCAGTGACACTCGCACTCTGGCCATCTTGAAATTGTGTTTCCTTGTTAAACATTTTACTCTGCAAGTAGAGGATCAAAGTCGAATCATATACCAATTTTTTTATAAAAATAGAATATAGAGTATATCATCCAAACAAGAAATGTGAAAATGTTAGTTTAGATTGGGTACTAACCCCAATATCAGGGACATTCTTGTCCTCTTCAGCAGCCGGTTCAATCAAGTCCGCCACATGAGGAGTTGGGGCAAATTGGTTGGATTTGGTTTGCTCTTCTTTTCCAGTCTTCACAGCCTCTTCCTCTTCCTTTCCCTCTTTCACATCCTCCATGCGTTCCTCAATATTGTTGATTTTATCACAAAGGAGTTTGATCTTCTTTTCACAGCGTTTAAAACCAGTATCAACCTTCTCTGACAAGTCCTTAAAATGCTGATCAAAGTGTGCTTGTATGCTCTGCACGAATGATGGTAGATCTGGCGTGGAACCATAGTCAAATTCTTCTCGACTCCTCTTCTCTGGTAAGCTAACAAGGCTAAGGCTCATGCTTTCATTTTTCACCCCTAGACTTCACACTACCTGTTGCAAATTTCATATGAATAGAAACCTTAACATATGATAGAACATTTAAAACCAATTATAACAATTCTGAACACAACCTACCCTGCTTTCTTTTATCATTAGCGGAAACCATCACACCCGTCACTGCCCAGTGATCACGGGTCCATCTCCAGCTTGGTTCATATAGAGATGAGATTGTATTGGTTATCTTCTCGTCGTCAACATCATCATCCCCCCTTGGGAACATATCTTTGTACTCATCCTTCATCACACAGCTTAGGACATTCACCTACAAAATAGACATATAAGACGTAGAACGATTAACCAGAAGTCTACTGGAGAAGTCTACAGGAGAAGAGAAGTCTACTGGAAAAATCTACTGGAGAAGTTTACCGGAGAAGTCTACAAAGAAAGAGAAGGAGAAGTCTACAAGTAATTTCAAACTATATGTAGAAGAAGAAATAATCAGAACTGTTTGTATATGTTCTCTTTTAAGTATTTCTTGCCTCTGGCTCTGCGGAAATCCAGTAGAGGTGGAGATGGTTTATGTGGAAAGGGATCACCATATGTGACTGCATAATCCGGTAGAGCAGAGTACACCCATACTTGGAGAACATGTACGAAGCCTTCGATGGTATACGACCGGGCTGACAAGTTTTTCTCCTTCACTGACTTGATGAGGAACTTCAATGCAACCCTACCCCATGGGTAGTTTTGGAAGGCATCTATATCCATCACAAGCCTAGCAAGGTTAACATTGATGGGTGTTGTCTCCTTTTTTGCTTCAATGTAACCGGCGTATATGCATAGATATCCCAACCTGATGCGGTCCAACTGTGTCCAGTCTGCACATAAACCACACGCTTCTATTAACTCGTTCATAGTTGGACCCCTTTCGACATCAACTCCCAGAAGGCTCCAAAATTGCCGCGTTTCCTCAGTGACCTCTATAGCTCGGTTTTCCGAATTTGGAACGTCGTAGCAATTAAGACCGGTAATCTCCTCAAACTCAAGCAATGAAAACCTCAACGACTTGCATCCAATCAGACTCTATATCTCATGGGGTTTCTTGCACACTAGCTGAGCAGTTAATATATAATGAACCATCTTCGATGCCCAGTGAAACTCGAGATCATGGAACCGTAGCACCACACCCAATGGAGATAATAAAAGCTCTTCCCTTTCATCTTTCCTTAATGACTGGGTTAGAACATCAAACAATTTTATATTTCCAGCATAGTAGTTTATGCTTTTATCCGCTTCAGGCTCGTCTCCTTGGGAATAAAGCCTTGACGGGAAACTTCTTGCATCCATATCCATCGTCTGAAGAAGTCTACTGAAGAAATGTGAGAAGTCTATTGAAGAAATGTGAGAAGTCTATTGAAGAAATGTGAGAAGTCTGCAGTATCCAAAACCAAAAATCCTATAAGAAAATAAAAGCACAGAAACATAGTGAAGACAGTCGAGAGCTTTCACAAACCTTGTATTTCGATGAAGTTAAACCGAATTTTGTACTTTCCGGCGGCGGTAGATCGGCAAAGAAGAGTGAAAAAAATAGGGTTAGATTCTCGAATCAGATAGAGAAATAGCGAGTAAGAGATAGTAAAATAAAAAAGAGTTGAGAGAACAGAAAGAAGGCATGAAGTCTAACCGACGGTGATGATGGAGACGGAAGGTTGTGGACTTCTCTTGTTTGGAGACGAAAGGTTGTAATTTTAGGTTGTAAATTTTTTTCATCTAAACCACATTTTTGTGGTTTTATAGGTAGGGTAAATAAATTGGTTAAGTTCGGTTAATTTGTATGGGTAAAAAAATTGGTTCAATTTGGTTCTGCTTTACTACATATTTTAAGAAATTCAAATTCTTAAAATGTTTTTAAAAAATTCAAATTTGCCTCCATATGTTTAGTAGACTTCTAAATGCAGATTTAAGTCTACCAGAGAAGTCTACTGGAGAAGTCTACTGGAGAAGTCTATTGAGAAGTCTACTGGAGAAATCCACTAGAGAAGTCTACGGGAAAAGTCTACTGAAGAAGTCAGTTGTATCCAAAACCAAACATCGTATGAGAAAATAAAAGCATAGAAACATAGTGAAGACCTTCGATTTGGAAAACCTTTGATTACTAAACATATTGAGAGATGCAAACAAAAACACATCCTCTCACAAACCTACTGGGCTTCGATGATGCAAACAAATACATATCCTCTAAATGAAGTCTACTTCACATAAATCGCTTATTTTCAATGATTATTCGAAACCCTACACCAAAACTTTCAAAACGTATAATATATTCACTCACAAGTTAACACTTTTATGCAAATTTGACATTTTAAATATAAAAATGATAAACCCTAACTTTAACCCTAAGTGTAAAAACATGTTTGCAACCTATGATGTACCTTATTTGGCAACTCTTTGTTTAGTATAGTATGTATTTTATTCATAACCTAATTTGTCTAAGTATGTTTAATTTTGTGAAATTTTATTTTTCACACCTCACAATTATTTATAGTAGGGTATCAATCAAAATTTTTTATCAAAATATTTTTTGTTAATTTATAAATTTAAATTTAAAATATAATTATATAGTAGACTGCTGTAGTAGTCTACTAAAACCACAAAAGTAGTCTTCATAACCTTCTTTGTATAAGTATGTTTAATTTTGTGAAATTTTATTTTTCATACTTCAAAATTATTTATAGTAAGGTCATCATTCAAAATTTTTTTCAAAATTTTTTTTGTTAATTTATAAATTTAAATTTAAAATATAATTATATAGTAAACTGTTTTGGTAGTCTACTAAACCCCCTCTAGTAGACTTCTATATTACTCAGCAGACTTCTCTAGGTTAAAACAGTCATTATGCCTCTGTTTTATTGTTTGGTCATAAATGATGTAGTTATAATTTCACTACCCCTTTGGGTTATTTTTCTCAAACATAAGATATGTGGGTTACACTTGTATTTCAAATCAATTTAGGGATCATTTTTTTAACTAACACTAAATTAATTAAACTTACAAAACTTTTGATAAAATTGTGTTTAACGAAATTAAACATTTATGCTTACAAATGTATATTAAATTTTACAAAATAATAATTTCTATTTTTATCAAATTTTTGTTTTACATTTGTTAGCAAATTTTAAACATTTTTTTTTATTAAATACTAATATGAATAAATAATTTTGAATTATATTTGTTAACAAAATAATATTTGTTTTTTTTCTCAATTCCCCATGTGGTCACTTTCCACAATTCTGCTAAATATTTTTTTCCACAGCTTTTCCTCAAGATTCCACAGATTTGAAGTTACGAATTAGACACATCATGAATATTTCCTTTTTTATTTTTATTTAGCAAAATTTTCAAATATTTTTTTATCACTAAAATAGTAAAAACTTTCACAATTTATTTATTTATAACATTAGTAATTTATTAAATAGAAAGAAAAATTTAACATTGAAACTTAAAAAAATTACAAATTCCACATCATTCCACTCATATGCACAATTTTCCACACCATTTTCTTCAATTCCACAAAATTCCACATAAATACTAACCGGTGAAATTTAAAAATATATTCTAACATTCCACACAATTCCACAGGATTGCTCACATCAGTTAGGGCCTATATTGTGTGTACGTATACATATAAACGTGCATGTACATGTGTTTTATATGTATGACATATATTTATATGTATGACATATATCAATGTGTACATGTATATATGGTTTTTTAATCTGGATGTACATATATAACATTCTATTTTATTGTGTGTACGTGTACGTATACATATAAATATGCATGTATGTGTGTTTTATATGTATAGCATGTTTTCATATACATACGTGTACATGTATATATAGTATTTTAATGCATTTTCACGTATATATAGCATTCTATGTATGAATATGAACACATACATATGCGAAAAAGTATGTACACGTACACATATAACATGTTATATGCCGTAACATAATTGATAAATTTTAATGTATATATATATATATACCATGTACAAATTTAGATTAGTAGATATATTAGAGTTTTATGGATGTCTATACATTTATATAACATTTTATGTACACGTACACATAACATATTATATACGTGTATATATGACGTAATTGATAAATATTAGTGTACTCTTACATATATAATATGTATAATTTTAGATTCCTGTATATGCATATAGTTATGTGGACATCTATATGTCCATATGTACAACCATAATATATCATTTAATAATTTGTAAAATTAAAAAAAATATTTATAATAAAATGGATTTCAAATCGTAAAGAAAAAAATAAACTTTAACAAACTGAAAATAAAATTGTTTTACGAAAATCTCATGTGGGATATTGAAAAGAAAAAAAAAAAGTAGAAGAGAGGTTATCGGAAAAAGAAAAATAAAAAACAAAAAAACAGTTTCGTGTACGAGAAGGAAAAAGAGAGAGTGTACATATAAAATTGAGTTGAGAAAAAACAGGGGTATTCTAATAAATTTTCGTAAGAAAGTGTTATATTCACATATGAGTAGGATTAAGTGTCAAAACCCCATTTTATTTTTTCTTTAAGGCATATCGTAGGCCTTCATGTAGGGATGAAAATATTATCTGGGATCCGAAATTCGATCTAGTAGTCGTTCGGATCTGCTAAAAAAATTAGGATATCTGGATTGTTAAATTTTAAGGTTTGGATATCCGGATTTAGAATCATTAAATATATTAAAAACTTATATTTTTTTAGAAATTTTGAAAACTGCCACATTTTCAAAATCTTTAAAAAATCCCACTTTTTCAAAATTATTTATTTATTATATCATTTAGGTTTGGGTTACCTATGTTATATTAGGGTTTAGTATTGAGGGTTTAGAGGATTTTAGGGGTCAAAACATTTTTAAAGATTTAAAATTTTAAGATTTAAACTCTAAAAATTCATAATTAGTGGCATTTTTGCAAATAGACAACCCATATTGGCATTTTTGCAAATGTACCTTCCAAAAGTGGTATTATGCAAATTTCCCATATTTTTTTACATATATTAAGTTATTTTTATAAATATATATATATATAATTGATTTTAGTTCTTTTTATAATATACCATATTTAATATGAAAAATATCATTGAGAATTTTAACTAATAATTTTCTAAAAAATGTTTTTATTAATTTATTTTTAGTTGTTTTAGTCACTTTTAATATTATTTTCGTATGTGGATCGGTATCCGGATATCCGCATATATCCTGGGTTTTGATCGAATATCCGAAGCCTAGATATCTAGAAGCCACATATCCAAATCTGATTACTTTTACCATGGATCCGGATTCCCTAAAATTTCAGGATATCTGGATCAGTCCCACCCTTAATCGTACCCAAACCCCATTATTCATCCATAAAACGCATTGAACCATATTGTTAAAAGAACAATAAAAAAATGTGTAATTGCAAAAATACCAATTTTAGTGTGTCTATTTTAAAAAATGGCACTATAAGTTGTCTTTTTGCGAAAATGTCACTGATTAAAGATTTTTAAATCCTAAATCTTATAATTCTAAATCCTAAAATTTTTTATGACCCCAAATAAGCTCTAAAACCTAATATAACATAGTTAACCCAATCATAAATAATATATTCAATAAATAATTTTCAAAAGTGGCATTTTTGCAAATTTTTTGAAAAAATAAGATTTTTGAAAAGTGTCACTTCAAAAGTGGTATTTTTGCAATTTTTTTGAAAGTGACACTTTAAAAGTGGTATTTCTCATAAATTCTCATAAAACAACCAATTATACAGAGAATTTTGCCACTTTTTCAAAATATTTGCAAAAATACCACTTTTCAAAATATTTGCAAAAATGCCAATTTTTCAAAATATTTGCAAAATTGCCAATTTTTCAAAATCATTTACTCAATATATTATTTATGTTTGGGTTAACTATGCTGTATTAGGGTTTAAGGTTTGTTTGGGGTTAAAACCTTCTTTAGTATTTAGAATTTTAAGATTTAGAGTTTAAAGATTCTTAATTAGTGGTATTTTTGCAAATGAATAATCTAAAGTGACATTTTTGATAATGGATACACCAAAAGTGGCATTTTTGCAATTACCCATATGTATAATTGCAATTATTGTTTTAAGTATATTTTCGTTTTTTTCTGTATTAGATGTAAGATTTATCAACTTATAATTTGTTTTTCTTTGTTAGATGTAAGATTTAGTAACTTATTTTTTTACTATGTGAATTTAATTCTAGATCAGTTTATTTGTTTATGTTTATGACTTTTTTGATATTTTAAAATTTCTATCATATTTGTGATACAACTTAACCTAGTTAAAGATATAGTTAAAGATATATAGAATGTGAAATATATTAGTATAACCAAATTTATCAAACATGTTATTATTTTAATAACTATATATAACTATCTATATATATTACTATAATATTATGACTTATCAAATTCTTTTCATAGTGTTTAATAACTATATATAACCATCTATATATATTAGGGACTATAATATTATGACTTTTTAAATTACTTTCATAATGTTAAAACGAAATGTATTATTATCAATTAGTTATAAAATTTCAAATTATAAAAAATAAACAGAATATGATGTGGCAATGATGGAGATGATGAGGTGTCTTCATGAAAATAGAGAAAAATCACTTTATATATATAATATAATTTTAATGATTTTATGACTAATTTAGGTTATTCGACATAAATTAATAAATTTATATATTTTATGTATTGGTTATATAAAACATTACTAATACTAGAAAATACAGTATAATTTCTAAGCAATAATCATGAAGAACTTATCTAAAAGAAATCTTAAATCCATTTTCTTGTCAATGTTCACTATCTTCATCTTTGTGGTATATCTTTGATTTGTACGGAAGCTCTTGCACAAAATGGAGAACCATTTCCAGTGAATAATCCTATTACAAGGGTCATAATTCAAAATAATAGTTACTTTATTATTGACGTACATTGTAAATCTAAAAATGATGATATCGGCTTTCACACTCTTGATAAAGGTGAATTATTTGGTTGGAAATTTAGGGTGAATATTTTAAATTCGACACTATTTTTCTGTGAATTTTATAATGGATCAACAAATCTTGGCGTATTCGAAATTTATAGAGCTACTAGATATATGTTAAGATGTAGAATTTGTACTTGGAAAGCAGAGGAAGATGGTATTCATGGATATAGTGAGCCTCGTGATCTAGAACCAGAAACTTTGTTTTTTAAGTGGCTAAATTAGTATAAAATTAAATTATTTTAAAAATGTAATGCAATAGCTAAAAATATAAATTAAAGTATGTTTAAGAAACTTTGTTTTTCGCTTTTAAATTAAAGATTTCAGTTGTCTAACTGACCATCCATTCCACAATTTGGATATTTTGCGGTTAATCCTAAGCATAAAAAATTATAAAAAACTAAATTCTAATATTTCATTTTTATGTGAAAAAAATGTAGAACAACAATACTTCACCATAACCATTGGTCACCCCAAACAAAAGTTTTGGTTCGATTTAAGTCGGCGGTTTGTGGGCTGGTTTAAGGAAAATCCTAGGGCTCTCCTACAAATAGGTTGTGGCCGCGTTTTTGGGGTTGAGAGTTTCCAAAAAAATTTCCCGAGAGTTTTCAAAGAGGATTGAGTGTTGTGAAGGAATCATCGTTGATTTTCCTTGAATTCTCGATCCTGAAAGCTTGCTCTTTGATCTGTGATGTGCCATAAAGCTTCTATGTAGGGTTTATGCACTTAGGTCTTTAAATTTATAACCCTAGGGAACTGCACGTGCACAGTTAAGACAATTGTAGTACTTAGGGATCGTTCCGCTGAGGACTAAGTGATGAATGCACTACAAACTTATATGATTCAGATTAAGCTAAGGGAACATATTATTTGGTTTTAGGGTTTTATGGAAGAAAATAACAAAGTAATAAAGTGAAGGGATAGATATCAATTAAGATTAGAATTCAAGCAATTCACAAAACATATGCAAAACACAAGAAATCGATTTAGGATTTTAATACTAGTTGTTCTAGAACTCATATCACTAAGGTAAGGTCATCCCACTATCGTGATGTAACTAACCATCTACGTTTTGCACCCTAATGGACTCAACTATCGCAGGTTATTACAAGGTGAAAACATGCTTTATGCTCAAGATTGATTGTTCACTAAACTCCTTAACTAACCTATCGAATTGTTAAGGTTTCTAGCTCATCGAATACTAGGTCCGGAGATATAACAAGCTTTTGGAGAGTATATCAACCTAAGATCACTCCCTGGGTAGCTAGGCCAGTTCGTGCTTTCAGTATAAATAAAGATGAAGAATCAATTCTAGAATAAAACTCTAAACGATTAAATACATAAAAGCATAGAATTAAGAAAGTGCATAGAAATCAAATCAACGCTAATCCTCTAATATATTTTGCAACACGTAGTAGCAAGAGTATAGCACATAGACAGTATAATTCGTTGACCTATCTAAGCGTAAGGAGTTAGATTTCATCTCTTTGCAATAGGGCAAAGATCAATCTATCCTTAAAGGCTTCTAGAATCAAATAAACATGAAGAACAAAGAAAAACGAAATACATTGTTTAGGTATTGATTTAGGATGTTAAGGCCAGCTGCTTGAGTTCCTAGAGAGGCTAAAAGCAAGTATATATAGGGGTTCAAGGAGGCTTAAGACGGCTAGGGTTTTTTCGGGCAAATACGTCTTTTTGGTCGAAACAGAGGCAATTTCGGACACGATAACGGTTGGGTTGCGTGACCGGTATTGGAAGCTTCCATAACTCTTCTAGAAGGTCGGCAAAAGGTCTGGATATCGGCCCATGGGCTGGCCCGGTGCTTGGCTCCATTTTGCACTAACTTCACTTTGAAGGCAGTTTGACATGTCCTCAGTGTTTCGGGTGTATCTTCTAGAGTACAGTCCAATTAATGAAATTACAACTCCATTGGAAAGCTAACTCAAAGGGATATCTTCATACCAAGTTTCATTGAATTCCCAACTGATTTGGTCCTCCGTTCTTCAGCGAACTTATGGCGTATATGTTCTGTCCAGTAGGAGAATGTGCATTATCTTCAAGATAAAGTGACTTGGCTTGGTTCCTTTGACTTGGATAAGTAGCTGCATCATAGATGACACTCTTTTTGCTCTATTTTACATCCTTTTGATGATAAAACCTGTTAAGACCTTAAAATCTACATATACAAGAAAACTACCTCTTTTGGTCCAAAAGCTTTATTAATATATATGAAAACCATACTAAAATAGATAGAAAAAGTGGTAAAATATAGGGTATATCAACTCCCTCAGACTTATCTTTTGCTTGTCCTCAAGCAAACAATCGTCAAGAATTGAGAAGAGGTTTGAAATTCGAAGGAACTCACATATCCTTTGGATCGTTGCATCAAATTCTAAACCTGTAATCCACATGAAACAAGATTAGCTCATTGACGTTGTCATCTTCTTCCATCACAAATTCGCAACATAGCCATACTCTAAATCTCTGTCCCTGCAAAAATCTCAACTTCAAATCAATTGACTCTTTCTACTCTCTTAGATTTAGTGAAAACTTCTCATCAAGAATATCATTCAAGGAAGACGGGCTAGGTATTGGGAAAGGCTGATTTTAATGGTGAGGTTAAAAGTGTTTAGGGTTACCATAGACTCCGGGTGCGAGATATTATGCAAAATCGCAAGAGAGAATGGACCTGTTGATGTCCACAATTTCCCAACCACTTCTTCACGTCTTTCCCCCCCAGACTTAGATTTTTCTCCGGGAATCACTTGAAATCTCTTCTACTCGTCTCTTCTTTTGTATCATGACATTCCTTAGGTATTCTTTGGCCATAAGACTCTGAGAATTACCGTTTTCCTTTCCCTTAGATTTTTTTTCTTTTTATTTTATTTTATTTTTTTTCTTCTTTTTTTTTCTCTTTTATTTTATTTTTTTCTTCTTTTTCTTTTGAAAAGGGGAAAACGGTATCTCTTTGATATAAGTCAAGTATAGGCACGAATTGTTACCATGTTTTACGCATCCAAGGAACGGCCAAGCTCTTTGAAATTTGTTCTTTGTAATCCACCATTCTTTACCAAATCGTCGCATCTCTAGTGATTGGAAAATTGCATCGATCCTTTTCTCTCCGACGTTTTTGCACATATATGCAAGTATGAAACTAAAAGAGAATGCATGAGGTCTGAAAGAAGGTAAAATGTTTTTAGGTAGGGTACCAACTAAAGATGAGCTGGCCATTCATGACAACAAAGAGTGGTAAAAGAGGATAAGATGTCATGAATGTGTGATTCGTTTCCTTGATCTAACATCCTTAATAAGAAATAATCAAAAACCATATTAGTAATCCAAATAGAGAATCAAAATCATATCCATCAAAACAGTTGCAAGTAGAAATTTTCTGGACGGAAGCTCCATCATGAGGTTTCTGAATCGATTGTCATGATCAAACCCTGCAACAATGGTTACATAGTCTTTGAAATCAAAACGTCAATCCTAGAAAAGTGTCATAATTCCTATCTTATTATTTTTATGAAGAACGATTTTTTTTTTTTTAAATAAATTTTGAAAAATCCATTGAAAACATAAAAACCAAACACTAACAAACGTGTTAGTAACAACAATCCCCCCAGACTTAACTTACACAGTCACCGGTGTAAAATTAAATCAAATTAAGGGAGTAATGATGAAAATTGATTTGAAAGAAGAATCAAAAAGATAGAGAATAGAATGATAGTACCAGTGAATTGTAGATAATTCCAGCAAAAATCTTAGGTTGTCGCGATCAATCTTAGATCTTCATTGTTTTTGAGCATCGGGTATCCCGTATGAATCGAAACCATGCTTTGTATTTCCAATGTCTTCTATTTCTATCACATCTCGTTCGAATGGTGGATAATGCGTAAGACGATTGAATTGTGCGTCCACAATGGAATCACTTGAAAATCCTATTTAAGAGCAACATATCCTTGCAACAATACTTGAATTCACTTGTTAAATTCATCCCGGATCTTAGTCTTCAATACAATTGTATTGAATTCCAAGTCCAAGGGAAGGAAAAATAGATATTAAACAAAAAGAAATCAAAATAATGAATCCAAATTGTTAAAAACTATCAATCTAGGTGAAATCAATGAATGAATATGTCAAGATGTGAAAATTAGGTTTAAAACCATTTAAAGCTAACCAATGTTTAAATATCTAATGCAAAAATTTATGAAACAAATAATACTCTTAATAATTTAATTAAGAATAGATAATTTGTTGGAAAAATAATTCATGTTTATGCAAAAATAAATTGGTTCTTAAAAATTATGTGTGAAAAATGGTTTTAAAATAATTAAAAGAGTGAAAAAGGAAAAAATAACCTCTTTTGACCAAACGGTTAGGTGGTCGGCTCGGTGGTTCGAAGCGGTGGTTCGGTGGTCCATGGCTCGTGACTCCGGTGGTGTGGTGGTTGATGGTGACGCGGTTTGATCAATTCCGGTCTAGGTGTCGGGTGGCTAGGCGCGGCAAGGATGGTCGAGTGGTGGCTCGGGTCCAAGGCGGTTCACGGCACGAGACGGTGGTCGGTGGAGTTGGAGTCGCGGGTCAAGGCAATACCGGTCATGGTACCGGTCAGCGGTGTCGACCGTTATCGGGTGGGATGGTCGCGTTGTGTCCGACGGCGGGTCACATTTGGCCGAGTACCGGTCGATGGGGTGGTCCAATACTCGTGACCGAAATGTCACTGCGGGTCGTGTGCCTCGAGATGAGGCGGGATGGGTCGTGGGTCGAGGCGTGGGAAGGAAGTGATCGGGGTGAGGTGGTGCGGGCACGCGTACCAGACTGAATATTGGTCAGTACCGTGGGTCGGTATCGTGTCGCGGATGGTCGGGATACGGGTTGGTGGCGCGGGAAGAGGATGATCGGGACGGGTGAGGTTGGGATCTTCTCGATACCGGTTGGGCTTGGTGACCGACACGCGTGACCGGTATTGGGCTCGCGGGTCGCGGAAAGGATTAGTCGCGTCGTGGGAAGGATGCGTGGGCGTGGTGTGGGACGCGGGAAGGTATCGCGGGAAGGGTCGCGTATCGGTCGGTACCGCGGGTCGGTATTCCAAGGCGTGTGTCGCGGGTCGAGGCAAAACGTGCCGAGTACCGGTCGCGATTTATGACCGGCACGCGTGACCGGTACTGGGTCACTCGTGTCGCGGGGTGATCGGGACGCGATACCGGTCGCAGATGCGGGTCGATATCGTGTCCGGTATGGCCTCGTGTCGCGATAAGGGCCTCGTGTCGTGGTCCACGCGATTGTTCGTCGAGCTTTTTCTTCGTCTATACACATCGGAATTGAGATCCGAAAAATGCTACGGATTCATGAGAAATAGATCTTTTCAATGGTATGAATATTTTTGCCTGGTTCGTGGTGGCTTGAACTGTGAAAAAGCTTGAAGTTGCGGCTTCGTAACCTTCCCAGACGGTCTTGTTCAATCGGTCATAACTTGCTAACCGTAATAGCAAATCATGATCTGATTTTTCCTATATCTTTATAAGACTGTCTCCTTCGTGTATACCAAATTTCAAAAACGTTCGGGCTGATATTAAGCTCCATTAATTCCATAAACAGAACAAGTCGTGTTCGATCTCTTCTTCATCGTTCTTCTCAAAAACACATTTGTTTGCATTTTAAAAACTTTTTGTAAAATTCTGAAAAATTCATAGATAGATAAAATAATGAATGAAAATGTTGAGAAAAATAAAAACAAATCCAAGAACTTAGAATAAGCAAATCAATAAAATCATAAATATGGGTTGCCTCCCATAAAGCACTTGTTTTAAGTCGGATAGCTCGACTTCTTGGGTTTTTAGGGTGGTGGAAGGTCTTCTAAAGGCTTGAGGTTGCCTTTAGCATATAAATGAGGTCTCCTTAGGTCGTGTTCTCCATCTTCATCGAATTGGTTGCGCTCATTGATCAACACTTCTCTTTTCTCCGAAGGAACGTATCGAGTTTGTTTAGCTCGAAATCCAGGCGGTGCGGCATAATGATAGACACAAGTGTCTATGTTAGTGAAGGATATCCTTCCTAGAGGATAGTCCATGATAGCTCCAGCAGTAGCCAAAAATGGTCTTTCAAGGATGAAGGGTGTTGAACAATCGTTCATAGTCGCCACTTCGAAGTCTACCGGAACGATGACATCTCCAATATTCAAAGGGCAATTGTGGATTTCGCCTAATGAAAGTGTAGATGCACCATTGGTGAGTGCAATTTGTATCCGTGATGGCCGAAGGTTGGTGATCTTCATCATTCTCACAAGAGATTCCGAAAGAACGTTGATTCCGGCTCCCGAATCACAAAGTGCATCGTCAAATTTGAAACCACGAATAGAGCAAGAGATGTTGAAAGGACCTGGATCGAGGGTCTTTCAAAGGATCTTATAGTACTTGTGAGGATTCCTAACTCGATCAAATAGCTCCTCAATCATGAAATCTTCTTCTTTGCTTTATGAGAAACACTTTCTCAAAGATGGTCTTTCTCTCTATACTTCTTCAAAGGTCAACTCTTGAGGGAGTTCTTTCAAAAGAGAGTTGAATACTTGTAACATCTCATCACTTATGAAACGTTTCCTCTTGGTGGTCCTCTCGGTAAACTTTAATCCGTAAGGACGAGGTTTGACCGAAATTCTCGCTGTGAGCTTTCCTTTGCTCGTATTCGCCTTCTTCAATGGTCTTGAGACTTCGTCTTCGTCTTGATTAGAGGTGGACTCGTCCTCTTTAAGGGTAGTTAGAGTGCAGCAATTAGCAGTAGGTGCAAACTCTTCTTCTATTGTTTCTAATTGAAGGAAATCTTGCACCGTTTCTTCGATTTGCTTCAAACGGTCATCTAGTTGCTTTACATGGTTAGAGGTACCTATTGCTTCTCCTTCGAGCTTTGTTGTCATGTCAATGATCTCCTTATCATGGTGGTCAATGTCAAAACGAACGGCTGTAAGGGTTTGTATCGTTAGCCTATTATCATTCTCCAATTCTTCCACTTTCGAGGTGAGTTCGCCTTGGTTTGTCTTGACTTCTCCCACGGCTTGAGCAGCTTGGTAAGCCTTAATAGCTACTGAATTGAGTTGATTATTAAGCCTTCCAACGTCTTCCTTAGTGTTCTTAACCGTTTCTTCCAATTGGTCATAAGTATGATCAATCTTATGCTTAATATCGACAATATCGTCTTTATCTTCGTGAAGATGTCAGGTATGAACCTCTTCTATCTCCTCCAATTGGACCAAACGTGATACAATTTTTCCAAATTGATCAATAAGGACCTCAAACTTCTCCTTAAGAGATGAATTTATGGTCTCGATCATGGAATTGACATCATGAATGACTTTTTTAGTGTCTTCCATGAATCGATGCATCAAGGCTTCGAGTTTGTCTTCTTGGGGGTTTGAGTGGGGACGATGGTGGGACTGTGGTGATGGTGGCGGACGGATGTGATGAGGATGAGGGCGACTTTCTCCTCCATAAGCTTTCCAAGGACGATACAAGTTTGAATTGTATCGAATTTTGTGAGAAAGTGGCGGTTGATGGAATTCATGAGGCATGGGGATGTAATCTCCAACTTCTTCATGAGGGTAAGGGCTCGCCATTCTCTTTGGATTGTGATGCTCCATTGACGAATCTCTGAAACACACAAAGATTAAAAACCAAAAAAAAAAACGAAATATTAGAAAAATCAAAAAGGAAAAACAAACTTAGACTTAATCGTTATCAAAAAATTTGCAGGCAATCAAACAAAAGTCCCCGGCAACGGCGCAAAAAAACTTGATGTGCCATAAAGCTTCTATGTAGGGTTTATGCACTTAGGTCTTTAAATTTATAATCCTAGGGAACTGCAAGTGCAAAGTTAAGACAATTGTAGTACTTAGGGATCGTTCTGCTGAGGACTAGGTGATGAATGCACTACAAACTTATATGATTCGGATTAAGCTAAGGGAACATATTATTTGGTTTTAGGGTTTTATGGAAGAAAATAACAAAGCAATAAAGTGAAGGGATAAATATCAATTAAGATTAGAATTCAAACAATTCACAAAACATATGCAAAACACAAGCAATCGATTTAGGATTTTAATACTAGTTGTTCTAGAACTCATATCACTAAGGTAAGGTCATCCCACTATCGTGATGTAACTAACCATCTACGTTTTGCACCCTAATGGACTCAACTATCGTAGGTTATTACAAGGTGAAAACATGCTTTATGCTCAAGATTGATTGTTCACTAAACTCCTTAACTAACCTATCGAATTGTTAAGGTTTCTAGATTATCGAATACTAGGTCCGGAGATATAACAAGCTTTTGGAGAGTATATCAACCTAAGATCACTCCCTGGGTAGCTAGGCCAGTTCGTGCTTTCAGTATAAATAAAGATGAAGAATCAATTCTAGAATAAAACTCTAAACGATTAAATACGTAAAAGCATAGAATTAAGAAAGTGTATAGAAATCAAATCAAAGCTAATCCTCTAACATGTTTTACAACACGTAGTAGCAAGAGTATAGCACATAGACAGAATAATTCATTGACCTATCTAAGCGTAAGGAGTTAGATCTCATCTCTTTGCAATAGGGCAAAGATCAATCTATCCTTAAAGGCTTCTAGAATCAAATAAACATGAAGAACAAAGAAAAACGAAATACATTTTTTAGGTATTGATTTAGGATGTTAAGGCTGGCTGCTTGAGTTCCTAGAGAGGCTAAAATCAAGTATATATAGGGGTTCAAGGAGGCTTAAGTCGGCTAGGGTTTCTTCGGGCAAATACGTCTTTTTGGTCGAAACAGAGGCAATTTCAGACACGATAACGTTTGGGTTGCGTGACCGGTATTGGAAGCTTCCATGACTCTTCTAGAAGGTCGGAAAAAGGTCTGGATATCAGCCCATGGGCTGGCCCGGTGCTTGGCTCCATTTTGCACTAACTTCACTTCGAAGGCAGTTTGACATGTCCTCAGTGTTTCGGGTGTATCTTCTAAAGTACAGTCCAATTAATGAAATTCCAACTCCATTGGAAAGCTAACTCAAAGGGATATCTCCATACCAAGTTTCATTGAATTCCCAACTGATTTGATCCTCCGTTATTCAGCGAACTTCTGGCGTATATGTTCTGTCCAGTAAGAGAATGTGCATTATCTTCAAGATAAAGTGACTTGGCTTGGTTCCTTTGACTTGGATAAGTATATGCATCATAGATGACACTCTTTTTGCTCCATTTTACATCCTTTTGATGATAAAACCTGTTAAGACCTTAAAATCTACATATACGAGAAAACTACCTCTTTTGGTCCAAAAGCTTTATTAATATATATGAAAACCATACCAAAATAGATAGAAAAAGTGGTAAAATATAGGGTATATCAATCTGTGAGACTATTGGATCGTGTGTAGATTCGTGTTCTTCGTGGTTGAGGAAGGAAACCCGGATTTGGAGATTCGTTTTTTGCCTTCTTCATGTTTTCTTATCTTTTTTCCTTCCAGATCTAAGGTGAGTGCGTGACCATGGTTTATTTGGACAAAATAATTGATAGGATGCGTTTGATTGTTGTTATTGGTTAGATTTCGTGTTGTTTGGTGAGTTTTCGTGCAGGAGATCGATGAGATGCGTACAGGAATCGATCCGTGAGAGGATAGGTTCGATTCCTTGAAATCTGCATCGTGCATCGATCGATACAGGTGCTCTGTGTCGATTGACACAGTGTGCATCGATTGACACATGGTGGTTGTGTCGATCGGCGCATGGCCTGTTTGGGCAAACTTGCGGTTGATTGTTTGTACTTGTGTTGTTGATTGCCCATCTTGGTATTGTATCTTTTGCTTTTTCATGTGTGTATAACCAAGTAGATGGGATGACCGTCTCACTGAGTATTTGTAATAACACTATAAGGCACAGACTATAACCAAGATTTGGCGATCTTATCTTTATGGCGGAAAGGCACAGACTATAAGAGTCCGAAGTACTTCTTTACTCAGCCAAAGCTGAACCAGAGACATGACGCTAGATAAAGTTGGTAGCAGATTATGATCTGGAGATTGGGTACCATCCGGGTAAGGCTAATCTGGTTGCAGATGCGTTGAGTCGGAAGAGAGTTGCTTCGGCTTAGGAGCGGGATATGGAGGCTTTAGTGAGCGAGATTAGCACTTTGGGATGATGTATTATCTCACAGGAGTCGTTGGGGTTAGAGACTGCTAACCAGGCAGATTTGTTGAGCAGGATTCGAGTAGCTCAGGAGAAGAATCAGGGGTTGATTGATACTTCTCAGGTGGCAGGTTCAGAGTATCTGGTCTCGGTGAATAGGATAATACTTGTGAACGGGCGGGTTTGTGTACCCAAGGATGAGGATCTGAGGTAAGAGATTCTGAGAGAGGCTCATTCGAGCATTTTGTCTATTCATCCGGGGGCGACAAAGATGTACCAGGATCTGAAGCGGTATTATTACTAGGTCGGGATGAAGAAGGATGTCGCTAACTGGGTTGCAGCGTGCAATGTGTGACAGTTAGTGAAGGCTGAGCATCAGGTTTCGAGCGGGTTGTTGCAGAGTTTACCCATTCCGGAGTGGAAGTGGGACATGGTTACCATGGACTTTATGACTGGGCTTCCAGTTTCGCAGACTTATGATGCTATTTGGATGATTGTGGATCGTCTAACTAAGTCGACATATTTTCTTGCCATTAAGACGACCGATAGAGCGGCGGTGTTGGCTAAGAAGTATGTGCGGGAGATAGTGAGGCTGCATAGGGTGCTAGCGAGTATCATGTCAGATAGGGATCTAAGGTTTACTTCAGAGTTCTGGAGGGCATTCCAGGCTGAGATGGGCAATAAGGTGCATATGAGTACAACTTATCATCCTCACACGGATGGGCAGTCTGAAATGATGATTCAGACACTTGAGGATTTGTTGAGGATGAGTGTGCTGGATTACAGTGGTCATTGGGCAGATCACCTGAACCTGGTAGAGTTTGCGTATAACAATAGCTACCAGACGAGTATTACGATGGCTCAATATGAGGCTCTGTATGGGAGGTCATGTCGTACACCATTATGCTGGACTCAAGTAGGGGAGAAGAGCATGTTTGGTGCAGATTTGTTCAGGAGATGATGGAGAAAATCCGTGTTTTAAGGCTGAACATGAAGGAGGCTCGGGATCGGCAGAAGAGTTATGCCGATAAGAAGAGAAAAGAGCTAGAGTTTGAGCTGGGAGATCTGGTGTATCTCAAGGCAACGATGTTGAGGGGTCCTAACAGATCCATTTCAGAGAATAAGCTAAGTCTGAGGTTTATGGTTCCGTTCAAGGTTGTGGAACCGGTCGGACTAGTAGCTTATTGGCTGGAGTTACCTCAGAGTATGAAGGCTCTTCATAAGGTCTTCTATGTGTCAATGCTATGAAAGTGTCTACATGAGTCTGAGGAAGTGCTGGCTAGGATTCCGAAGGATCTTCAGCCCAATATGACGTTGGAAGCGAGACCTATGAGGATTCTTGAAAGGAGAGTCAAGATTCTGCACCGGTAGAGGATACCATTGGTGAGAGTCGTGTGGGACTGTGACGGTGTCGAGGAGGAGACTTGGGAACCAGAAGCAAAGATGAAGGCAAAGGTCTCGAAGTGGTCAAGAAGCAAGTAGAGGCTTGAGTTGTCTTTTTCTAGTTTTCAGTTTCTGTGATAGCATGTGGCTATGAGTTATTGATGTATTTTTCGTTTGGTGATGTAACGATTTATACATTGTTGAGATTTAATAAGATGGGTTTTGCTTATTAAATGTGTTTATAAGATGTGAGTTCTTATAGTATGACTGGTGGAGTCATGTGTTATGATGACTGGTGGGGTCATGTGTTATGATGACTGGTGAGGTCATGTGTTATGATGACTGGTGGGGTCATGGGTTATGTGATGGCTAGAAATGGAAGTTTTATTTGAGTTAGAGCTCGTCCATGTTTTAGGAGGAGTATCTAGGAATGGAAATTCTCTGTGAGTTAAGACTTATCTATTCTCTAGATGGCGCTGGGAAATAGAGGTTTTATCTGAGTTGCAACCTGTCTATTTCTTAGGGAGAGTTTGGAAAAAGAGTTTTTATGTGAGTTAGAACTTGTTTTTTTCCAGGGACTCTGGCGAAACACCTAGTGGGGTGTTTCGGATGACCTAGTGATTGGTCATGGATGAGATGACATTCCGGGTTAGGGGATGTCATGATGGAGCCACGAGAGGCAATTTTGGTCAACAGGTGCTTATGATGCACGTCGTAGAGTTATTGCTCAAGGGGATAGTGGGTTCTCTGCATATACTTGAGGGATGGTGGTTCTCTCCAGGGGATAGTGGATTCCCTGCATATACTCGAGAGATGGTGGTTCTCTCTAGGGGACGGTGGGTTCCATATATATACTTTGAGGGATGGTGGTTCTCTCCAAGGGATAATTGGTTCCCTGCATACTGATAGCTCAAGGGGTGACGATCCTTAGAGTGGGTATTGTGTATATATATGAGTTATGAGTATGAGTTATGAGCAATAAAGTCTGGATGTGATTTGTAAGTATGAGACTAGATGAGCTTCAGAGATCGGGAGTGTTTATCTCAGGTGGTGCTGGCCGGGTGAGGTCAGGGATGTCGATATCAAGAGGTGCTGGCCGGGTTGGGTCAGAGTGTTGATATGGGGTGGTGCTGGCCGGGTTTGGGTTAGGATTGTAGCCGTAGTGAGATAGTGTTGCGTGATTCGAGGGCGAATCCGTGTTAGTGGGGGAGAGTTGTAACGACCGCGAACCAAATTCTGTGAATTTGTCGTGCGTCGATCGACGCAGGTGGTGTGCGTCGATGGACGCAAGGTTAAATTGAACCGGTTGGTTCGATTTAAGTCGGCGGTTTGTGAGTCGGTTTAGGGGAAACCCTATAAATAGGTTGTGGCCGCGTTTTTGGGGTTGAGAGTTTCCAGAAAAATTTCCAGAGAGTTTCCAGAGAGTTTTCAGAGATGATTGAGTGCTGTGAGGAATCATCGTTGATTTTCCTTGAATTCTCGATTCTGAAAGCTTTCTCTTTGATCTGTGAGACTATTGGATCATGTGCGGATCCGTGTTCTTCGTGGTTGAAGAAGGAAACCCGGATTTGGAGATATGTTCTTTGCGTTCTACGTGTTTTCTCATCCTTTTTCCTTCCAGATCTAAGGTGAGTGTGTGACCATGGCTTATCTAGGTAAAGGAATTGATAGGATGCGTTTGATTATTGTTATTGGTTGGATTTCGTGTTGTTTGGTGAGTTTTCGTGCAGGAGCTCGATGAGATGCGTACAGGAGTCGATCCGTGAGAGGATAAGTTTGATTCTTGGAAATCTGCATCGTGCGTCGATCAACATAGTTGCTCTATGTCGATCGACACAGTGTGCATCGATCGATACAAGGTGCTTGTGTCGATCGATGCATGGCCTATTTGGGCGAACTTACAGTTGATTGTATGTGCTTGTGTTATTGATTGCTCATCTTGGTATTGTATCTTTTGCTTATGCCTGTGTGTATAGCCAAGTAGATGAGATGACCGTCTCACTGAGTATTTGTGATAATACTTACGTATGAAGTAGGTAGAGACAAAGCGTGATCGTGGAGTCATGGCCGGGAAGAGGAGCTAATCTAGTGTCTCGGGTTTTGTTCGTTATTATTAGAATTGTTAGGATGCTACTAATTCTGGATGTCGAGTTTGCTTTTGTTATTGGTTTGATTTGAATTGAAATTGGTTGTGTTTCAATAAAGTATGAGATTTATTGAATGAGTTTTTTGGTTAATTGTCTGTTGAGTTCCACGTGGTTGTATTATGACCGTTGAGGATTATTATTTATGATAATAATAATCCGAGTTTAGGAAATTTTTTAATTTTTCGGGTCGGGTTGTTTCACGAATGAGTGCCAAATCTTCTGCATTAACTTGTGATCATGTCTAAGTTACCGTATCTGGTGAGATAGCCACAATGATCACTTAGAGCTGTGTTGCACCCTTCATATGTATAAATATCCAGGAAGATCTTCCACACGATGATAAGCGTTTTTCCTCTTGCAAACTCTTTGACGCCTAACTCAGGCTACCATTGGAGAAATACTTGATTCGAGAAGTTGGTGTAGATTATGTATGAGATCACGTCTAAAGATCATGATCTCTCTCCAATATCCTGGAAGGGTCAGAAGAGAAGAGGCGTAGAGTTCCCAGGGAGAGTATGGTCAGAACATTCTTCCTAAGTATTGCTTAGCGTGAGGACATTGCTGAGGGAATATCCCGTTGTTGTCTTTTTCTATTAAATGTTGCCTCTTTATTCTTGTGTCCGTCTCCTCTTCTATCTTTTTCTCCCTCGGAGATTATCTTCCTCTTTTTCTCTCCCTTTCTTATATATTTGTAGAAGAATGACACATACCTTAGTCTCTAACTCGTCCTTTGTTGTACTTTTAAAAATAAAAAATGATGCAAAAAAATAATATACATACAATGAGACCAATTTTTGTTTGTGTTTTTCTTTCATAAATTCTTTTTAGATGTAAATAATTATTCTTTTCTTTCATCAATAAACTAAAGTTTAATAAAAAAACCATAAATCTAACACTTAAATATTCGTATATTACACAAACCATAAAATCAATTTTTCTGTATTTTAAAGAACTTTTTTTCTTTTTTTTTTCCTTTTTTTTTTTTAACACGAGACGCATATCTCCTTGATTAACCAAACACAATTGTGTCTGGGAACCAATGTGGAGTACACACGCTAACATAAGAGAACACTACGTTTCGAAGTCGAGCGGTCCGGGCCAGGATGTCGCCCTTTCCATTCTGTTCTCTGGGGCAATACTGTAGAGTAAAGTCAGGGAACCACGCTCTGAGTGCCTTGTTTTCCTCCAATTCGGTTCGAAAACGCGGCCAGTTGTCTGGGTCCCGTATCATTGCAGCTAGCTCTTGGGAGTCTGTGGCGAACATCGTACAAAATCTTCTTTTCCTGTGCAGGCTCTGAAGGGCCCATAGCAGACTAAGCAGCTCTGTGTGCAGGGGAGAAAACCCCCGGTTCACCCCTCGTAGGCCTAGGAGATCAATCTCCCCATCCTGCAGTTGAAGTGTCCAGCCTAGTCCACTCGTGTGGTCTCCCTCTTTCTTGGATCCATCAATAAAGCAGGTGAAGGTGGCCCTTGGTAATACCGTAGCTATAGGACGTTGTACTCCGCACCTCTGTTGTTACCTTCTCATTGGCTAAAAACCAGGCCGCAGCCTCCTTCCTAGCAAGATCAATGACATCTGGGGGTGACCGGTCCAGGTTCTTAAACACTTTATCATTACGTGCTTTCCAGAGGTACCATATTATCCAAGGATAGCATCTTACATATTCTTCAACTTCATTCCGGTTGGGAACCCTGGAAAGAAGATAATCAAAGTTGCCCCACAGGTTGTCCATTGGGAAGATCGAAATGATGTGCGGGATTTGTGACAGAGCCCAGGATTGCTTAGCCGTGGGGCACATAAAGAGGACATGGTTAATAGTCTCTTCCTCATCTCCACACTTCGAGCAGTTTTGATCCTGTTGGAGTTGTCGATGCGCTAGGCGTTCATTGACTGCTACCGCTCCGGAGAGGGCTTGCCGTAGGAAATGCCGGATTTTATTTGTAGTAGCCGCTTTCCACACCAATGACTTCAGTGGATTGAGGGACGGGAGTTGTGTTACAAAGCGGATGTCTTCTTTTAGATTTGCCCGTGCAACTTCATAGCCTGAGCGTACCGTATACGTACCAGAGGTAGTAAAATTCCAACAGTATCCATCCGAAGTACCTATCCGTGATGGGATCAGGGACTTAATAATCGGGATATCTGCCGGGTCGATATGTTGTTCTAATGCTCGGATGTTCCAAGTGTTGGAGTCTTCGTCAATCAAATCGATAACCCTCAGGTTCATATTCTGTATTGGACCCGGAACTCTTCGTTGTACGCCCCTTGCTGGGCGGAAAGCTTTATCAGGAATCCAGTTATCTGTCCAAACCCACGTTCTAGCACCGTTCCCTATGGTGCGCCGCATGCCGTAATCTATTAATGTTTTCGCACTCCATAAAATCTGCCATCCATAGGATGGGCGAGATGTCTTTTTGGCCTGAAAAGAATGAGAGTATCTGAAATACTTCCCTTTGAGAACTCGCGCCACTAGGGAGTTGGGATATTGGTGAAGTCGCCAGAGTTGTTTGGCCAATAAGGCCTGATTGAACTCTTCGAAAGACTTGAAACCAATACCCCCTGCATGTTTAGGGAGACACAATTTTTGCCAAGCAATCCAGTGCATCCCTTTTGAGTTTTGAGTATTCCTCCACCAGAAGTCCGCTATTGCACTCGCCAACTTACGGTGGACGCTCTTGGATAGTAAAAAGCTAGACATCACATATGTCGGGAGTGCCTGTGCAACCGACTTTATCATTACCTCCTTGCCTCCTCTAGAAAGAAATTTGGCTGACCATCCGTTAATGCGTTGATGCAGTCTGCCTTGAACATAGGCAAACACCTCCACTTTAGATCCTTGTAGATGTTCCGGTATACCCAGGTATTTGCCGGCTCCACCCTCAGTGGGGATATTGAGTTTTAGTTTTAGTTCCTCCCGGAGATCCCCGGGCACATCCTTGCCAAAGGTGATCGCTGACTTGTCAAAATTGATACATTGCCCCGAAGCATTTCCGTATATACGAAGGACTTCCAGAATACAATCACACTGTTGTGTCGTCGCTTTGCAGAAAAACAGGCTATCATCTGCAAAAAGGAGATGTGAAACCGTTGGGGACCTCGGGGCTACCCTAATTCCAAAGATGCGCCCTGAGGTTTCGGCTCTCCGAAGATTAGTAATCAGCACTTTCGTACAGAGTATGAATAGATATGGTGATAGTGGATCCCCTTGGCGTAGCCCCCTGGTCGGAGTAATCCAACCTTTTGGGTCACTGTTTAACATGACTCAGTATGTTACCGAATTAACGCAGGCCATGATCAAGGAGATCCATTTATCTTCAAAACTCATTTTCTGCATTAGAGCTGCCAGAAAGCGCCACTTCACTCTGTCATACGCCTTACTCATATCTGTCTTGATTGCCATCCCCTCCCTTTTTCCAATCTTATTGGTTTGCAGGGCATGATAAACTTCCTAGGCCAAGAGAATATTGTCCGTAATCTGTCTCCCTGTCACAAAAGCAGACTGGGTTTAGGAGATTAGCTTCGGTAGGAATTTCTTGAGCCGCTGGCAGAGCACCTTCGAGATAATCTTATAACTAACATTACACAGACTTATCGGGCAAAACTCCTTCATCGTCTGAGGTCTTTCCGATTAAGGAATTAAGCATATATTCACCTCATTGCATTTGGGATCTAGTGTGACTGTATCAAAAAAATCTTGTACCATGGTAACCACTTGAGGTCCGATAATATGCCAAAACTTCTAATAAAAAAGAGCGGTCATCCCGTCCGGTCCTGGTGCCTTCTCAGGATGTATTGAAAAAATTGCTGCCTTTACCTCCGATGCTGATACTGCCTGGGTCAGTGATGTATTCATCGCTACCATAACTGAACAACTTAGATGCTCTATAGATGACTCCAGGTCAGATATCGGAGAGGAGGAGAAAATATCATGGAAATAGTCTAGGGCCGTTGTCTCAATCTCCTCTTCTCTTTCAGTCCACTCACCAGTAGCTTGTAGGATACCCGTAATCCTATTATGTGCCCTACGTTATTTTGTGGAGGCTTGGAAGTATTTGGTATTTTGGTCTCCGACCTGATACCAAAGTTGACGGCTCTTTTGTTGCCAGAAAATTTCCTCTCCCAGCAAGGCTGTTCGTAGTTGGTCTTGAAGGGATTCAATCTCCTCAAAGAGGGACGAATCCCTACTATGTCCTTCTTCCAATCTCCTCTTCAATTCCTCGATTGCTTCCGATGTGGGACACCGGTCTTGTTTCCTCCAACGTGAAATCGCCCTCCGGCAATTTGCGATGCGTTCTCCGACCCCTGGCATATGCCCGTTTTGGGTCACAGTCCACCCTTTTTGGACGATCTGTTCGAAGTTAGGTTTGGAGATCCACCTTTTGTCAAAACGGAACTTCTGAGAACCCACCAGACGCCTAGAGTTGATACGTGTAAGCACTGGGCGTTGATCTGATCCCCAGAACCTAAGATATTCTATTTGTGTATGGGAAAAGGCCTCATACTAATCCTTATTTCCCATTGCTCGATCGTGGCGACATCGGATCACCTGTTTGCCTCGTCGCCCGACCCACGAAAGACAGTTCCCCAAATATGGGAAATCGATCATCCCACAACTTTGGCGATTAAATTAAACTCCAAAAAAGAGTTGTCTGGCCTCCGCCGCCCACCTGTTTTCTCGTGATGGCCCGTAAGTTCGTTAAAATCACCTGTCATAAACCAGGGGCCCGTGCGTGTAGTGCTTATGCGTGTCAACAGTTCCCATACATCCGCACGCTTAGAAATAACAGGTTCTCCATAAACAAAAGATAGAAACACTTTATTACCATGAATTGTGGCCAATACATCGATAATATTTTTATTGGAAAATAAAACTTGAATCTGAAATTCCGACTTAGCCAAAAGTGCTAAGCCGCCACTAAGACCGCATGGGTCAACAATAAAAAGGAAATCATAATCAAACTCAGACTGCATATCCTGAATAAATTATTGATTGCGTTTAGTCTCCATAAGAAAGAAGATCCCTGCGAAAATCTTCTTACGGAACTCCCGCAATCTTCGAACTGCCAAAAAGCTACCCGCCCCTTGGCAGTTCCAGCTTAGGATCATCTATGCGTCTGCCGGTGGTTTTCCTTTAACCACTGAATCTTCAAAGTTCCTCGAAGTTTTCCCTCCATAAGGGCCCGTCTTCGCGGAGGACGGGAAAACAACACAGTCTAAAACGGAGGCTCCCCTATCCGGGTTTTCCTTTGCTAAAGATGTGTGCTTGTGGATGCGGCAGCCCCGGAATGGGCTGTGTTCAATCTTCCTCTTAACAGCCAACGCTTTGCCAATTCGTTGTTCAATTCTCCTGGGTTTCTTTTCCAGAAATATGGGCCCTCCCCGAGGCCCATTTTGTGTTAAACGAGCCTCCACGACAAACTCTTTGAGTGGGGATATAACTTCCGTGGTAGCAAACTGGGTTTCAAGCCCCAGAGCAGAAAATACCTGGGCTTTGACCCACTGAGGCCCAGGCCCTTCCTCCTTTCCTTTTTCATTCTCCCCATGGGCCTTCTCCTCAATTGCCTGTATTATGTGGGCCGAACCCCTAAGCCCAAACTCCCCTTCCTGAAGTCCATTCAGCGAAAGCCCAGTAAGAGCAGGGTGGCCCTCCTTCGTCGGACTCCCTGTGTCCGCTGCAGGCCCCATACGGGAGATCACCGTCCCCTTTGGCCCTTGCGTTTGCCTTAAACTCGCCTCCCGCTTCATCTCCGTATTTCCTTGGTGAGTCAAACCGGCACCTCCAGCCGACACTTTCCCGTTCTAGCCGGTTCGCCTACTCCTAATGTTGCGATCTTCTCCGGCCACGATATGCCGAATTTCCGACGGCCCCCTCTGACCGTCCACTGGTTCCTTTTCAATCTTCTCGGACTCCCTATACTTGGCTTCCCCTTTCTCCCATGTCTCATTTTGGGCATAGATTAGCTTAGCTACCTTCGCCTCCTCCTCCGTATTACGGTACCAATTGTTGCTATGAATCCCCGATCCACCCGTCCGCACGGCCAAGTCATCAGCAGTTGGAGCTCCGGCAGGCACAGTTCCGACTCGCGCGTCCTCCCTTGGGAATGATTTTTGGACCCACTCCTTTGTAGACCTCTTAGCTACACTTCTCTCCTCTGCACCTAGACGAGTGTCTCCGAGCTCTTCCGTTAAATTTCTTTGGACTGGTTTCCTCTTAGGTGACCCCGTCTGGGACCCGACATTCTCCATAGGGGTCATAGCATGCTCCTGATTTCGCAGAGATGGAGCCACCTCGACCCGAGCTGCTCGCTTTCCCCTACGACCATCATCCTCCTCCCTCCGCCTGCTAGGCTCGCGTTGTCTATCCCGATGATTTCGAAATGGCCCCAACCGGACCGGGCAGTTCCTAGAGTCATGTGTCATCCTGTAGCATGACTTGCAGTGATTCTGTAATTTGATATACTCAAAACGAATCCTGAAGAGCTCCCCTTGTTCGGAGACCGTTTCACTAAACAATATTAACGGTGCCTCACACTCAACCATCACTTGCACCATTGGGAACGGTTCCTCCAAAGACCAGTTGAGGAGTTCCTTGAGGTCCTCACCGATCCGCACCACCTGTTTTTCCTCAATAAACATGTCCGGAAGATCCAAAATGCGAATCCAGAAAGGAATTGATGATGGGAAGTCTAACCTCACCATAGGGACCCAACGATCAATCCCAATCATCCAACCCTCGAAATGGTAAGGCCGATTATCGAGCACCATTTGGAGGTCTGATTCCTCCTTGAATCGGAAATGAAATCTTCCTCCTCCCATATCTACTCCCTGCACACGACCTTCATATTTCCAAATCGTAGGCAAAAACCAAATCAAAGCTTTCACTCTGCTTTCTTGTATTTCCAAATTCAGGACTCGTCCCACCAAGGTCATCTCGAAACGCTGAAGAATTTGTGTGTTGCTAATCAGGAGAAGTTGCAGAGGTTTGGCTCTTCTCGTCTCATGATCAGAAGCAATTTGTTTCCCAAGAAAAGCCATTGTTGTACACCCAGAAATCACCGAAAACCAGTTGTTGTGTTGGCCACAGATGAGATAGAAGGAGCCCGTATTCATCCTCCATTGGCAATTCAATCGTTTAAATAGCAGGATCGGGAAACGCTCCCCCCCCACTGGATCCGATTCGCAGAGATAGCGGGATCTGATGAAACTCCCCAAATATCTCTCTTTCCTTAATTACTCCTCTATCAGAGACGATCCCTCCTCCGATTCGCTGTGCTAAATCACCTCCCCGATTTTCCTCCTCTCCATGATTATGCCCGGGCCCGGTTTTGAAACTTTCCCCAATCGTATCCCGATGGATCTCCCCCAAGCAGAGAAGCTCCATAGTGAATAGGTTCATAAGCGAGAACGTCCGAGCCGTCGCATCGCTGCGAAAAGCTCCGGGTTCTGTCCCAATTGCTTGCCTCTAGCCTCGCCGAAAAAAACAGCGGGGTGGAGACCCGTTACCAGGTGGTTGTGCCGATAGGTCGCCGTTATAATTCCGAATAAATACCGTCGTCGGAACATGTGACCCCTGACGTTTTGAAATTCGAAATTCCGATGGTTTCGTCACCTCAGCGAGAGAGAATTTTGTATCAATTTTTAACTTTGTATCAATTTTTTAATGCCAAGACTACAAAACATAAATCCAAATCTATATGTATCACAAAATGTGATCCTTGAAAACAATAAATGAAAAATTTAAGGAAAAAATCAAACTTTTGACACAAGCTTTAACATTTTCCTCTCAATAACTACCATGATTCTTTCATTTTTTTAACTGTTCAACTGCCATGGAAGCTCTTCTCTTTCTTCTTAACATTTTCTACAATCTCTTGACTCATTCATAAGTGGTAGTTGAAGAAATTGAATTCCAAGATGTACCTCTGTAAAACATAATTAATAACATAATTAAATTAAAATAGCTCGAGAACAATAACGATTAGTAAAGACGCATGAATGTTATCACTGTTTTAAAGCAAGATATATAATGTTTTGGATTAATTATATTGTTTGGTAAGATATTGAAAGATGTTGATACGTAACTTCAAATTGTAAATTCCTTAGACGTTCTTTCATTTTCTTATAAAAATATATTTAAAGATAACGAAAGATTCGATTATATAATTCGAGCATAAAACGATATTTAGCGATTTCAAAAACATTTTTTAGGACAGCAAAAAGAAAATGCAAATGAAAAGAAAATTGCTATTTACATTGTGCTTACAATTTTCCAAATGTTTCGATAATAATAATATGTTTTTTTCTTTTTGAAACTTTGATAATAATAATGTTAACAACAATCAAGAGTTTGTGTTTTTACTTAAGCACATAAGAATGATTTTAATGCACTTAACCTTTTTTTGTTAGCTCGACAACCATTCATTAAGATTTGTTATCATTTATTTAAAGTATTACACTATATATAAATTAATATAACACTTGTCCTTGTCTTCTTAATAAAATATTCAATGCATATGCAAACAAAAAAATAGCGTTTGATGGTTATGCTGGAGGATCGGAAACACGGAAGAGAACAATTTTTTGTGAATAAAAATAAACATTAATAATATACATTTTCTTTTGAATATGCAAAAACTATATACATATTCAACCTCATTGATATCTGAGCTTTCTTCTCGTAAGAGCTCTCTCTCTATCTTAATCTATTCTAAAGATGTATGAAGATAAAATATGTAAGAAAGCTTCACAGTTTCATCTTTCTAGCTTGCTGAGCAAGTCAGTCGTTGGTGGTAACTCCTTTGCAATCTCAGCCAATCCAGCATCCCCTAAAAAAAGTTTTTTCGAGCATCCCCTAAAAAAAAGTTTTTTCCCTTATATATCAGATATTACATTAAAAGTTGACGAACATTGCCGATTCCAAGTGTGGCTCGAGTAAGAGAGGTGGATCTATATACAAAGCAAAAAACAAAGAGCGGAATGATATCCAATTGGAGCTGACGTCCTTTAACTCATGTATAAAGCAATTTGCAAGAAAAAAAAAGATTAATACTTTATATGAATCTAATCTAATGACAAATTAAGTCGAAAAATAGAGACCTGCATTCTTAACTCTTTAAAAAGAATTTCTCTTCATGATATCTTTTTCATCGTTGGATAATTTGGCATACTTTTAAGGTTAGAAACTGATATAAATAACCAAACGTATGTCTACTATGTATAGAGACGGTGAGAGGGGTATAAAGCAAAATCAAACGTACTTCAAATCGTAGATGATAAACTCTTGACAAACCGCACCAACGGTTGATGTGTTCCTGGAAGCAACTCCTTGACGTTATCGATGCCTAGATCCTCTGCACGATGATTATGTCTAACCATGTCGCATATTGATCACATAAGGAAGAAACTTTCGTAGATCCTTTGCAAGAATAAAGTAGATGCACAAATTCATACCCGCACAAACTCAATGAAATTTCTCAAAATCTAAATTTGAATTACTCAATTATGATCAACAAACGAAAACCACAAGAATAAAATAGCTTAATTATACAAAAAAAAATTATATCATAAAGCAAATCTGCCTAAACACTTCTCGTTTCTCATTCGAACAGATATCTCTTACTGAAAGAAAAATTACCATCAAATATTAGATTTACACAAAGAACCACCAAGTAAGAAAGATCAACAAAGAAGAAAAAGACGTACACAACCAAAATATGTTACAAAGATGTTCCTAGAAGACTGAACGGTATCATAAACGATAGACGAAGAGATAGTGGATTGATCTCCATCTTTTCCATGCAGAATCATTCTCGTAACAAATTAATTTTTTTTTGTGGAGAGTAGATGCTTGGATTTTGGTCAAGACATAGCTTCCACATATTAGATACCATAAACTACAGAAGAAGATAAATAAGGCATGTAAATTAAATCTGTAAACAAATTTCTCATAGACATAGCTACCGGAAGACGACGATACTGCTCCACTATACCCGTCCGCTTCTCTTTGGTGTCTTTGGTACATCCTTTGAAGAAATCTGAGAAGGTATTAGTAGGCGATGGGAAAAGAAAATTTGATTGGTGTCAGTTCGACCTAATGATACGATTTAGAAGGTATAATGAAAATTAGTTCAATTTTTTTATCAAAGTTAAAGAGGGGGATTACGGTGAAGTTAAGCCTCTTTGATTGCATTATATCGAGAAATAATCATAACAATGAGTATTATTGACCAATAAAAAGAAACAAACAACCACATCGTCATAGCGATTGTTTCTAAATCATCATGATTTTCCAATCGTCGTGACCAATAAAAAGAAACAAACAATGCGTATTTTCGATAGTATATCTACGGGGAAAAGAGAAAATAAATTTTAGATGAATAAGTGGCTAAATCCATTGTCGATGATTTTCCGATGGTTAAACTCCAACATGCCTAAACACAGAGAAAACACTATTCATAATTAGAGACACCAAATTAAAAGATACAAATGAGAATATCAACAAACATAATCGTTAAGAGTAACAAAACTAAAAGAGGGAGGATGTCCTCATATACCCTTATAAAATAAAGTTAATTCATCAGTATCTTTATTTTGTCTTAATACCCTTATGAAATAAAAATATTGATGAAAAAAAAAATTCAGATGGGTCCCACCTGTCCCCCACTTCGTGTCCGAGTCTGTCTCCTCCAGCCTTGCTCGACCCTCTTCTTCCTTCTTCGACCGTCTTCTTCTCGAATCTACCATTAGCGTCCGACCAAGCTTTGAAAAATTGGATTGAAGTCCGATTTCTTGTTCTATTTCGCATCTGAAACTCATAAATTGTGTAGTGAAGAAGATCTTGTACAATGTGAAACCATAATTTTGTAAATTAATTAAATTAAGCATTTAGTAGATTTCAATGCCGTTTTTTCTTGAATGCTCATTCCAATCATTCTCGTTTGTTCTTATAGTCGATCTGGGTTGAATTGTGATGAATATGTATAGATTGTAGTAACACTTGAATTGAATTGAATTGAATGGTAGGACATTATTGAGCAACTTGTATAACTTGGTATAACTTGTTAAACTTCGTTTACTGGATTTCGGTACAACTTGTATAACTTGGTATAACTTGTTAAATGATTAAATCGTGCAACTTGTATAACTTGGTATAACTTGTTAAACTTGGTTTACTGGATTTCGGTACAACTTGTATAACTTGGTATAACTTGTTAAATGACTAAATCGTGCAACTTGTATAACTTGGTATAACTGTTGATAATTAAATCGTGCAACTTGTATAACTTGGTATAACTTGTTAAACTTGGCTTACTGGATTTCGGTACAACTTGTATAACTTGGTATAATTGTTCAAAATTAAATCGTGCAACTTGTATAACTTGGTATAACTTGAAAAAAAAAACACTTTGGTATAACCGAATCTAATTTGGCTTTCTATTGAATTTCAGGGGCGCATTGAGTAATAATCCTTGCATGAAGATAGTTTTTGATTTTGGGAGATATTATTTGAAAAAAGGAAATGAAAATAAATGGATTTCAAGTCAAATTCATCAATACCTTAGATTGGAGAGATCGTACGAAGACGTCACTTATTCATATTTGGTGAATAAAATATGTTTAAAGGCAAAGGTTGATGAAGCTAGGACTAAGCTGAAATTGAGTTACGTTGCAGATCCAGTGGACCGAACAATACCACTATATATCTTCGATGATGATGATGTTGTATCTTTTTTGGAAATGAATGAAGATAAATTCTATGTTTTGCATGTGGAAGTTGTCAAAGATAAGGAGCATGAGCGTGAGCAAGATCGAGGAAGTTTATTTGTTGGAAGTAATGATGAGGTAAATACAAATGGGACATGTTCAGATGAGAACACGACTGAAGATGAGAACACGACTCAGTTTGAAGGAGAAGCGACAAAAAATTCTAACGTTGGGGCCACCATGGTTATCTATGACGAAGAACGAGAAAATATAGATAACTATGAAACATTTGAAGGTGAGGCAACCCCGGCAACCCCGACTGTAAATGTAGAATGGGAAGATGGGTTGAATCTGAAGATACGTCAAGAATTTCCAAGAATGCAGTAAAAGATATAGTTGAGGCAGCGGCGCACAAAAAGTGTTTTGAGTTTGATATAGTGAAGTCGGATAAGGTGTTGTTTGTGGTAAAATGTTGTAAACGTAAAAAAGGTTGCAAGTGGTTTCTTCGAGCTGCGAAAGATATGTCGTCAGACACTTTCTCGGTCAGAACGTACCACAAGATGCATACATGCTCGCGGTCAACTACGAGTACAATGAGAAAAAAAAGGAGAGGCACAACACGATTGGTTGCATCTGTATTGCGAGAAGATTACCCATATTCGATACAGACTCCAGCTCCAAAACATCGCATCCATTTGCTTCAATCAAGACTTGGTGTTAAAGTCACATATTCGACCGCAAATACAGGGAAAAAACTAGCAGCTGCTGATGTTCGCGGTACTCCAGAGGATAGCTATAGGAATGTGTATTCTTATTTGCACATGTTGGAGAAGAAGAATCCCGGTACAGTTTCATATGCTGAACTGGATGAAAAAAGAGGTTTAAGTACCTATTTTTTGCTTTGGGTCCTTGCATTGAAGGCTTCCAAGCCATGAGGAAGGTGATCATTGTGGATGGCACATGTATTACTAATAAGTTTGGTGGAGTGCTTATCGTGGCTACAGGTTAAGATCCAGATCATCACCATTATTCGGTTGCTTTTGGTGTAGTTGATCGTGAGAAAGATGCAAGTTGGACCTGGTTTTTCGAAAAGTTGAAAACAGTTGTACCAGATTGTCCTGAACTGGTGTTTTGTTCTGACAGACATCAAAGCCTCATCAAGTCCATAAGTGCAGTGTACCCTTTGTCTCACCATGGGTATTGTATTTATCATTTGTCTCAGAATGTTAAATTGAGCTGCAAAAACGTCAACAGAGATTTGGTTGCAAAAAATTTCATGGAATGTAGTAGGGCTTACACAGAGCCTGAGTTCCTGAACTTCTTTGCTGCGTTCGTCAAAAAATATCCGAACGCAGGTGCGTATCTGAAGAATAGTGTTGGACAGGAGAAATGGGCAAGGTGTTATTTTCCCGGGGCAAGGTACAATATAGATACAACTAATAATCTTGAATCGATTAATGGTGTTTTTGTACAAGCGAGGACATATGCGTTGTTACCAATGATCGATGCGATTATTGAAAAAGTTATTGAATGGTGGAACAAGCATAGAAAGATGTTCGTGTAGACACCGGAAGGGCAGAAGCTAGTTTCGTATGTTGAGAAATTGATGCATACACGATGTACAGAAGCAAAGCTCTTACCAGCGACTGAGATAAACTTATACTTTCTTGAGTACAAGGTGACTGCAATTGATGGGAGTAGTTATGTGGTCGATCTGAAGAATAAAACTTGTGATTGAAAGTGTTTTGATATTGAAAAATATCTCTGCGTGCATGCTATAGCTGCTGCCATGGCAGCAAAGAATAACACTGGTACTGAGTTCCCATTGCATGAATTTTGCTCTAAGTATTACTGGATGGAGCAGTGGACATTGGCATATGCGAAGTCGATATATCCAGTTCCTAGTACGGATATGTGGACGGTGTCTCACGATGTGCGTGATTTGATTGTCCATCCGAAGGCGTATGTGAAAAAGAAGGGAAGAAAACGAACAAGGAGGTTTCCCTCAACCGGAGAACAAGGACGGCGGAAATTAAGATCATCTTCCGTTTCTCAGTCGTCTTCCGTGCCTCAGTCATCATTTGTGCAACAACTGGGAAACTTTGCTGATCAGTCGTCTTTCGTGCCTCAGTCATCATTTGTGCAACAACCAGAAAACTTTGCTGATCGTTGGTTTAATTGTGGAGTGTAATGGATATTGATGGTTTTATCTTTGTATAAGTAAGTACAACTTGTTTTGTGATTGTCCAACTAGACTTGTGATATTAATCTTCATCTTTTTCATTTACTTGTTAGACCATTGTTAGATGTTGTTTTACAATAATGGTTTTAAAACTAATTTGTTTAATTTATATTACAATAATGATTTTCTAATTTTTGTTAAGTTTATATTATTAAAATAATAATATATTATTTAAAAAAGAAATTAAAAATATTTAAAAATCGTAATATATCATTAAAAATATTTTTAAAACATTATATTAAATTATATCATTGATTTATTACTTATTAAATTATATCATCCATCATTGATTTATTACTTACTAAATTTAAAAATAATATTTTTTTTCTTAAAACTTATATTAAATAAAAAACTATTCTTAAAACATTATTTTCACTAAATATAAATTTTGAACAATTATGTCATATTTAAACTAACATTTGAGTACAAAAAAATAATTGGATGTGTTACTTGGTTATAATATCCCATGTTACACCTTATAATTTAATGGTTACTTTCCATATGTTAACACTCAAACTTCCAGACGGTCCTTACAATTATGTTCTGTCAAATATTATTCTACAAAACAGTTTCTATTATATCTAAATTACCATAAACCATTTGTGCAACTACAAATGTTGTCATTAAACATGTGTATACCTAATATTTAAGAAAAATTTGAAAAAGTACAACTTGCCGAAAATGGTACAACTGGTCAATCATGTATAACTTGGGACATTTGACAGCTACACACGTGTGAAAAGGCGGCTCACACGTGAAACCTCTTTTAAAAAAATTGGAAAAATTCAAAAATCCATCTCGAACCCGAAACTTTCCCTTTTCCATTTCCGATTTTCAAAAGGCGGCACATCCTTCAAGTGGGTTCCGATTTCGTTTACTTTCCCTTTTTCGATTCCGATTTTCAGTGCCCTGGGCTTTCCTTTCATAAATCGATTTTTCGATTCCGTTTACTTTTCCTTTTCCAATTTCCCAATTCCGTTTTCTTTCCCTTTTCTAATTTCCCGATTCCGTTTACTTTCCCTTTTTCGATTTTCATAAATCGATATGAACTGCAACTCTGAAGCATCGACGAACACATATGGCACATTCTCTAAACGAATTAGGGTTCCTGGAATTCCAAAAAAGTGTCACTGCGGATCGGTGATTGTTAAAAAAATTTATGGGTCGGTATCGAATCCTTGTCGTCGGTACTACCGGTGTTTGTATGCTGCTCAAAGGAAGGTACAACTCATAACTTGACTGAATTCACATGACCGGAATTCACATCTTCTTTGTTCTTTCACATTTGTTCAATAATTTATGTAGCTTGTGAACGATGGTCATGTCTTCAAGTGGGTTGATGAAGCATTTCTGGATGAGATAGAACCGTTAGATTTTCAGGTCAGTGTTCTTGAAGAAGAAGTTCTCTTGTTGAAGCGAGAAAGTAAGAAAACGAAGACATTACTGATTCTATGTTCTTCCTTTCTTCTTCTTGGAACAGTGATTATCAAGATTGTATAACTAAAAATAATTAGGTCTCGTATTGGTACAACTAGGTAAGGACCGTATGTTTGTTCAACTATTTGTATTAGTGGACCGTATGTAAGGACCATATGTTTTTCTAACATTTAAAGACCGTATGTAAGGACCATATGTTTTTCTAACATTTAAGGACCATATGTTTGTTCAAAGAACGTGTTCCGTATGTTTGTAAGGACCATATGTTTTTCTAACATTTAAGGACCGTATGTTTGTTCAAACAAGTTGTTCCAAGTTATCCTTAAAAACACAAGTTGTACCAAGTTATCCTTAAAAACACAAGTTGTACCAAGCTATCCTAAAAAAAACCCAAATTGTTCCAAGTGAGTCCATACAAAAAAAAAAAAAAAAAAAAAGAGTTCAATCAAGAGGTTTAATCAAATAAAAGGAGAGGACAAACACACTCTAATCCTTCTTCTGCAATTCTGAAATCTTGTCACTCTGCCTAGTATGAATAGGACTCCTAATCACAACGGTAGTTCCCTTCCCCTTCCCCTTCCCTATATACTTGATCTTTTGCGTTGCTTCTGGTGGAACCGTCTTCCCTATACTCTGGACCTACTGCGTTGCTTGTACTGGAACACCTGATGAAGCCTTAGGTGGAACCTCGGATGTTCTCTTTCTCTTCCTCACAAATGTCCTCATTTCTTTTGTCACAGCCGAATCTGGTTGTACCTCAGTTGCACCAATCTGTACCTGTTCCGAATCAGGTTGTACCTCGGTTGCACCAAGTTGTACCTGTTCATATATCATATATCATATATCATTGATTTATTACTGATTGTCAGGTTGTACCTGTTCCGCATCAGGTTGCACCAGGGTTGCATCAAGTTGTACCAGGGTTGCATCAGGTTGTACCTCGGTTTCATCAAGTTGTACCTGTTCGTATATCATATATCATATATCATATATTATTGATTTAATACTAATTTTCAGGTTGCACCAAGTTATACCTGTTCCGCATCAGGTTGCACCAGGGTTTCATCAGGTTGTACCTCGGTTTCACCAAGTTGTACCTGTTCATATATCATAAAAGATAAAACCATCAATATCATATATCATTGATTTATTACTGATTTTCAGGTTGCACCAAGTTGTACATGTTCCGCATCAGGTTGCACCAAGGTTGCATCAGGTTGTACCTCGGTTGCACCAAGTTGTACATGTTCATATATCATATATCATTGATTTATTACTGATTTTCAGGTTGCACCAAGTTGTACCTGTTCCGCATCAGGTTGCACCAGGGTTGCACCAGGTTGTACGTGTTCTTCACCAGGTTGTTCCTCTTCAAACTGAGGGTTATAGTCATTAAACCCACGGTTATACTCATCATCTTCTCTTTCCAACCTCACAGATGATTCAATAGAGGAGACTCTGGTACCAAGGCCTTCAATCTTCATATTCAGTTCGGAAAACATTTTTTCCATCTGGCCCTTTAGCGCAACCAATTCATTTCTCCACTGATAAGGAGCATCCCTAGGCGTAGTAGGAGCAACCGCAGGCATAGTAGGAGCAACCACATGCATAGTCTCAGGAGCATTCAGAGGCATAGTCTCAGGAGCATCTTCAGGAACAGTCTCATCCCGAATAACACCAGTGAAACCCACATCATCGTCATCATCACCCAAATCAGGTTCTAATCCTCTGGCGGTTACATCTTCAATGTAAAGATCCCGAGACCATACTGTCTTCTTCTCCACGAGAATAAGCCTCGTCCACCCATCAGCCAACCCATCATCATTATCGTTCCACCCATTTTCGATATCCATGATTTGGTGCAAGATATGCCTCTCACGGCTGGATGGAGTCACGATACTCTGAATATCCTAAGAAAACTAATAAATACAAATTAATACCTACCGAGATGATAAAAAAATAAAATGTTTTTGCAATATAAACGGATTACCAACCTTAACCGAGTTGGACATTGATGTCCTTAAGAGCAAACTCTTTCAATCGACCGGATTTTAACTTTATCTTGCACATACGAGGACAGCTTCTGTGTGCAGGAACAACTTCAATGCAACTATTCTTCAGAGCATGAATGACCTCAAACGCAAGATACTACACATCATCACACAAAATCCAAGTTATACTTAGTTAGATAAACTGAGTTATACCAAGTTATACCAAGTTATTCCAAGTTATACCAAGTTATCCCTTTTGGCCCGAATTCAATTTAGAAAAACTATTGAGTTATACTAAGTTATACATTTTTAAAAACTTACCTCCAGCAGGATAATGAAGCTAGGAAAGATCCACTGTCCTCTTACATCCCCTCCGTAGTGGTCCATAACATGAAAGACATCTTTCATGTTCTGCTCAAATGCCTCTCGTCCCCACAGATATGAGAGACACCCTTCAAGATCGTCCACCGCTCTTATAAAGAAAGGGTGGACAGAGGTGGCTTGCTTCCCTCCCTTTCATTTTCTAATAAAAATGCTGCACAGAAAATATAGCACTGCCATCTGCAACCGATCCCGAGAGGGTTCCTTCATTGAGAATAGCTTCTTCTTCACTCCTTCCCGAGTTATTGTTGCCCCCAACCCAAAATAGTACCAACAAACTCGGTCCCGCCAAAAGTCGCTTTGTTAGCTGGATAGTTATGGCAATACAATCCAGACATGAGTGCCACACTTCCTTTTTCTTCGCTAACTTGGTCGTGCGAAGAAAAAGCATCCACATGCCCATCAACTTATGATTGGCGGACTTGGGCATATGGAACAAATGTTTGAACTGTGGGTGAGTGAGGAACCATGACATCTCATCCTCTGTAAGATGGCCTTGAAGGAGTTCCACCGTCTCTTTAATATAACACTTAGCCGAAATCTTAAACGGTTTTGTATATCCCGACGGTGGAAAGTACATCTCCAGCTTTCGTTCTAACGTCAATTCCTCGTTAGAATCCTGCAATCAAAACAGGTTGTAACAAAATTAACAAAGTTAATCCTTTTAGTTTTTCGGAATATATTACAAAAATCTAACAAGTTATACCAAGTTATACCTTTTGTTTCCGAATTCAATTCCAAGATGTATCTTTGTAAAACTAGCAGGTTATACCAAGTTATACAAGTTATAACTTGTTATTTAACCGATTACTAAGTTAGAAAAACTAGCAAGTTATACCAACATTTACCAACTTTTGTTTCCGAATTGAATTCCAAGATGTAACTTAGTAAAACTAGCAAATTATACCAAGTTATACCAAGTTATTTAACCATTCAAAAAATTACAAAAACTTGCAAGTTATACCAAATTGCACTTAGTTGGCCACAGTATTTGAGACATACAGTGGAATGGCTAGAGTCCGACACAGTTTGTTCGAGTCATTGTGGGGGTCGGATTTCTCCCCTATGAGATCGATATAACGACGAGATCAACTTTGCAGCGTCCTGACAAAATCGGATCAAATCTGCAAGGGCCCAGTCTAAATTCAGGTCCAAAATGATATTAAACCCATTAACAAAATGGGCTTAATATATTAATGGGCCTAATTTTAATATATTACTCAACGGGCCAGGCCCATTTATTAGCTGGCCCATTTTACTTAGAAGTACTATATATAGGTCATTGTATCCACCTTAAAAGGGGATCGATTCATTCCTTGTAACCAAAGCTTTATAGAAACAGCAATAAAACATATCTTCGACTCTTGCTTTGTGATTCATACTCAGAAGACTCGTTTCTCCTTTCAACCCTTGACAAATTCGACTGTGTAGGATCCACCATCCACAATTTGGCGCCGTCTAAGGGGATAGCAAAGAGATCTTCTTACTCGAAGGAATCACCGCACAAGCGATACCGAAGATGACTGACGAACGCATCGACAACGCCGACGCTGAACGCATCGACAACACCGACAGCAGACGCATCATGAACAATAACGACAACCGCGTCAATGACACCGGTGACAATCATGGCGACAAGGAGGTCGAAACCAATCTTACCGCGACCACTGCGCAGATCATCAACCAAGCTGCAACAAATGCGACACCTGCACTGGAAGTGTTGAACCAGATCAAGATAGCGATGGACGCGATGCTCAAGAGGCAGGAGAATCAGGACAAGGTGAACTCCGCAATGACCGAGAGACTAGATATCCTCACCACGGCAAGCCGAGGCCGAGGCCAAAGCCTGCTCAGGCGACCAGGAGGGCGACTCTCACCAACTGTTCTTTTCTCTACGCCAGACAACGCGCCTAGATCGCGAACCTTCCAGCCACTGCTTACCACCTCAGAGGTGCGAGAAGGAAGCCAAGCAAGGCGGACCACAAGACCTCTGGAGAACAACACAGCAGACACACAGACAGCATACGGTGGACCACAGGTCGTCAACCTCGACGAGGACGTGCCAACCGAGGTCAACACAACAAGACATGCAGATACTGGACGCGCTGAGGCGCACCGAGTCAGGACGTCCGGCGATAACGAAGAGACCGGGCAGGACAACATCAGTGACGAAGATCTCGTCTGGATTCGGCAGCTTGATGACCGACGGGACGAGGCACTGTCCGCCCAAAAGGCCGAGATAGCCGAGATGCGCATAAGGATGGAACAAGCAGCCGAAGACATGAAGGCGGTTCAATCCCAGATGCATAAAGCTATTAGTAAGGCTCCACAGCAAGACCTGGTGTTGGAAGAGGCACAAAACACCCCGTTCACTACCACGATCACCAGGGCCCGCGTGTCCGATCCAGGAAAGATAAGGCTACCAACATACGAAGGCAAAACTGACCCGACAGAACACATTACAGCCTTCATAATCGCAATGGGCCGAGCTAATTTTAAAGAAGACGAGAAGGACGCAGGAAGATGCCTTCTATTCGTCGAATACCTGAAGGGACCGGCTCTACAATGGTTCTCCCGGCTAGAGCGAAATTCCATAGACAACTTCAAGCAACTAACAGAGGCATTCATGAAGCAGTACGCCATATTCATGGAACGCCAGACTGAGGAGGCCGATCTATGGACCATGAACCAAGGACAAAATGAGACTTTGCGGAATTTTATTGACCGTTTCAAAGCAGTCCTGTCAAAGGTTAGAGGGCTAAGCGACTCGGCAGCCATCCAAGCTTTGAAAAAGTCATTATGGTACGACTCGGACTTTCGCAAGGAGTTGGCATTGAACGCCCCCTCAACCATCCAAGACGCCATGCACCGCGCCACAGAATTCGCAGCAAACGAAGAAGATGTAAAAATTTTGGCTGCCAAGCATGGAAAATCAAAACCAGCCAGCCAACCCGGCCTAACGCAGCCACAACATCAGCCCGGTAACAAGAAGGCAAATCAAACACCTGGCTTCGTGCAACACGAAGGAGGCTTTAAAGGAGCACACAACTACCAGATAGAGTCGTCTGGATACGGTCGAGGTCGAGGCCGGGGCCGTGGCCTAGGAAGAAGCAACACCTGGGTGAGAGGTCAAAGCTCCTATGACGAAACGGCATACTGCGAATTCCACAACTTCGTCGGACACTCCACTTCGAATTGTCGTGTTCTGGGTCTAAAACTCGCGGCAAAACTGGTAGAAGGAAAGCTCGGCGACAATATCAGCATCAAAGACTTCGAGATGGATGTCAACACTGACAACCCTGATCGCACAAATGGGGATAACCCGAAGCGAGGAAGAAGAGATGACGAGCAGCCGCCGCACGAACCAAGGCAGCGGATCAACATGATAATGGGTGGATTTCGCTACTGTTCAGACACGGTCTCGGCTATCAAGGCATTCCAAAGACGCGCCGATGTTAGCGTCAACTTCTCGGCGCCTTCCTCCTTCCCAAACTATGTTATCGCGTTCGAAGAGAAGGAAACAACGGGCATAGATAGATCACAAGACGACCCACTCGTTATCGAACTCATCATTGACAATCGCGATGTCGCACGGGTCTTGGTGGACACTGGCAGTACGGTGGATGTAATCTTTCGAGATACTCTTAACAGGATGAAGATTGACCTATCCAGAATCGAGCCATTTCCTAAGCCCCTAACAGGTTTTTCTGGAGATACAACGATGACGATGGGCACAATCAAGTTACCTGTCCAGGCCGGCGAAGTCATAAAAATTGTCAATTTTTCGGTAGCCGACCAACCAGCGATTTACAATGTAATCATGGGAACGCCGTGGCTGAACTCCATGCGCGCTGTGGCGTCGACCTACCATCTCTGTTTAAAGTTCCCTACCCCGCGAGGAATTAAGACAATCCTAGGCAGTCAAAAGGAATCTCGCGTATGCATCATGGTGGAACACAAGCACCGACACCCCGTCACTGAAACAACTTCAAAGGAGAAACGTAAAAAAATGAAGATGGATCGAGAACCGGTGAAGGAACTCTCTGAGCTCTTGTAGCAATTACAGATTAACGAGGAGAGCAAGGAGCGAGTTCGACCGACATGCGATCCCGTCATATCAGTCTGCATTGACGATGCTAAACCTGAGCGGTGTATCGAAACCGGCGCTGGACTTGACCCTACAATCAAGGAAGAACTCGTCTCTTTCTTGAAGAAAAATATCGACACTTTTGCATGGTCGGCTGACGACATGCCTGGAATTGACATCAAGATAACAAGTCACGAGCTGAACGTCGATCCGACTTTTAAACCCGTGAAGCAAAAGCGCCGAAAATTAGGACTCGAACGGGCAAAGGCCGTCAACGACGAGGTAGAACGACTCTTAAAAGTTGGATCGATCACAGAAGTCAGGTATCCAGATTGGCTCGCCAATCCGGTCGTCGTCAAGAAGAAAAACGGAAAGTGGCGAGTTTGTGTTGACTTTACCGATCTTAACAAGGCGTATCCGAAAGATAGCTTCCCTCTTCCGCACATTGACCGACTGGTCGAAGCAACAGCAGGGAACAAGCTTTTGTCATTCATGGACGCCTTCTCAGGGTACAACCAAATTATGATGAACCCAGACGACTGTGATAAGACCGCCTTCATCACGGATCGCGGAATTTACTGCTACAAGGTGATGCCTTTTGGCCTCAAGAACGCTGGAGCAACATACCAACGTCTGGTAAACAAGATGTTCGCCACTCAACTCGGCAGAACAATGGAAGTTTACATAGACGACATGTTGGTAAAATCCCTGGAGGAGAAGGACCACATCTCAGACTTGGCAGAATGCTTCAAACAGCTAAACCTGCACAATATGAAGCTAAATCCTACCAAGTGCCGATTCGCAGTTACATCTGGGGAGTTCCTTGGCTACTTAGTCACCCACCGCGGTATCGAGGCAAACCCAAAGTAGATTGACGCCCTCATGGAGATGGCCTCGCCAAAGAATAAGCGAGAGGTACAATGACTGGCAGGAAGGGTAGCTGCCCTCAACAGATTCATTTCTCGCTCTACTGACAGGTGTCTACCATTTTACGACGCTCTACGCGGAATAAAACATTTCGAATGGACTGAGAAGTGTGAGGAAGCATTCCAGCAACTGAAGAAGTACTTAGCCACACCTCCTGTTCTTGCAAAACCAGTCGAAGGAGAGCCCTTGTTTCTGTACACAGCGGTGTCCCCTACAGCGATAAGCGGCGTACTAGTACGAGAAGAACGCGGCGAGCAGAGACCCATTTTTTATGTCAGTAAAACCCTTACTAATGCAGAAACACGGTACCCACAAATGGAGAAACTAGCACTGTCCATCCTCATGTCTGCTCGAAAACTACGACCATACTTTCAGTCCCACTCAATTGTTGTTCTGAGCACATTCCCGCTGTGATCCATCCTTCACAGTCCAAGTCAATCCGGCAGGCTTGCCAAGTGGGCTGTTGAGTTAAGTGAATACGACATAGAGTATCGAGGTCGATCCTGTGCAAAGTCTCAAGTGTTAGCTGATTTTTTTATTGAACTTCCGGAAGAACGCAATCACAACGACAACCAAGACTCACCTTGGGGACTCCACGTTGATGGCTCATCCTCCAAGAATGGTTCTGGAGTAGGCATCCGCCTGACATCACCATCTGGCGAGATACTTGAGCAGTCGCTTCGACTAAACTTTCCTGCATCCAACAATGAAGCTGAGTATGAGGCCCTCATTGCAGGTTTAAAACTCGCCCAGGGACTTCGAATTGAACAAGTAGACACATTCAGCGATTCACAGTTAGTCATCAACCAATTCAATGGGGAATACGCAACAAAAGACGACCGTATGGAAGCTTACTTAAAGGTGGCTAAAGAATTGGCTGCGCAATTCACACATTTTTCACTGACCCGAATTCCGAGGGGGAAGAATACCAACGCCGACGCATTGGCAGCCCTCGCGTCTACTTCTGAAAAAGGCTTGAAGCGAATCATTCCGGTGGAATTCATCGAGCACCCGAGCATCACTCTGTCGCAACTAGTTAACATCCTTACCCGGTCCCAAGCAGCCAAAAAAGCGAAGGAGTTAGCAGAGAGAATCGCAAATGGAGAAGACATCGAGATGGAAGAGCCAGTCATCACACCACCGCCGGTTCGACGGAGGAAACGGCCGCATAACTTAGTCGATTCTTCTGACGACGATGACGCGACCCCGCATAGGAAGGAACTAAATAGGCGGCAAGCACCAACACCTCTTGACATTGACTCTGATCTTCCGCCAGCCGAGGCGAATCAAACAGCCAAAGCCACTGCAACCGAAGTGGCAATAGACCCTGCCAAGCAGTATGAGTTTCCAGCGATGGATACTGACCCGGTAGAGAGCCTCGACGTTCCTTCCATTCCGGCCAAGGAAAACACTGACAAAAATCTTGCACCAGCCCACGAACCGATAACAATCAACGATAAACCCACACCGGGGGCCAAAGCTACTCCCATAGTATGGGTGTGATACAAGCTGGCTGGGTACCATACGAAACTACATTGACAAAGGCGAAGTCCCTCCTGACAAATGGGCTGCTCGCAAACTTAAGGCCCAAGCCGCTCGCTACACTCTACTACGCGGCGAACTCTACAAGTGGCGTTTCTCAGGACCACTTCTCCTCTGTGTTGAAGGTCAGGCCGCTCGGAAAATCATGCAAGAGATACATGGTGGTTCATGCGGGAATCATTCTGGCGGACGAGCGTTAGCTATCAAGATCAAGCTACATGGTTACTACTGGCCGACGATGATTAGCGATTGCGAGAAGTTTTTGGCTAAGTGCGAGAAATGCCAGCGCCACGCCCCAAAAATTCACCAACCTACCGAAATGCTCTCTTCGGTAACCTCGCCATACCCGTTCATGAGGTGGTCCACGGACATCGTCGGTCCTCTTCACCCATCACGACAGAAGCGTTTCTTGCTAGTCTTGACCGACTACTTCACCAAATGGGTAGAAGCAGAAGCCTACGCTTACATTCAAGACACCCAGGTTGAAAATTTTGTGTGGACAAATATCATATGCAGACATGGTATCCCATACGAGATTATCACGGACAACGGGTCTCAGTTTATCTCTGCAAAATTTGAAGCTTTCTGCGCAAAGTGGAAAATCCGACTCAACAAGTCTACTCCACGATGTCCACAAGGGAACGGCCAGGCCGAATCAATCAACAAGTCAATTTTCCTTGGCCTCAGAAAGCGCCTGGATGAAAAGAAGGGCCGCTGGGCCGACGAAATAGAAGGCGTGTTATGGTCGCATAGAACAACTCCAAGACGAGCAACCGGCGAGACACCCTTCGCTCTCGTTTACGGTACAGAATGCATCATACCAACCGAAGTCCAGTTCCCCACCATCCGACGCCAGCTCTTGCCAGATCACGAAGCACTCAACAACGTCATACTACTCGACCAACAAGACACAGCTGACGAAACCCGAGACAAGGCGTTGATCCGGATAACAAACTATCAGCAAGCTGCTGCAAGGTACTATAACTCTCACGTCAAGGAACGACGGTTCCAGGAAGGAGACTTAGTACTGCGCGAAGTTTTTCAGAACACAGCCGAGCGAAACGCAGGAAAACTCGGTGCTAACTGGGAAGGCCCCTACAAAGTCACTAGGTCTGTCAGACCAGGAGTTTACGAACTAGCCAACATGGCAGACATTCCGATACCACGCTCTTGGAATGCTAGGCACTTGAAAAAGTACAACCATTGAGACATACTACCTGAACTACGTGGGGCTTGATCCCTGCAAAGGGTACGTAGGCAGCTCGTCTTCGGATGGGTTCAGCTGTCCCCCCTCCTAAAAAGGGGGGGAGCGGGTGCGTATACTCGTATACTCCCACAACTTTGTAAGAAATTCTATGATGAATAAAAATCACAAGTTTTTACAAAGTCTCGCCTACGTCTTTCGCAAACTAAGTCTTAACAAAATAGACACCCGACCTCTTTTTTCATTGCTGATGGCCACAGTAATGAACTCTAACACTTACTTCAGATCTGACTACCACACCCTCCGCGGGTTTAAAGCGCGCTATATAAATGATTATGTCCATTACCGGAGCGGAGTTGTTCACGGGAACAACTCTGTAAACCGGAATGTCCATCACTAAACCCAGCAAACAAATCGCTGGTATCATCGCAAAGTTTTCATTATAGGAGCGGCTATGTTAATGAAAAACATTACCGTAAACCAAAATGATCACTAAAAACCCAACTCTACCGTTGGTCATCGCGCGATAACATGTTCATTTTTGGAGCGGGCGTTTCAGTAAAGACTCACCCGTAAGCCAAGATGATCATCAGAAAACCCAGTTAACTTATCACTGGTCGCAACAACTTTATAATCAATCTTCAGGAGCGGACGAATCAATGACAACTCGCCGGTAAACCATACTTGCGTCAAAGACGTTAAATATCAACGCAACGATGTCAAGAACGAAAGACTTAGCAGCAAAACAATTCATCCAAAAGACAAGAACAAGAATCATAAAAGCTGCTTCCATAAATTTTATCTCAAAAAGGACGTAAATCGAAACGAAAGGATAAACACCATCCAAGCTGAATCAAACACTAAGTCTGAAATCAAAAGTGCGATAAGTCACCAAAAACAAAAAAAAAACTAAGACACGATCTCCTCAGCATCATCAACAATCTCAACGGCCTGCTCAGAATGAACTTCGGCCACAGAATCTGACGAGTCATCATCGCTCGAAGAATCAGAAGAACTCGAACCCGAAGCAGCGTCCAACTCATTAGTTTGACCGTCGATGGTACTAATGGAACAAGGCTTAAGGATCTCCTCAAGTTCGCGCACATGATTGGTAAACACCTTGTCAGCAAGTGCCAGACCCGCCTCCTGCTCCTTCAGAGCAGTGAGCTCATCTCCAAGATCAGGCGCCTCATCACTCTGAAGCAACTTGACAAACTCAATGTTACTTCGCTTTTCAGCAAGATCAATTATGTCTCTCCTTGGCTGACCATCGATTTCTCCAACCTTCTTTCTAGCACGGTCGATCTTCGCTTCATACTTCACTGATAGTTCGCGCGTCGCCTCTTCCACCGCTTTCTGCACAGCCGCATCCTGAAGCTTAGCAGCAACGTTTAAGCGGTTGGTGAGGTCGGCGAGTTCTTTCTTCAGGCGCATCTTCTCAGCTTCCGACTTTGTAAATGTTCCGTTCATCTCACGATGCCTATCCTCGGTTTCTTTCAAAGCAGCTTCGAGCTCAACAACGCGGTCTTCCACAACCCTTTTTTTGCTTCTTGAAGTTGTCACAAGCCGTCTGAGTGTTAGCAAGCTGACGAGTATGCGAGCGGGCAGATACCTCATAATCGATAGCAAGCTGGTTAAATGAGGACAGGAACTGCGAGATGAAAAACAAGTTAAAAGATCAGAAAGAACGAAAAAGTAGATCGCGATAATATTGAAGTTGTCGAGAAGTCGTACAGTCATGCAATTCAGAGCCGCATCTGAGTAAGAACTCCTCTTCGACATCTCTTCTGGAGGCGGAAATTCAGTGCCTGGAAAGACGATCTTAGACAACTGCAACGCCGCCTGTGTAGCGTCACCTAAAGATTTCTTCGTACTAGAGGGAACAGTCGAAGTCATCATTACGCGATCACGTCGAGGAGATGAAGCATGCCTCGATCTGTTCAAGTCGTCTCCCCCAGTGTTGTCTTTATCCCTGTCTTCTCGCGAACGCTTGCGAGCTGCCCCAACATCGTCATCCTTTCTCCTTACATCATCATGACGCTTCTGCGACGACTCCGGACGACGATCAGTTTCGAAGGCAGGATTTCGCTTTAACGCAGGGCGACGCGGTTTGGGCGCAAGGGTTCCTGTAGTACCAACTCTGGGGGCCGACGTCAACGATCCAGGTTGTCGAAAAATTCTCGATAGCTCTCCTTTCACGAGCAGATGGTTTCTCCGCGTTGTTTGACATCTCTGGTGAGGATTCCAGCGAAGTAACACCGAAGCGACGCTCACAAGCTTCTCTGACTCTGCCTAAAGAAAAGTCCTCCTTCCAGCTACACTTCTCAGCAGCAAGTTTGTCGCGAAGAACAAATAGGTCGATCGGCAACTTCGCAATGCGGCTCAAAACTACAAAAGAACAAACAAAAAGAAGAGTTAGAGTAACAAATCAAAAGGAGTAGACAAGCAAGACTGCACGCACAAAAACTACATCTAAGTAAAAAAAAAATAGTAGCACAGCAGGGTCGACTACCGCGAGTCCCCCATTTCTCTCGAATTCTATCAAGGTGATCGCTGCCAACTGAAGCTTCATTACTTTTCACGAAGAAAAACTTCTCCGCCCAAAAAAGATCTCTGTTGGGAAGATCCACTATAATTTGGAAATCAGGCTTTCCCTGGAGAAAATAACAAGGTTTTCCCTTAGAACCAGTTTTGTTGGCCTTCAAGAAACTCAATAGATGATCAACCCCGACCTCGCTGTCACATTCATAGCCGCGCACAATAATCCCAATCAAATGACGCATCCCGCGAGGCGTGAGCTGAGCAATAGCCAGATTGGTCCTCCACAAGAAGTCAAGAATTGCGCCGGGGATAGGAAACCACATGAAACATGCGTGAAAGTAAGCTTCATATAAGGTGAAGTGGTCTTCCGGCGGATGATCAGCTCGTGCATCTGAGCACGGGGCAACAAGCTTGACCCCGCAGAGAATGCCGAAGCAATCGATAAGGGATTTCAAAGAGTCCGGAGTTGACATTGTAGATCCTGGCGGGTTAGGTTCTCTTCGCCTTGACCCCCGCTTCTGAGCAGCCGGAGAAACCACGATCTCGTCGCTAACCTCTTCAACCACAACTAGAGCATTGGAAGAGGTCGATCTCGTCGAAATGCGAGTATCAGACTCTGGAGAAAGAACCATTTTTCGTCCGCGAAGCAAAGGGTCGGCAACCATATCTCCGGAATCATCTAAGTCGCGCGAACTGGCGAGCTGCGAGTCCACCGAATCAGAAACCATCCACCTCTCCGCTGTACCAAAGAGCAACGGTCTGAATCAGTATCATTCCGTGAAGCTAGCGTTGTCACCAAGTTATCAGGCTATCGAATCACTGAGTCGCTGAGTCGCCCCGTAAAAAAAAAAAAAAAAAAACGTTGACCGAGTTGACTCAGTCAACGAGTCGACTCACTGAATCAACTCGTGAGGTCACAAAACGGAGCTTTTTCGGCTCGATCTCGCCGTGCCGCGCCGTCGTTTCGTTGGGAAGCCCGAAGACATCGCCGATGAGCCTCTCTTCTTCCCGTAGACTCGCCACGAGGTCACGATCGGATCTCTCAAGCTCCGCAACGAACCACGAGCAACGAACCGCGAACCACGAACCACGACCACGACCACGAACCAGAAGGCGGCGGGTCCGACGGCGGTGAAAGACGCTTGCCGGCGGCGTTGTGAAGGGGAGGAGGCGATGATGATACAAAAAAAAACAAAAGCATCTGAACGTGTACAATATCCATGGTTCAAGGCAAAATTCAAACAACATCGATTAAACAAAACATCGAGATTGGCCGCTTTGTCCCTTTGTTTAATCATCAATATCGATTAAACAAAACCCTACAACAAAGAAACGCAAAAAGAAAATATATGGAAGGAGAGATGATTTTGTTTTTTACCTTTTGTCGTGGGAAAGTGATTTGGTAAAAAATAATGTCCTGGGAGCAGGCTTATTTATACTGGGAGAATTTCCCTAAATCACTTTTGTTTTGGGAATATTTCTGGAACCTTCCAGCGGGCCTCAAAGCCCACTAACATAACAGGGCCATCAACTTTGTCAGACTTCTAAGTAAAAGAAAGGGGAACAACGAGAAGTCCAGGAAAACACGCCGATGTCAGCTCAACGCGGAATAACATAAACTTCCCGAGTTCGATGATAAGACGTTCACGCCTGGCGACTTCATAGTCGAGCATATCGATCTCCGACTATGACAATTTCTACCTTGGCACCACCGCGATTCGATACTGCCTAGCTGGGGGGCTAACTGTGGGGGTCGGATTTCTCCCCTATGAGATCGATATAACGACGAGATCAACTTTGCAGCGTCCTGACAAAATCGGATCAAATCTGCAAGGGCCCAGTCTAAATTCAGGCCCAAAATGATATTAAACCCATTAACAAAATGGGCTTAATATATTAATGGGCCTAATTTTAATATATTACTCAACGGGCCAGGCCCATTTATTAGCTGGCCCATTTTACTTAGAAGTACTATATATAGGTCATTGTATCCACCTTAAAAGGGGATCGATTCATTCCTTGTAACCAGAGCTTTACAGAAACAGCAATAAAACATATCTTCGACTCTTGCTTTGTGATTCATACTCAGAAGACTCGTTTCTCCTTTCAACCCTTGACAAATTCGACTGTGTAGGATCCGCCGTCCACAGTCATTTACAAGTGACTCGCTGTCATTTGAAGGATCAGGGACTCCGACTTCACGTTGTCCTCCAGACGATTCACCAACATAACTTGCGTTCTTCGTGCGCGACATTTATCTTCGAAAAACCAAACAAACCCAACATTTTAACTTCCAAAATCGGTTAACCATTTCCGCAATTTAACCTAAAATTCGACTCGAATTCAACTCGAAATTTGAATTTGGGAATTACATTCGGACTTACCTTGGAATTAGATTTCGAGTTTCGAACAGTTATCCTTGGTTGTACTTGGTTAAACTTGCTAAAGAAAAAGCGAAGAGAGGGAGAGTTGAATGTTGTCGCGGACTTGTGTTTAAAAAAAAAAAAAGTTGATTCGATTTCGAGTTAAAGAGGAGATGGAGAGTGGAATCCGAATTAAACGGGTTTGGGTGTGAGTTGATCGAATTCGGTTGGTTGTACTAGCTTGAACTTGTACAAAAAGAAGCGAAGAAAGGGAGGGAAAGTTCGCGGACTTGTGTTTTTTTTAAAAGAAGTTGATTCGTTTGACAGTTTTGTCGGGTTAAGGAGGAGAGGGAGAGTGGGATCCGAATTAAACGGATCGGGTGTGGATTGATCCAATTCAAGGTGGTTGGATCCGTAATTAAAAAATTTCATTAAGGGTTTTTTGGTATTTTTCGATTTTTATACAGAAAAATTAAATCAAAAATAAAATATTTTTATTCATAAGATTATATCTGAATTGAATTGAGTTGAAGTCACAAGGGCATATAAGGACATCGTCCCTAAAAGAGAAACATCCGAACAAAAAGAGAAACAATCAAAGTAACAAATTCATACATGGATTGGATTAGTGCTCAAAGATCTGAGAAAATAAAAAGGTAAAATCGCATCAATAACTGAATATAAACAACAAACACAGAGAAGCACAAATGAGACATTCAAAGACGAAGAAGAAAATCTAGCGACGAAGACAAAAATCTAAAAACGTAGAAAAAAACTAAAAATACATAACGGTGGACGAAACCCTACCACTATAAAGAAATCATATATATATATATATAAAAGAAATAATACACGTAGGGGCTAGGGTTTTCATAAAAAGCCATTTGTTTATGGGCCACAGAAACCCAATAATTCTTGACCAACATATTAGGATTAATTTTTTTCAAAAATAAAATCGATGACAAGGATAATAATTAGGGAGTTCTCTTAGAACGTATCCAATCATCCACAAATTCATGAGAAGCTGCCATGTAGGATAATTTATTTTACATATAAGAGAATAGATCATGACCGACCGAGATTTTTCTGTGACCTTTCAATAAAAAAAAATTGTTTTTGTTTTCGACTTCTTTCTTAATTTTGTTTTAAACTGGTTTTTTTATGTAAAAAAAATTGGTTAAAGAAATAAAAGATAATACGTTTGAAAATAGGGATATACCCACCCCAAAAAAAATGTATTCAGTTTTTAAATTAAATTGAATTTTCTATCACAATTTTATATACTGCAAATTAATGTGTATGTTTTGTGAGTTATGTTTAAATTGTTTCATTCCCTAGAATATATTCAAAAATTTCCATGGCTAGATAATGAGAAAACACCCTTGATAATTAGACATATTTCCCAATTTTCAACATCCTCTTTGTAGTTCAACCAATTCTATTGTACAAACTTAACAATTAGATGGTTGGCCCGCACCGTGTGCGAGTGTGAAATGTTTTAGGAAATAAATTAATTTTTTTATTAATATAGTATAATTTTATCATTTATAAAAATTAAATATGCATAATTGTTACTTTTGAATTTATATGAACGTCGAAAATTAATATGCATAGATATAATATTTCAAGTGTTATGTGAAAATTACATACTTTACGTTTTTAACTTTTGTATTTGTGTTAAATTAAAACGCAAATGATATTGTTTCAAAGTTTATTATTAGTGAAAATATTTTTTAACAAATTATAAAAAGAAACATGGAGAACATGAAGAATTTGTAAACTTACTTATTTTCTTGTTTTGAAATTTAATAAAACGCATATAATTATAGTAATTATTTACGTTTGTTTTGTTTTATTCTTCTCAATATATCATTTTTTATTTTCAGTATTTCATTTTCTCTTCTTCTTCTTTATCATTTTTTCCTTTCATTTTTTTAATTTTTTTAATTTTATTTTTATTTTATTTTTTTTATCTCCGGTTGTCTTCTTCATCATATGTGATTTTCTCTTCGTTTTATTTTTTTTCCTCATTCGTTTATCTTTTGTTTGTTATTCTACTTATTTTTTCTATTTCCTATATAAGTATTATTTGCAGCTAAAATCGTTAAATTTTTTATTTTCAATTTTCTAATTCTTTTCCAACTTTTTCTTTTGATTTTGTCCTCGTCTTTGCGTTGTCTTCCTTATTCTTCCAATATTTATTCGTCTTCTTCTTTTCACTATTTTTTCTTCATCTTCTTTGTCTTCTTGTTTCAATTTTTTTTTAATTTTCTTTCTAGGAGACTCACCTCCACCGTGTGTAAAAATATGATATAGGAAGTAGAAAAATTTATCAAAATTGTATGACACAGAGAATAGAGAAAATATAATTCTTTATTACATACTCCTTTATGCAAAAGAGCACGACATAGTATTAGAAATACAATTTAAAAACTAAAAGAAAATATGAATATAAAAATTTCTACTCTATGTTGCGAAATTCAAGAATTAGATATTAAAAGTTTGAACTTGGCTCATGGACCATGGTAACAATTTACCTGGTTTATATCTACAAATAAACTATAATACTAAAAGTTAGCTTATGTATAATGTATGAGCAAGCATTAGTCGTTAATTAAATTAATATTGGATGCTAAATTAACTTACCATTGAGAAACACAATCCAAAAGTTTCCCCGAGACAACATCATCAAAATTCGAAAACATGTTTTTAATATGATAAAACCAGTTCCTAGACATTATACATATAAAAAAAATTTAAATTAATGTCATAGCTGAAAAAGTTTAATGAAGTAGAGAGAACTAAAAATCAAGGTTTCGTCTAATGCAAGAACTACTAAAAAGTAACATTAAAATTATATTATATATTTAGAGATATACAAATATTTACACATGAAAAGTATATAAGCGGTTTATATATAATAAATATGTAGGATAGTGTAATTGACATTAGTAAAAACACTTAGTTGAAAACCCGTTAAAACAAGTGCCTCTTACTATTAAAGGAAATTTCGGAATGGTTGTTATAAACAAATTTTCAAAATTTATTATGATAATTTAATTTGTGATAAAATTTGTATTAAAAGAGTAATTAGAGATTTAAGCCATGTCATCTCTTTTTATTGATATATCATAATTTTTCCAAGACAAGTCATAGTTTTGAACCAATAAGATTAAAATAAATAATCATTCTCACTAATTGCACTTCCCTTTTAATAGTAAAAAGATTTTAAATCAATTTTTTTTTTATGAAAACTAGTGAATATCCGCACATATGCACCGAGTTTTGTTTTCATAATTGGCTTTCTGCCAACCGGCTCACACCTTGACGCACATACTGTCATCTTCACATTTTTGATTATCAGACTATTCACCTTTAGGGAAAAGCAGGAGCTTCTTGTTGTACTGCATCACATAAAATGTAACCAAAGTTGTATAAAATGTAACCAAAGTTGTATAAAATGATTATCAAATGCATCACATAAAATGTAACCAAAGTTGTATACTCCATTTTGCGTGATCGATATATGACTTGAAGAAACTTTTTGAAACAATCAAATGGTTTGTTACCCAACTCAAACGGTAATAGAAGGGTCCCCCATACATTTAAAAAACCTATTGGGATTTATTTATGACGTTGATGTTCATGATCTTTGCCTTCACGTTAGAGTGGTTTCTCTTCACCTCGCCTAAATCTGAGCTTGTGTTAGGTCATATTCCAATTTCAACCACGACTAAATCTGCTGATAACTGGTTCCCGTCTTTGAGTCTAAACGCCTTGACCTGAAATCGAAATCCCAGAAAGCTCATATCAAAAAAGAAACTTACTGAAATGCCAAGATTTCATAGTTTCATTGTTGGACCAGGAAGATCTGTTCTTATGATTCTCCCATCTTTTAGGTTTATGCATAGACGTAAAGTACCAGCCATCTTTCGAGTTGCATCTCAAGCTACGAAAAATTATCTAACCTTTCAATTCGAGTTCGACTCAAATGATGTCAAAACCGTTCCTTTTACGAACTTCGCTCCTTTAGCCCTGTAATAGTCTTCATACAAACTTGAAATCCGGGGCGTAAAGAGAAGCACTACTGTCACAAAAAATTTGAAAAAGGTCAAGCCAAATACCCAAACATTTTGTTGATCATTGCAGCACACTCCATGCTGATATAGACACCTCCAATAACAATAACATTCCCATTATAGTGTGATTGAATTGCAGTGGGAAGCCTATTTGCATCACTCAGATCTCTTTAGTAACAAACATTTTCAGCATCTGATACCTTCACCCCCAAATTCTTCGAGCTTCAATGCCTGCTTGCACAAGCACATTTGCCAAGAATAAGGCCACTTAGTAGTTCAAAGTTCCAAGCTTTAAAAGAGCACAAATTTCTCTAACAATGTTCAGGAGTGAGTATGAATTGTCATATCACTGTTTGCAGCACCTAACACGTTTCCACTATAACAAAATCATTGGTGAATCAAAGGTTTTTTCCAGAGGCTCGTCACAGTAAGTTCTATCGATCATTACTCAACTTACGTGTGAAAGAAAATGTTTGGGTATTTGGCTTGACCTTTTTCAAATTTTGGTGACTCAGAGGACACTCTAAGTTTACACGATTCAAGTTTACACTCTAAATTTTTGCAATCAATCCACTGAGGACTGAGAGGGCACTCTAAATTTACACGATTCAAGTTAAGCTAGAACAAATATGGATTGGTTTTTTAGGGTTTTGTGTCACTAAAATCGAACTAATTCATCAACAATATCCAGAGATGGTAAAACGTCATATATTACCGCCCTGTTAGGTTATACGCAAACAATACATTCATGTGCTATGAAACTGGGCAATGCTTTATATATTTAGTCCATGTACTGGTTCTTGAAATATATAGCACATGAAATTACTGGACAATGATCCGTGAACTTTGTATTAGGAATCTCTTAACAGGACCAGTACCTTCAACATGAAACGAGAACTTCGTTTCTTTCTCTTCACCAGAGATTTGAGATTTTTTCAAATAAATCACACTCATTAGTCTGATTCTAGCAATTAAGGATTCTCTAAACTCTAGCAAGTAAGAATTGTCTAAACTCAAGAAACCAAGGCGTCTATGTTCAGACCAAACCCCTGAAATAAAAAACGGTTTGTAAGATTCTATGTTCAATCCCAACACTAGATCAGATGAAGAGTGCGCTCTACTAATGTAAACAATATGAAACAAGCATTTGAGAGTAGGAACGCACCTCCTGATTTGATCACAATTTTTGATATTGAGGTAAATGACAAACATATGAAAAATGCTTACTATCTCATGATATAAATAAATGTTTCTATGATGGTTAAAACTTTATAGACAGTGAACCAAGGTACTGGGCAGAAACAACTCAAAACTCCATCTTTCTTCGGGACAAGAAGACCTGGAAAGCTATTACAAACCAGTTAAAAGCATATTCCTCAAAACCTTTAAAATAATAACCTAAATCTAAAGTGGAGTACATGTGTGGTTGGTATAGGAGTCCGGGTAGGCTAATGTTATCCTCTCATTTACATCAATCCTTTCGACATCAGGTTTTGTTGTATTTAACTAAAGTCTTTAGCATCAATGAATTGTAATCAACAATGGTTTCGAAACATGAAACAGATAGAACCAAAAAACAGCATGAAGGATCTAATTTTTGAAATTGAGAAGAGAAAGAGCCATTTTTCGTTTCAGAAATTGACTTATAAAGTTCATAGGCGCAACATATAATTCCATTCAAAGAGAGTGAGGATTTAAAACTAATTTCAGCATAATTCTCGCCTAATTTGAAGGCAACCCAAGCACGAGAAGATTGAAATTACAGACAAAGCTGTATTATTTTCAATGAGAAATTGAAGTCCTAAAGAAGAGAAGAAGGTTAGAAGAATTTCTTACGGCGAAAATAAACGATTCCTTAGCATAGAGCCACTCCCAGTTGTTCATGTTTAACGATCTCCCAGATGACTTGTCCTGGAACTATCGCCATTTCCAAACCTACGATACACGAAAAAACAATCAATAACATATCAGATGAGAAATATATCAAACCGGAGGAGAAACGATTGAAGGTGAAGATATGTGAGAGGTCCTGAACATATACGGAGACAGAGATCGAGACTTGATTTGAGTGACCGAAATCGGGTTAGGGAAGCTGCAGAAGATTTAGGGTTCGAACGGCGAACGCTTGTTGAGTATTTCTGATTCCAAGAAGAGATAAAAGGAGTTCAGTAGCCATTGATTATTAGATTATGGGAGAGGAAGATAAGGAAAAACTGATAAGGAAAAACTGTTTAGAGTGGGCCAACATGTTGAATTAAAAAAACGGAGCCTGTCCTGCCACGTGTCAACATATCCGATTTGTGTGTGGAACCCACGCAATTGAATAAAAGAAAATAAAGAATCGTGATCAGACTGCTAAAATTCTGTTGATCTCATCCTAATAATTTGGTCTCAATTATTTCATAGAAATCTACTTAAATATATATATATATACCAAAATTCAGCATTTTTAATGATCTATAAATAGAGTTTAGTCTCATTTCATTTGGACACAAAAAAAAAAATCATTTTTAGTATTATTTTTTAATTATCTTCCAATCACTGTGTTATTAACATTAAACTTTTTTTTTGTTAAATGAATCCCAACAATAACCCTTTCAACATCCAAAATTGTTCGAATCATCCTTTTAACTATCCAAATCCCAACAATTATCAGTTTCAAAATCAGTCTGCCAACCAAACTCAAAATCTACCAAATTATGGTTTTCCACCAAATTTCTTAATGTCGTCATCTGTTCCGAACTATCATCCATATTATGCATCGATGATGCAATATTCATCTCAATCTTCCCTTTTTTCTTCTACTCCGACGGATCATGAAAATATTCCAAAATTTCCCAGATTTTCTACCCAACGGCTCTTGGAGGCACGAGCGATGACCATGAAGCCAATCCAAATGCAGAAGTTTCAACTCTTCGCACAAAAAGCTCCATAAGCCCCAAAACCTCCAAATGGACCACTGCGCAAAGTTTGGTGCTCGTGAGTGGGTGGATAAACTGTGGAACAAATAGTGTTATTGGGAAAAGCCAAAAAAACGATTTGTTTTGGGGTAAAATTGCTAAGTATTGTAATGAGTATGGCTCATTTGATACTCCCCGTGATGAAGGTTCATGCAAAAACCATTTCAACTACTTCAACAAACTAATTGGAAAATGGATTGGCGCTTACGATCATGCTAAGTGTATCAAACAAAGTGGATGGTCAGAGAGTGATGTATTGGCAAAAGCACATGAACTCTATGAAAGTGAGGGGAATGGACATTTCAATTACATGTCAGAATGGGCCGCTCTCCGTGATCAACCACGTTATGTTAGTCAGGTAGGAGAAAATATTGGCTCTGGAACCAGTGGATCTAAGAGAGCTTACGAGGGTGATGCAAGTGACTTCAACTCCGTAGGATCTAGTGTTCGTCCAATGGGGAGGGAAGCAGCAAAAAAGAAAGGTAAAAAAAAGAGTTAGGATGCAGCTTTGGAGGTAGTCAACGAATACTGGTCTGAATACAAAAATTTAAAAAATCAAGAGATTGAACGATTAGACAAAATCGCTAAGACACAAGAGGAGGCAAACAATTTGATGAAAGACAAGACTCATGCCACGAAGATGAAGTTGTGGATTAAGCTAAGTGAAAAAGACCATCTCGATGACCAGAGCGAAAAGCTGTTGAACGAGTTAAGTATCGATCTATTTGGGAATTAATTATTATTAAGTGTATGTATGTTGTCGCTTTCTGTTTTCATAATGTGTGTTTATCGCTTTATGCTTTCATAATGTGTGTTTGTTGCTTTATGCTTTCATAATGTCTGTTTGTCATTTTCTGCTTTCGTAATGTATGTTTGTTGCTTTGTGCTTTCATAATGTGTGTTTGTCGCTTTTTCCTTTAATAATGTTATTTTGTCAGTTTTAGTCAATGAAATCTGTGACTTTTGGCTTTTAAATGAAGAATCTAATTTTTATCTATTTATTAGCTGTATGGAGTCCATGGGTTTCATTCACTCAACTTCTTATAAATAGAGACCTTATATTCAATTGAATTACCAATACAAAAAATTTCATCTCACTAAAAAAAAAAATCAATGGATCCATCCGAATTTTCTTTTGATATCGAAGCTTACAGAAGGACGTCTGAAATTGAAGAGAAGTATATCTTCAACCATTTTACGGAGCGTCGAAACAAATTAGAAGAAGATCGTGCATCTCGTAGCAAGAGAAGATACTTCAAAAGAGATCATGTAGCGGCAAACCAAAGACTAATTGACGACTACTTTGCAAATAAACCTACATATGGGGATGAAATGTTTCGTCGACGATTTCGGATGCGAAAACATGGTTTCCTTCGGATTGTTGGGGATATATCAAGTAGTGACAACTACTTCACCCAAAGAGTTGACGCTGCCAATAAAGAAGGTATATCTCCGCTAGCAAAATATACCACGACCATGCGAATGTTAACATATGGTGTGGCAGCATATGCGGTCGATGAATACATCAAAATATGAGGTACGACAGCACTGGAGTGCTTGCGTAGATTCTGTAAAGGAATCATACAATTGTACGAGCAAGAGTATCTTAGAGCCCCAACTCAAGATGATCTACAAAGAATACTGCATGTTAGTGAAATTCGAGGATTCTCGGGGATGATTGGGAGTATTGATTGCATGCACTGAGAATGAAAAAATTGTCCTACAACGTGGGAAGATCAATTTACTCGGGGAGATAAGGGAACCACCACTGTTATTCTAGAAGCGGTTGCATCTCATGATCTGTGGATTTGGCATGCTTTTTTTGGGTGTCCGGGCACATTGAACGATATCTAACGTTCTCGATCGTTCACCAGTGTTCGATGACGTTGAACTTGGAAATACTCCAAGAGTGAACTTCTTTGTGAATCAACGTCCATATAATATGGTTTACTATCTATCTGATGGTATCTATCCTTCTTATCCGACTTTTGTCCAATCAATAAGACTCCCTCAGAGTGAACCAGACAAGTTATTTGCAAAACATCAAGAAGGATGCCGGAAAAACATCGAACGTGCATTTGGAGTTTTGTAACCTCGATTTAAAATCATTCGTGAACCAGCTCACGTGTGGGACATATCTGAGTTGGCTATCATTATGAGGTCATGTATCATATTACATAATATGATTGTTGAGGGTGAAAGAGATACATATGCTCAAAACTGGACCGATTATGATCAATCTGAGGCAAGTGGGTCTACTACACCGCATCCATTCTCAACCGAGGTTCTACCTGCATTTGCAAACTATGTGCGTGCTAGATCAGAGTTGCGTGATTCAAATGTACATCACGAACTGCAAGCAGATCTAGTGAAACACATATGGGCAAAATTCCGTGATTAAAAAGATTTTTAAGTCTTTGTGTGATTTAAAATCTTTACTGTTTGTGAGTTGAGTTTATTGTATTAATTATGTTTTGTGTGTTTTATTAGTCGTGTTGTGTGTTTATCTGCGTATTGTATTAAATTTTAAAAATTTTGTAATTTTATTTGTTTTGTAATGATTATTTTATGTTTTTATTATTTGCAAAAAAAATTATTTATTTATTTATCTTTAAATTATTTGAATTATTTTTAATCAATAATTGTTATTAATATGTCATCAGAAAATATAAAAGAAAATAAGAATATGAAAATAATATATGGTAGGGTAAGATGTTGAATTTTATTAAACAAAACCATTGTAGATGATAAAAATTGAATGGGTGTTGAATTATTAGGTGGAAAAGAAAGAAGATGATGTGGAGTGTTAAAAAATATAAAAAAGAGTGTTGAATGTTGAAACCATTGTGGATGGCCTTAGTCGTTAATAATAAAGTTGCCACGTGTCCGCTTCTTCATGCTGACGTGTCCTCATGGAGAGATCCATAGTACTTTTATATAGTAGATTTATACACAATATATATTTTATACTAGGTAAAGGACTCGCATATATGCGGATTTGTGATAAAAATATTTTATAACTCGTGAAAAAATCAAATTCGAAAAGGTAAAAAAATAAATAAATCGCCCATAAAAATAAACAAAATAAAACAAAAAATGTTGATATAAAATAACTTAAGAGTTACTTTTTTTATCTTGGTTGTTTTTCTTATTTGATTTCCAAGTAATTTTTAAATTTTATCACAAAATTAGTTTTTTTTAATTCATGTATGAAGTAATTTAATTTTTATCACTACTTTAATTTTTGATAAAAAATTTGAATTAATTACTCATTTTTCTATTTGAATTTTTCAATTTTATAAATATTTTATAATTTGCGTAATAGAGAAGTCTCACGGTTATTAAGTTGTTTTGACTCTTTTATTATATTATGTTTTCAATTTAAATTTGTCAAATATTTTCAAATAATTAGTTTTTTTCTATTCCTAATTGAATTAGGTTTTTTTTTATATATCTACTCATAAATCTATTTTTCCAAAATTTTGACGAAATACTCATATTTTTGGTTGGAATCTAAAATTATAAATTTTAATAAGATTTTTTCACATAATTGATTTCCAAATTTTGTAAAAAGCGAATGATGCACAAAACTTTAGCTTGCAATTTGGAGGAAACAGATGAAAATAGTACAGTTAGATTGTCGTAATCTATCACACCTATCGAATAAGAAGATAATTGATATTATTTTTTAATGAAAAAATTGAAATAAAATTCGTTGAAGAGATTATCGAAATTTAAAATTGTTTGGTGAGAAAATTAAGAAAGCACAAACGCTTATTATATAAAGAAAAAATATTATAATCTATACAATTTAGGTATGTAAACTTAAATTTATTTGAACTAAAAAGTTTTTACACATGTATTATTAGTATTGAAGAACAATCTTGATATATATGTATATATATTAATTTTTATAATTTACTTGATAAATACAAATATATAAGTTAAAAAAAAATAAGATTTGCATGACAAAATTTAATTGAAATTTTTTAAACACGTCACGTGTCAAAATCTGATCGATCGACTGACACATGTCACGATCTTGTTAATTATCACGTTTGACTCATCAAACTTTATATAATAAGATGCGTTGTAAACCTTAGGTAACTTATTTTTATCGACAATTTAAACTCCATATTATGAAGAAAAAAAAACTATAGTTTAACTCAGATTATGCTTTAACATCTACATGGATTTAACCACCAAACTAAATACCATTAACCATTGTCCATTGATATATAAATATAAGTTTAGTATCCTGATTCTTTCAGAGATGAAAACATTACAAAATGATTTCGAGAAATTGATTCTCTTGTACCAAAATGGACACTTTTTTTTTTTTTTTTGTCAATCCAATATGGACACTTAAAGTGCGTAATGGAGTTGTTGTCTTATAGACTAGAAATTTGCGTCGAATGGATACATTAAAACAGCAACGAGGTGATGGGAATATGAATACGTAAAATCTTTTGCGAATTGAAGTGAAACAATCAGCCAGTTAGCAGTTGAAGCAACTTAATGTACACATTAATTTAAAATAATTGAAAATAAATTATTGGATTTGGTTGATTGTTGTATAAAGGGTTGTAATATGTCTACTATGCTCATCGGGCAGTGGTGACTACAAAAACAAACATAACTCAAAAGAAAAGAGAAATCACAAGAAATGGGGCGTCTCGTTGATGGAGCTAGTCTCTTAGCTTTGTTATTGTTCCATGTCATTGTGGTGAAGCATGTGGCTGCAGAGATAGTGTGAGCTTTGGCAAAGATGAAGAGAAGACGTTCATCGGAGGCGGTTTTGGTGGTGGTATTGGCGGAGGAATTGGCAAAGGTGGTGGAATCGCTGGAGGCATAGGCAAAGGTGGTGGTTTTGGCGGTGGCATCGGAAAAGGTGGAGGCATTGGCAGCCGAATAGGCTTCTATGATAAATAATATATGAGAATTTGGTAAATAATATATGTGTTACCAATAGCTTCTATGATAAATAATACTCCATCCGTTTCACAATACTTGTCATTGTATTCTTATTTTCTTGTTTCAAATTAGTTGTCATTCTGCATATTTATGATCAATTTTTCCAGTTTTGTCCACTTTTAGCTCATTAATTACTTTTATCAAATAAAATAGTATATTAGTTAAAGGTAAGATTGAAAATTTAATGGTTTTCTTATTTTGTGTGAAATTCTTTAGAATGACAAGTAATTTGAAAGGGAGTATAAATTTGGTATCTCATATCCACCACTATGGATCAATCCCCAACATTTGCCCATCACGAGTTTCATTCTCATGAATCTCATAACCTAATAACCCACATACTGAAACCACCTTAGGCAAGCACCTGATAACGACTCGACACTTCATTCTTCAATCAATTACTCCGAGTAGGAACAGACTTCATATTCAATCTCAACGAGTCTTTGCTCCACCTCCGAAGAACTCAAGCACCCTCAATGAGTCCTTTACAAACACAGGACGCAAAATGATTATGCGCTTCTTCAAAGCCACACTCTCATCACTTTCTACAGCAACCTCTACTTTCTACTCAAACCATACATTCAGGAACTAGACTGTCACCTCTGCTTTCTTAATCAAGTACCATGAGTCACATTCCCTGCTTAAGCTATAGCCAATCAGGGCCAAACCAAAATAACACAATAAAAAAAAAAACAGCCAATCTGGAATGAATAATAGGATCGACAAACATAATATGAAAGCAGCAAAGCCTGTAGTTATAAATCTGCCAAACCTCAAAAGTACACTCAACGGAAAAACTTAATAGAAGTAAGACATTATTGTAATAGATAGCACATGCATAGAAAGATTCAAGCAGTTGAACCCGTTATGAAGTTTAGGAACCTTTGATTTGAGCTAAACTCTTCTTGACAAAGGATCCAAAAACCGGGGTGGTGATAATCCTTTTAAATAGTGACTATTGGCCTTGCCGACCCTGACCATCATTGTACCCCCCACCATAACCTTGTGAAGGGTCAGAACGCCAGGATCCATCACCATAACCGCCTCCCATGTAGCCACCACTACCAGCGTTGTTCGCACCGCCTCCACTAGGGCGCCCTCCAACCACACCATATGCAGCTTGATTCCCATAACCAGAATCACTTCCACTGTACCCTCCATATCCGTAACCTTGGTTACCATAGCCTGATGGTGACTGTGCGGTAGGGGCTGCACCAGGAACTCCATATCCACTATGAGCAGCAGCATTCCCATAACCTGGGTTCCCGTAACCACTAGGAGCTGGAGTGTCCCATGAGTTTCTCGGAGCAGCTCCATTACTACTTCCATAACCAGCACCTGGAATGCTCGGTGCTCCATATGCAGCAGCAGCACCAGCACCAGCACCATAACCTCCATATCCACCATACCCAGCACCATTACTACCATTTCCATACCCAGCGCCATATCCAGAAGAACCATAAGATGGTAAACCATTTCCTGCATTCTGAGACTGCATAAACCTATTGGTATCCACACGTCCCTCGTAATTGCTTTCATTGCCACCATAACCTTGGTAACCTCCAGAGCCACCACCAAACATGGATCGTCCAACACCTCCGGGATTAGCATCTTTAGGAAGAGCACGCTTTACTTCAACTTGCTTACCGTTCAAATCATGGAAAGTCTTGTGCAACACACGGTCTACTGCGTCTTCAGCCTCGAAAGACACAAATCCAAACCCACGAGGGCGGTTGGTAGTCTGGTCATGCATGATTACAACATCAGCCACAGGTCCATAAACTTCAAAGTAGTGACGAAACTCTTCATCTGTCAAAGTAGGTGGCAAGCCTCCAACAAAGATCTTCTTGGTTTTAGTGAAAGCATCACCTCCAGAACTTCTAGATGCATTAAGGTTCCCAGATCTTCCACCAGAGACTTGCTGCTCCTCTCTTGACATAGCTCTCTTCACATCAACCTAAACCACAACCAAAATCCACAAAGCTCAGGAAAAACCTCCAAGAATCATCATTAATCAACTTCAACCAAAGCAAGAACATAGCACAACACAAAATATATACAAACGTTCTAACTTTTCCCCATACACCAAATCAGTTCTCAATCCCTGCGAAACTCAACAAAAGTGGAGAAATTTAAGCATAAGAGAGGAATAATAACCTCTCTAGTATCAATGTGATGTTTTTCTTGAAGAACCCTATCGAGAACAGAAGGATCCGCGAAGATAACAAAACCAAAACCCCTAGGTCGGCCAGTGAGCTTGTCTCTCATTACAATAGCCTGAGAAACCTCTCCGAAGTTACTGAAATGTTCTCTTAGCTTGTCTTCATCGGTTTCCCATGAAATACCACCGATAAAAAGCTTTCCTTGATCCGAATCCATGAATACACACACCCTCTATTAACCTCACTTTCTTCAAACCCAGAATCAAATAAAATCCCTTTCAATCTCAAAATCACGAAAAACCTCAGACACTTGAAGAAATTACGAAACTTTTCGAGAAGAATCAATGAGGTCGAGAGAGAGAGAGAAAGAGAAAGGAATGGTTGTAGCCGATTTGAGACGAGGAAGAAGAGGAAGAAAGAAGAAGAACGAATCTATCTATCAACGGTCCAGATCTTTCTTCAATATTAGACGGTTTAGATTTATTTCCCGTTGTATGATGCTAAAATAAATGGGCCTAAGTCTAGGCCCAATATAAGTGTAATTAATGGGCCTTTCCTTTCTTTCGTGAAGTAAAAAAAAAACAGAACAAGAACAAAACAAGAAAATCTTTTTAGTGCTGTAATATAATCTCTGTGACAGATGTGTTAGTTTGTTGTCGAAAATTCCCAAGAACCCCTGCAGCTTTAGTATTTGTAATAATTAACCTCATATTTTTTATTTAATTACTAAATTGACCTCGTATTATAACGACAATACGTGCACGTTCTCGAGTAAAAAACCTTAATTTAAGCTGATTTTTTTTTCGAAAATAATGAAAAAGAGGCTTTGAATTGTCGCTTTGTCAGCTTTCACTGGGAAAAAAAAACTTTGGAATCATAATAATGATTAATGATTATACGACCAAATTAATAAATTCAATAATTAAATTTTCAAAGGGTTGATTCAATAAATATGTAAGACGTTAATGTCAAAAGCGGCAAAAATGTGGGGACTAATTTAGAATTTTGTTTTTATATATTTTAAAAATCAAAATTAAAACAGTTCAGCCTCTTCATTCAACAACGAAAAAAGCCGTTTTTATTGCGTCTTTCTTCTCTTTCTTTCTTTTTCGTGTCTTTCTTGGTCTCTTCGATCTCTCTCACTGACTTTCTTTCTGGAACAGCTCGATCTTCGTTTTTGGGTTTTGTAGTTACAATTCTTGTTCTATCTTAAGCCCTTTTTGTTTTTTTTCCCTTGGTTTTATTCGATTTGATTTGACTAATTTTGAGAAAGTTTTTGAAAGAATGAGAAAAAAGTTGTGATTGTTTTTAACTCTCTCGATGGAGCAGCTTGTAAACTTCATTATTCGACCTCCAAGGTGAATAAAGCTCTTCACTTTCTCAGGAATTGAAGACTTATTTGTTCTGGAATTTGTTTTTTTGTTTTTGTTTTTAGTTTATCTTTCTGTTTACTAGGTTGTGGAATCAAGCATAGAAATTCAGATTTGGATTTTAAACTTCTTTTGTTCTTGGTAACAGAGTTGATTTTTGGTGATTAGATTATGCACCTATATGTTAGAAAGCAAAACTAAAGGATTTTGACTTGAATTAGGTTGAAATCCCTCAAGGAAAACCCTATTTCAAGTCCATTAGATGATGTTGATTTTGTTAATAGCTTTGTTAAATCTACATTTATATATAATTGGTGTGATGCAGAGCTGAATACAATCCGGAACATGATCTATTGGAACCGGAGTTTATGCTGAAAGGGAGATGGTACCAGAGGAAAGATTTAGAGGTAAAAGCTTAAAAGGGACTTTGCTAAATGGAAGTTTTACCTTCTTCTTCTTCTTCTTCTTCTTCTTATTTTAATATAGCATAATCCACTTGTTAAATAGCTTATGCATGTGCTCATCTTTTGAGGCTTTAATTTTTTGAATTTATTTCTTATGAACAATTAGCATGAATATCGAAAGAAAATTCTATATCAGATGAAATCCTAAAAAAAAGTCTCAGCATTGTTTACTTTTTGGTATATTTAATGTCAAATGTGTTTTCATCGATTGTTAGCTGTTGGTCAGAGTGGTTTCCTTGTTTCAAAGCGAAGCGTCTTGGACTAGTTGTCACTTTGTTTGTACTTCAATCAGTTACAATGGCATTGGTTTAGTTGTCTTTTTCATCGTCTAAGGTTATAGGGGATCTTGTATCTGACAGGTTAAAAACACTAGGGGAGATGTTCTTCAGTGTAGTCATTACATGCCGGTTGAGCGTCCTGAAGAAAGGCCTCTACCTTGTGTAATATACTGCCATGGAAACAGGTAACCAGAAAATTTGATTTATAGGAATGTGATTTGAGTGGTGAAATAAACGATTTGAAGATAGATAAAGAGACCAGAATTTCTAATGGCCATATGTGGTCTAATTGATTTGTCATTGTCGAATGGTTGTTATTGTTTCATTTAGCGTATTATTCAATTATTCATTAATGGCCCTATGCTTATTCAGTGGATGTAGAGCTGATGCCAGTGAAGCTGCAATCGTATTACTTCCTTCAAACATCACAATTTTCACGCTTGACTTTTCGGGATCTGGTCTCTCTGGAGGGGAATATGTGACATTGGGTTGGAACGAAGTATGTGCTTTTCTGATCATTCTTACAATATTCCTCTTGTTCTTCTCTTAGAATACATGGCCTAAACGTATTGCTGCGTGGAGTAAACAAGTCGTCCAAAAGTCGATATCTGCTTTCCAATTGATATTTGTTAGGCTATAGTCCTCCTGTGGTTTTTCTATATTCGATACTACCATAACCAATATGCCTATACTACTTGATTTGGTCTGTAGAGGTGCATTATTGTTATCTTTGTGACGAAAGATTTCCATATGATTTAGAGGTTTTGATTCTCTAGTTCATGTTATACTGGCAAGTGGAAAGATCATGTAAGATTGTAGGTGCCCTTGATTAGGTTCTCGATGTTTTTTTCCCTAACATCACATAGTCACTGGATTCCCTAGTCATTTTCCTGAATTATGAGAGTAGTAATTTCTGTAACTACTGTTTAACGTGAAATGGGTGCTTGCAGAAAGATGATCTGAAAGCCGTGGTTGAGTATTTGCGCACGGATGGAAATGTTTCCCTGATTGGCTTATGGGGTCGTTCAATGGGTGCTGTCACAAGGTTCCTTTAAATCTTTCATTTGTTTAATTACTTACTAAGGCAGAGAAGGATAGTTGTTGAGATAAACAAATGAAATAGTCTATTTGCTTAGAAAACATGTCACTTTCCAGTGTCTATATGATTGCCAATACCTATAACATGTCACACCTCAATCACTCTGCCTGTCAGTTGGAATATGAAATCATTGTGTTGATACTACACTTATTTTCCAGCTTGATGTATGGAGCCGAGGATCCTTCTATTGCAGCGATGGTTCTAGACAGCCCCTTCTCTGATTTGGTTGATTTAATGATGGAACTTGTAGATACATATAAGTTCCGGTTACCAAAGTTTACTGTAAGTAAAAGTAATATTGTACTGTGTGTTTCTTGTGGGATTTGTTTTGCCTACTACAAGGTTTCCACATTGTCATTACTATACGCCTTAATGCTCTTTCGATTTTTTGTTCAGATAAAATTTGCGATACAATATATGCGGAGAGCTGTTCAAAAGAAAGCCAAGTTTGACATAACTGATCTCAACACCATTAAGGTCGTTTCCCCTGGTAGTTATGTCCTTTTTGTCAAGTTGATTAATTAGATGATTAACTAAATCTATTCACTAGCATGCAACATCATCATTGTTTTTGATGATCATTTGCGTATTTGCGCACATTGTAATGGGTAAATGTTACGTGATGTTTTGTTTCTCCCATTTTCAATTTTAATCGTCCTTGCTGCAGGTAGCGAAATCTTGTTTTGTTCCTGTTTTATTTGGACATGCCATGGACGATGACTTTATTCGCCCTCATCACTCAGAGCGTATATATGAAGCGTACATAGTCAGTTTTTCGTGCTCTAGTTTCTCAGATGTTCTTGATAATTCCTTGACCATGTGGCCTTTAAACATCTGGCTTTTTTTATTATCAGGGTGACAAAAATATCATCAAATTCGAGGGAGACCACAACTCACCACGGCCACAATTCTACTTTGATTCAATTAACATCTTTTTCCATAACGTTCTTCAACCTCCGGAGGTGGTTGGGCCAACATTTTTCGACCCGGTGGATGATTACTTTGCCAAGGTAACGAGTCTTGCAGCGATGCATGTTTAGTTCTTTTTGGGGTGTTCTTGTCTCTTTAGTGAGAAAGGTCAATGATGTTAACTGTTTTATGTTCAGGGCAGTTGGAGCACCATGCAAGAACTAAGTTCTCCACAATCCCCAGCACAGAAGAGTAAGTCATCCTGAGTTTTTCTCTATGTTTATTCCAGGTTTTATTGTACACTTAGCCAACATCTATTCTCATTCATTTCAGGTTTAGCTGCGGGAAGCACCTCCGACGCAATAAATGAAGTCCGCATGAAAAGACCTATGAGTCGCACAGAGGTAAGTAGTTCATGACTACGTTCTACAAGTGTTAATGTTAGTTTCCAGAAAAGTTTGCTCCCTACAAGGAATAATCTGTTTCCTCCCTAATGTTTGTATTTTTCAATTTCAAAAAGCTTTTAGTGCCAAAAGTTTGAAAATCACACCTGACTAATTAAGAAACTGGAACCCTAAAAACCGTGTAACTGTTCTTGCATAAAAGAGTTTGCTTCACTTGGTTCTTTAAAGAAACTAACTTCAAGTGTATGTGATATGTCTTTTATTACTTTCTCAGGTTCCTTCTAACGACCCATCTAATCAATCATCATCAGAAACCAAGGTATATAAGATCAGTTTCTCTTGCGGTATGCTTAATCATGAATAGTAGAGACACACTAGTGCTAGAGAGACCAATTTCTGTACAATATTAAATATTGTCCGTGGAAGAGACTAAAAGAAACCGGAAATGAAGAAGACTCATCATGTTGCATGATATGATTGGTTTCAGGAAAAAGAGAACCATGAAAGCTACAGTAGTTCATCTTCTGATATGATCAGCTTTGATTTGACGAATGGGGATCCGTATCCTCCTCATCTTGCGGTAGCTTTAGACGATGATCAATATGTGGAGTTTCACGTTGAGGAGTTGGCAGATTTTCCATCTAATGCAGAGGAAGAAGAGAGGGTGAGAATTAATAAAAGTGGAATTTACACGTTTGAACCATGCTCTTTATTCGTTTATTCACATATCTTATAATGGCCTCAGATGCTGATGGAAGCGGTGATGAAATCGCTGAAGGATGTGGAGGTCGAAACTCATCAGAACAAAGAACCTTCCACGACTAATACAGAGAACACTGAAAAAAGAGAAGGTAATGCTGCTGCTTCTACTACAGAACCAGAATCGGCGCATTCTGAGACAAATTCTACTTCCGCTCCAATACAAAGTAACAATGATGCACCATCATCTTCTGAAGCCAATGCTCCACGTAAAAGATCGGATTCTCTGCCATGCCCCGTAAATGGTTTTGTTCCTGGTTCTTTGCCTCGAAATCAGAACACAAACGACGACATTGATTTGTCAGCACGTACAAAGGCAACAGTGACTGTGGTTGAACGTAGTAGCACGTCAGGAAACGTCTTAGACGGGTTATTACGCCGATGGGATCTTAATTTCTTCAAAAGTAGATAAGTCCATTAAGTTTATGTGTTTTGGTTTGTGCAAAGTAGAAAGAAAAAAGCTTAAAATGTATTAATGGTTTTTCATAACAAAGTTTATATGATTTGTCTTTGCAAAAAAATCTTAGTCAAGTTTCTCTTGTTGGCTTTGAATCTGCTCTTGTTCCTTCCATGTCTTTGACCAAGAAGGTCTTGTATCCTCTAAGTTATGATGAACATGTAATGAGAACATCTTAACATATATTTTCACCACTAGTCCTATTTTTATGAACATATAATGCAATCATCTAACATGTAATTTAATCATGTTTCCCATTCCTTGCATTTCTAGGAAAGAGAGCAAATGTTGTGGAGGAAGAAGAACATTATAATATAGACAACTAAAGATTGTCCACGCGTTGCGTGGATTTAAAAACTAACATGATAAAATATACATTAAATTTAGCTTATTGATTATTTGTGTATTTACAGAATTTGATTCTTATATTATCTAAAGTTATAAAGCCATTTGGAGATGTTCACAAATACCGCGATCCTCCATCGACTAATCTGGAAGAAAATCTTGGCAAAGTACTGCTTTTGCATAATGACTCTTCGCTACCTATTGTGGTTAGGTTGCTTCCCCTTTGGTTGGTTTGGATAATTTGGAAATCACGGAATGAGTATCTCTTTAATAAGAATAATGTTCATCCGAATGAAGAGGTAAATCATAGTAAGGCAGCAGTTTGTGAATGGATTGTGGCTAATGATCTTGAGAGAGATGAAGTGCAATATAATGTATTTACCCGATCAAGTTTATGGGAACCTCCTCCTGTAAATTGGCTTAATTGTAACTTTGATAGTAGCTTTCATCAAGGAAGAAATTTTATGGAAGTAGGATGGATTATGCGTGACCATTGAGGTAAGCATATCAAGTCTGACTATGCTAAACTTAGTCAAGTTGGTTCTCCTTTACAAGCTGAATCGATGAGTTTTCTTCATGTGGTTCAAGTAGTGTGGGCTTTAGGATTTCGACAAGTTTGGTTTGAAGGTGATAATAAGGAATTGGTGGCTTTAATCAAATACGAATGAAGATAATGTGGAGATTGGAAATGTACTCTATGATATTCCATATTGGATTGCAAAGTTACCTTTATGCTCTTTGGAATACGTCAATCGTGAGAGGAATCATGTTGCGGATACATTGGCTAAGAAAGCTATAAGTTCTGATTTATTGTATGTATGCTTTGATTTGCCTCCATCTTGGTTGTTTAACAGTTTGTATTATCCATTTACTATTTAATAAAGATCAGATGATAAAGTTATATAGCTTCTACAATTTCTTAACAAAATGATAGTTTTTTATATAAATTTATTTTTTATTCATGTCTTTATGAGTATTTACATAAAATACTCTATATAAAAATCAAAATTGTATGTGACATAATTTTTTTTTTTAGTTTTTTCATAACTATTTTTTATCTTATCAATAAATGAAGTTCATAACATTTTTTTTTAAAATACATTTTCTAATATTAGTTGCATAGAGAAAAAATCTAGTACAAAATTATCAATGGTTTGTCAGAATGAGTTAAGTTTGGCCTAAACTTACAAAATTTGTGTATCAATTATTGATATTTAATACCATACGTTACAAAACGTTACAAAAAGCTAAAAATATATATTTTTTAACTATGATAGTTTTTCGGAAGTTCTAATTAAGAAAATTTTGTAGAATTTGAAAAGAGATATTGAAAAATAATATTAGAATATGATTTTACATATTGTTAATTAATTTATGAAGAGAATTTGATGTTAATTAAATGTTTACTTTAAGTTAATATATTGATATCACATTTTTATTTTAAAGAATCAATGAAAAAATTCTAAAATATAAAAATCAAAATTGTATGTGACATAATTTTTTTTTTTAGTTTTTTCATAACTGTTTTTAATCTTATCAATAAATGAAGTTCATAACATTTTTTAAAAAAATACATTTTCTTATATTAGTTGCATAGAGAAAAAATCTAGTACAAAATTATCAATGGTTTGTCAAGATGAGTTAAGTTTGGTCTAAACTTATAAAATTTTTGTATCAATTATTGATATTTAATACCATACGTTACAAAACGTTACAAAAAGTTAAAAATATATATTTTTTAACTATGATAGTTTTTCGGAAGTTCTAATTAAGAAAATTTTGTAGAATTTGAAAAGAGATATTGAAAAATAATATTAGAATATGGTTTTACATATTGTTAATTAATTTATGAAGAGAATTTGATGTTAATTAAATGTTTACTTTAAGTTAATATATTGATATCACATTTTTATTTTAAAGAATCAATGAAAAAATTTTAAAATCTAGAGGGACAAATGTCAAAATTAAGTAAAAATAAGGTACTAAAATAAAAAAAATTTAACACTAAAAGTGATACGTGGGAGCCTCTCAAAACTTCACTTAGAATAAACCTTAAAATATTATATTAGATTTTATAGACTTGTTAGAGACACTCAATGATGAGTGTTAGACATTGGCCCACTAACGACAAGTCGGCCCACCGGAATTCAGAAGCCCAACTCATAACAGATAGCTAAATTCAACCATGGTCATGATTTAATCAGGGTTATCTCCTGAGATTTTACGGGGCTCCAATTCCATTGAAAGGACACATAATTTTTCTTTGGACCAGTGGACAAAGAATAGAATGCCGGAAGTATAAACCGTTCTATGACCTATTTATTCATAGTACGTCGGGTCTGTCTGACCTATTATAACTCATCTTTTCCCGCTCTATTGTAACACTCTTTTCCAGACTCATATTTCAATACACGAGGAATCCTGATTTTTACTTTCTTATAAATTCATTGGATGACCTATATCGAGATTGAACAATGTGCAAAGACAATAATGAGTTCAAAGACAATTTGGGCTTGAGACAAAGTCAATGTGATTAAAATTGTTGCTTTTGAGTTCTTAGTCTAACTCAATAACTGGATTGCTTCATCGATGAGTTCATTGATCGTTGAGCCATGGCGTGCCAAACCAACCGTGCCAGAGAATATATCAAAGTTCTCAAGCTCAGCCGCGGTCTCAAAGACTGTCTCTAGTTCATTTTTCATCCCAAGGTTTTGGAAAGTCTTGACCGTCTTAGGATTAGTTTTCATCATCTCAATGGTTAGCTCTATTGCAAACCTCCTGATTCTTGGAACCTTTGGCACTGGCTGTTCATATCTCTTGAGAAGCTTGACCAATGTATCGGCTAGTTCATCTTCGCTTACTCGTGCTTTCTCGAACATTTCCCTCGACTCTTCCCGACTCATTAACTTGAGAATATGTGGTGCTAATCCCACCATAACTTCTTGAGGTTTGCTCTCTTCAGACTGTATTGCCTTAAGAACCTGCATTTACAAGATAATATTACTGATGATTCATGAATCTAATCAAATCAAGAACATGAGGACTTACTGTTGTTCCTGCAGATTTCACTTCATTCAGCTGTTCATTTAACTGATCAGAAGTTGTATATGCACAGAGATTCCGCAAGATTCTCGCTGCATTCAACCGAATCAACGGGTTGTTCAAGGACTTAACAAGTCCTTGAAGAACATCTGATCTCAAGATCCGTTGGCAATTGCTTTTACTTCCTTGAGCTAACATAGCTATAGACTCACCAGCAGAGACTCTCACACCACTAGTTTCATTCTCTACAATCTCATCATTCAAGAATATGCAGAGAAGTCCCTTTAAAACCCCGCCCGTGCCACCTATTTTCTCGGTTGCGCCTTCGTCAAGCGCAAGGAAAGTCAAGATCTTTGCACCAAGCTTCTGCAAATCAGGTCGCTTCTTTCCATGGCGTAATGTCTCCCTAATGTTGCTCACTGTAAAGACAATCCCAGAGATATTACTCCTCAAGCTTCTCCCCGTTGCACCGGTCGTGTTCACCAACCTCCTTAACAGCTTCAAAGAACGTTTCACAGCCAAGATCTTGTTAGATTCCGCAACCCCGACATTTGGATTCTTCAACAATCTCTTGTCAGCATAAGTGAAGTCAATGATCTTTGAAAGTAACCCTTTTGTTTTACCAATCTTTCCACAGTTATCATGATCTCGAGCTAGCCTTTTCAAGATCAACAATCCAAGATTGTTGAACGTCCATAAATCGGATTGATTGGTACTCTTTTCGCCTATTTCATCCGTGGCTTGACCCGAATCTCTTGTGCTTTCTAGAAGAGAAGATATCGACTCAATCGCTCCCG